>CM059195.1:1183106-1279472 GCA_030323885.1 Branchipolynoe longqiensis
GCGAATGAAAGAGGGCGAATGAAAGAGGGGGAATGAAAGAGGGGGATGAAAGAGGAGGGAATGAAAGAGGGGGAATGAAAGAGGGGGAATGGAGGAGGGGGCATGGGAGAGGAGGGAATGGAAGAGGGGGAATGAAAGAGGGGGAATGAAAGAGGGGGAATGAAAGAGGGGAATGAAAGAGGGAGAATGAAAGAGGGGGAAGAGGGAGGGAATGGGTGTGGGGTAATGAAAGAGGTGGGAGGTGAAAGAGGGGGAATGGAAGAGGGGGAATGGAAGAGGGGAATGAAAGAGGGGGAATGAAAGGGGGGAATGAAAGAGGGGGAATGAAAGAGGGGGAATGAAAGAGGGGGAATTGAAAGAGGGAAGATGAGAGGGAAATGAAAGAGGGGGAATGAAAGAGGGGGAATGAAGAGGGGGAATGGAAGAGGGGGAATGGAAGAGGGGGCATGGGAGAGGAGGGAATGGAAGAGGGGGAATGGAAGAGGGGGAATGAAAGAGGGGGAATGAAAGAGGGGGAATGAAAGAGGGGGAATGAAAGAGGGGGAATGAAAGAGGGGGAATGAAAGAGGGGGAATGAAAGAGGGGGAATGAAAGAGGGGGAATGAAAGAGAGGAGATTGGAAGAGGGGGGAATGGAAGAGGAGGAATGGAAGAGGGGGAATGGAAAGGGAGGGAATGGAAGAGGAGGGAATGGAAGAGGGAATGAAAGAGGGGGAATGGAAGAGGGGGAATGGAAGGAAACGCAGATAATACACTGTATTGTCGGGCAAATCGGGCAAAGTCGGGCAAAGTCGGCAAATGGCCTGGGAGGGGGGGGGGGGGGGGGGGGGGGATGACCAACGCTTAGACCCCCCGGACAACCAAGACCCAAACCACAGGTAGCATGGGACTGGAGCAGTCGTCTATAAAAAGGTAATGGGTCCCCGGGGGGGGGGGGGGGGGGGGGGGGGGGGGGGGGGGGGGGGGGGGGGTGGGGGGGGGGGGGGGGGGGGGGGGGGGGGGGGGGGGGGGGGGGGGGGGGGGGGGGGGGGGGGGGGGGGTGGGGAAAAAAACTGACGATGCAAGTAGACGCGTCCATGTCAGGGCTGGGTGCAGCATTGTTTCAGGAAGAAAAGCCTATCAGTTTGGCATCCAAAGCGTTAGATAAATGTCAGAGTAACTATGCTGTTATTGAAAAGGAGATGCTTGCGATCTGTTTCGGCTGTGCCAAATTTCATGAATATATTTTCGGGCAGGAAGTCACAGTCGAGACGGATCACAAGCCTCTCGTCAATATCATGAATAAACCAATACATCAGCTAACTGCCAGGTTACAGCGAATGAGAATGAGAATGCAGAATTATGATTTAAAGGTAACATACATTAAGGGGACAAGTATGTACTTCGCGGATACGCTGTCCAGAGCGCATACAGAAAATGTGAAACCGCATAATTTATATGATGCATCCATGTCTATTGCAGCTGTAAGCTACGTTGAGGAAGAATTGGAAAAGATAGCGTATGAAACCAACAAAGATCCAACCCTAAACAAGCTGACAGAATACATCCAACAGGGTTGGCCCGCAGAGAAGGACACTCCTCTTGAAATGAAGCCATATCAAACATACAAAGACGATCTAACAATACATAAAAATTTAGTAATGAAAAACACGCGAATAATAATTCCACAAAAGTTGCAAAAGCATATGCTTGAGAAGATACACGGATCGCATCTGGGTTTAGTTAAATGTAAGCAGCTGGCGCGCGATTATGTTTTCTGGCCGGGGCTAGATAAACAAATACAGGATACGGTATCGAGATGCACTATATGTCTAGCTGAGAGAAATCGGCCACAAAAAGAGCCATTGATTAGCCACGAAATCCCACAGATCCCTTTTTATAAGATAGGAGCAGACTTATTTTACTATGAACATGAAAACTATTTATTGCTTGTTGACTACTTTTCAAAGTATCCGGAAGTAATTAAGTTAGTAAATACCACAACAAAATCAGTAATCGAAGGGATGAAAGAGTGTTTCGGCCGCCATGGGATACCGAATGAAATTGTTTCTGATAACGGACCTCAATTCGTAAGTGAAGAATACAAAAAATTCGCAGCAGAATATGGGTTTCAGTCAAATCGTTCTAGCCCATTATACCCACGGAGTAATGGGCAAGCTGAAAGGACGATTCAAACCGTAAAAGCGTTGCTAAAAAAGGCCAAAGTAAATGATACAGATGTTCATCTAGCTTTATTAGCATACCGGAATACCACCCTTGGTATACTAAAAGCATCCCCAGCCCAGCTCTTAATGAGCAGAAAACTAAGGTCAAATATACCCACGATACCAAAGTTATTAAAACCAGCAGTACCAAAGACACAACAATTACAATTCAAACAGGTACAAAACAGCCAGAAATACTACCATGACCGCAACGCGCGAAGATCCCATAAGGAACTACAACAAAATGACAAAATACGATATATAAACCATAAAGGGGCATGGGAAAAAGGCACGGTGATAGGTATAAATCACAAGAACAGACGAGATTATCAAATAAAAAACAGTGAAAATAAAATATTACGAAGAAATAGAACTCTTATGATAAAAGAGCACAGTCTAAAAGAGGACACACATGTACAAAGTCGGTCAAAATGCACAGCTGACCACCAATGCAAGCATAAACAAACAAACACACGAACAACACACATGCCACAGGACAATGACCAGTCAGCACAAAAGGCAATTAAGGCACCGTACACAACGCGACATGGCAGAGTAGTCAAGCCAAGCTGCAGGCTAAGCTATTAACGACATATGGGTGCGCAATTAGTGTGACTCAGAAGGTGAATGAGAGGTATGAAGTCACCGATCGCATATGTAAGCAAAGGTACGTAGTATGTTAGTATTAAGTTGAAACATTCGTGAAACAAAGATTTAGTTGATAAAAGGTTTGTTTACTAAAAAGGTAATAGCCAATAAGGGCAATCTCAACAAAAGAAGTTACCATGTCATAAAGCAATGTATTACCTTACAGGATGTTCCATAAAGGGCTGGTCATATGAGAACCACCAAGAAAATGCCAAACCGTAGAGATATTTATATTGATTGTGTTTCAAGTGTTTATGATGACCTGTAAAATGTAAATTACACAGATGACTAGCCTAACTGCTAAAGAAGGGAGTATGTAAAACAAAAGGTGTGAGTTATCAGATTATGTTATAAAATGTTCCGATGTCGTTAGACAATGTGCTTTCATTATAAAAAGGAAGATGTAATGTATGTAACACACTGTGTATACGTATGTACAGAGGTACGCCGGGACCCAGCGAGGGGGTCACGTGGCGGAGTTAACAAGGTAAACAGTAGACCAAATAAACCTCACTTGGTATCATGAACTGCAGCCGTCAACGTCTTGACTTTCTATGGGATCTTACAACATCCATGGCATACCGCTGTATATTAATGGTGTACCAGCATAGACTCAATGGCATACCAGTGTACATTAATGGCATACCACTGTACATCCATGGCATACCACCATATATTAATGGTGTACCAGCATACACTCAATGGCATACCAGTGTACATTAATGGTGTACTGCCATACACTCAATGGCATACCAGCTCACATTAATGACATACCACCATACATCCATGGCATACCAGCGTATATTAATGGTGTACCAACATACAATCAATGGCATACCAGCATCCATTAATGGCATACCACAGTACACCCATTGAATACAGGTGTATATTAATGGTGTACCACCGTACACTCACTGACACACCGGTGCATATTAATGGCATACCAGCATATGTTAGTGGCATATCAGTGTATATTACTGGTGTACCAGCATAACTCAATGACATACAGGCATACATAAATGGCATATCAGCATACATTAATGGCATACTGCCATACATTAATGGCATAATGATGTAGATTAATGGCATACCAGTGCACATTAACGGCATACCAGCATACACCCATGGCATACTGGTGAACATTAATGACATACCAGTGTACATTAATGGCATACTGGTGTATATTAATGGCATACCGACATACATTAACAGCACACCGGTGTACATGCATGACACACAAGTGTACATGCATGACACACTGGTGTACATGAATGGCATACCGGCGTACCTTAATGGTGCACCAGCATACAATAATTGCATACTGGCATACACTCATGACATTCAAGCATACATTAATCGCATAAGGTGTACATTAATGGCACACTGGCATACATTAATGGCATCCTGGCATACATTAATGGCATATCAGCATACCTTAATGGCATAGCGGCATACCTTAGTGGCATAGCGGCATACCTTAATGACACACTGGCATACATAACTGGCATACTGGCATACATAAATGGCATACTGGCATACATAAATGAATACTGACACACATAAATGACATACCAACATACATACATGACACACTGACATACATAACTGACATACCAACATACATAAATGACATACTGACATACATAAATGGCATATCGGCATACATAAGTGACACACCAGCATACATTAATTGTGTACCAGTGTACATTACAGCATACACTCCTGACATACATGTGTACATTAATGGCAAACTTGTGTACATTAATGTCATACTGGTATATCTTAATGGCATACTGGTGCGCATTAATGGCATCCAGGTGTATATTAATGGCATACTGGTGTACATTAATGGTGTACCAGCATGCATTAATGGTGTTCCAGCACTCATTACTGACATACCAGTGTCCATTCACTGATATACGGGTCATTCTGTATATAACTGCTATTTTTGTATGTGAACTGTCAAACTATACCATATGTAAGTCTTTGAATGTTTGCTATTGTTATTTCAACTGATTTGGGCTAGCTGCTGGTGACGATATCAGACTACATGTGTATATATTGTAAATAACTGTATTGTCACATGGCTGGAAGACCAGTACCACAGCGCTGACAAAAGACTTTATTCAATGAATAAACTATATTTACACACAAAAAGATTCTCAGAAGTTGTGTACCAATAGTGTGACATGAGTACCACAAAATCCAAATGCTGCCAAAGTCCTATAAACAAGTGTCCTCAATGTGTATGTCCTTTTGCATTTGAATAATTGAAAATAAACACATTCTGGCATTTTTAAGTAGGTCAAATGATGCTCACACCCAATAAATAGCAGTATAACATGGAAACCAATCTGACTCCAAAATCAAATATTTCCCACACAAAACTTGACATTTTTAGGACATTTCACATGCCACTTGCTTTATAAACAGTAGTAATAATAATTTGAAACCTCATTGCTATGGTTTTGTGTTATTTGTGAATATTAAAGAGAAAAGCAAAAAGATATTAGCAAGGTAACAATCAAAGTGGAAACAACAATTTTACACAAATGTTCAGCTCAAATTTCAATGTTTAGGGGCAATTTCAGGATTGATCTTTTACTATACCATAACTGGGTCCATGCATAGTGTCAAATGGTGAAAATAGTTCCTGTACTGTATCTGTACTCAGTGTTTGATAAGGAGTTTCATAGTACTTGCAAGTGGAAACGAAATGTTACGATGTTAATGACTCCAGAAAAGGTTAACTATTTCAAAATTTAAATTTTTTTTTTTAGAAATAAATGTCTTCAACTTAATGAAGACATTGTATATGACCATTTGAAGTGAAATGAGCTGTTGTTCAGAGGTTTTCATTAAGTTTGTGACACTTTATTTTCAATGATGTTGACAATGTCACAAATTAGTGATGTAATTTTCTATGTATTTAGCTACATCCATCCCAATAAGATACATAATACACAATATTAACATTTACTTTTGATCTAAAATATCTCCATCATTATTGCGCTAAATGATGAAATCTAAATATTGACACTCCAATAATGGGTTTCTTTGAAATATGCATTTCTAGGAGACTACCTCAAGTGGTACACAGTTTCTGAGAACGACCCATATACCAGTGTACAGCAATGATATATCACTGTCCATTCACGGATCTACCAGTGTACAATAATGTTATACCAGTGCCCATACACTGATATACCAGTGTACATTCCATACACACGGGGAACCAGTCCGTACGGATCAGTGAATGGCTCCCTCCCGCTGACTTACCTCGAGTTGTGGTTACCATTAAAGCTGCATATATCAAGTATCAAATCTTCAAAGCCAAACCAATTATCTAGATTTGATTTTAAATATCTAACTTAGAGACTGATGCACTTATTAAGCATTTGTTTCTGCGTAGAAGGTAATACTGAGTCAATTTAACAGAACGTGTTACTGCAGGAATCTATGGTGTCAGAGTTTTGGCACGCTTGCCAAAACTAAATTTCCATGTTTGCACTCAAAATATCTCAAAAGTTTACCATTTAAAATAAAAGTAACTTTGAATTAATGTAAAGTAGATACTAGTGATCGACTTAATATATTTATCTAAAATACAGAAATTCAAAACCATCGGACTGTGCAACTTTAAGTATCAAGTTTTATTTGGGTACATTCATCAGAAACAATGCATTCTGGGACATGCACATACTACACTGGTCCTAATAGCCAGCCAGCACACCCCCTCGTGGCTCCACCCGGTAGCTCGGACACAGCACCCCCTGGTGTCAACAACCATAAACTTGCAGTGCCTCGCCCGGCGGCCAACACAGGTCGACTTCACCTGTGATTCCGCAACACCTGTAAGGTAGTCAGTCCATAGCAATCAATCTACCGTATTTATCTCCGAAAATGACAGAAACTCTAAACCATCGGACTATGCAAAACTTTAGCACACCGCCTCCTGGGTCAGCCAACCGTGACCCATACACGCATGGGGGAACCGTGCAGAGCTGGCACACACAGGTGAACACACAGCCATCAGCCCACACACAGCGCTCAGCCCCCACACAGCCATCAGCCCCCACACAGTGATCATCCCCCACACAGCCATCAGCCCCCACATACAGCAGCCCCCATATCGCCTCCACACAACCCCCACATACAGTCATCAGACCACACAGGCCCCACACAACCATCAAGCCCACACAGCCCCCCACACAACCATCACCCTCCACACAGCCATCAGCCCCCACACAACCGTTATCCCACACATACAGCCATCAGCCCCCACACAGCGGTCATCCCCCCAAATACAGCCATCAGCCCCCACACAGAGACATCAGCCCCACACAGCTGTCAGCCCCCACATACAGCCATCAGCCCCCACACACAGCCATCAGCCCCCACACAGCCATCCACCTGACACAACCCCCATGCAGCCATCAACCCCAACACAGCCTTCACACATCCATCAGTCCCCACACAAACCCCACACAGCCATCAGCCCCACACAGTGGTCAGCCCCCACACAGTGGTCAGCCCCCATACAACCCTCAGCCCCCACATACAGCCATCAGCCCCCACACAGCCATCAGCCCCCACACAGCCATCAACCCAACACAACCCCCACACAGCCCTCAGCCCCAACACAGCCTCCACACATCCCCCACATACAACCATCAGACCACACAGGCCCCACACAGCCATCAAGCCCACACAACTCCCACACAACCATCAGCCCCCACACACAGTCAGCCCCCACCCAGCCATAGCCCCCACATACAGCCATCAGCCCCCACACCAGCCCCCACACACCCCCACACAGCCATCAACCCGACACAACCCCATGCAGCCATCAGCCCCAACACAACCCCCACATACAGCCATCAGACCACACAGGCCCCACACATCCATCAAGCCCACACAGCCCCCACACAGCCATCAGCCCCCACACAACCGTCAGCTTCCACACAGCCATCAGCCCCACACAACCATCAGATAGCCCCCACACATCCCTGACACAGCCGTCAGCCCCCACACAACCATAAGCCCCCACACAGCCATCATCCCCCACAAAGCCCCCACATAGGCCCCACACAGCTATCAGCACCCACACAGCCCCATCACCACGGGTCCACCTCTCGCTGTCTGCCTGACATTCAGCTCTCCAATGTGTCAGGGAGGTCATCACTGACACACCACACACCACGAGCAGATTCAGGCCATTTGTTACCACATTATGTAGCCGTTGGTAAACACTGTTTACATAATAACACGAGGTGGCCAAATTTAACATATACAGTTACAAATCAGTTAAATAGGTCGAAAAATCAGTTATTATTAATTTAGTAATGTAAAGTAATGTAAAGTTCTTTATAAAGCCATTGTCACACCTCACCGGACTGAGCACCAGAGACTACCGGACAAAGAATTGTCTAGTCCGGTGCTTTCCGGTGAGAAAATGTATCAAAATGTATCGAAATGTATCAAAATGGAGCGGAATTGGGTCAATTGGCGGCTGGGCGACCAGACAAGTACCATACATGTACCGTACATGTAGCGGACGAGTACCGGACGAGTACCGGACGAGTACCGGATGAGAACCGGACATGTAACAGATGGGTATCAGACATGTACCGGACAAAACGGACAAATCGGACACCAACCGGACACGTCAGTCCGGTGTAGTAAGTTCAAAACACTACCCCACAAAAACACTACGGTAGTGTTTTCAACCTAGGTTCAAAACACTACGGTAGTGTTTTTAACCTGGTTGATGGTAAGTTCAAAACACTACTGTGGCCACGCTCAAAACACTATCCTTAAGTTCAAAACACTACCTTTAAGTTCAAAACACTACTCTATTTAACATTGGGTTATGTTGGGCTTATGCTCAGGCTTATGTCGAGATTCATTTGACGTTCGTGGTGCACACGCCGCAGCGCTATCAGCGTATACTACTAATACGTGCTTCAAACGCCGCAGCACTATCAGCGTATACTACTAATACGTGCTTCAAACGCCGCAGAACTATCAGCGTATACTAATACATTGTGCACACGCCGCAGCGCTATCAGCGTATACTACTAATACGTGCTTCAAAATCCGCAGCAGGGTCAGCTTGTCATGATAGTGTTTTGAACTTGGGTAGTGTTTTGAACGTACGTAGTGGTAGTGTTTTGAACTTAACAGTAGTGTTTTGAACTTAAGTTCAAAACACTACGTAGTGTTTTGAATGGCGTAGTGTTTTGAACGTCCTACACCGGCGCTGTCTGGTAGAAGTTTTGTGCATGTTCAAAACTTGTACCGGACACCGCCGGACACCGCCGGATGGGTACAGGACATGTACCGGATATTGCCGTCTCCAGTCCGGTAAGGTGTGACAGGGCCTTAAGGAAATTACTGAGCAACATTGCTACTACAGATCAGTAAATATTGTTATTGTAGATTAGTGAATTGGTGCTAGGCTACCATACACCACCTGGTGTTCAGTTTGTGAACTGGTGCTGGGGTATCTTACACCACCTGGTGGACAGTTTGTGAACTGGTGCTGGTGTATCTTACACTATCTGCTGGGCAGTTTGTGAACTGGTGCTAGTCTATCTTACACCACCTGGTGGGCAGTTTGTGAACTGGTGCTGGACTATCTTACACCACCTGGTGAGCAGTTTGTGGACTGGTGCTTGCCTATCTTACACCAGCTGGTGGACAGTTTGTGAACTGGTGCTGGTGTATATTATACCACCTAGTGGGCAGTTTGTGACTTGTGCTGGACTATCTTACACCACCTGGTGAGCAGTTTGTGAACTGGTGCTTGCCTATCTTACACCAGCTGGTGGACAGTTTGTGAACTGGTGCAGGGTGTGAACTCCCAGGTGTACTAGTCAGTGCCTAGTGCATAGTTAGTTGGTTGTTGGAGATTTACATCCTGGCTACATTTAAGGTCATGTCTGGACGGGTACCGACTTGCGACAGTGGGCACTCCTAGCAAATGTATAGAGCTGCCCCACTGGGAAATCAGGCTGCTGGCACCATGACCCGATAACCCACTCAGTCACATTATCCTGACACAGAGATAACCAGTCTGGTGCACAGTGAGTTACCACTCTAACTGGGTGACACCTTGTCAGTTCTCCCCCATCCTGATATGACCTTAGATGTTGCTAGGACGTAAGACTCCAACAAACAAATACACCTTGTTAGTTCTCAATGGTGGGTGATGTCACAAGCTGTAAGCAGTTTGGTTTGTGTCTCTTATTGGGGTTTTCTTTTTGTTGCTGAATGAATGGCTGTCAGTGTCAGTGTCCTGTTGCCGATTCATGCTTGTTCGTTGAAAGGGGTTCCCACAGTTGTGGTTGTGTGGAGGTCTGTGTAGACTGGTGTATGGTGTGTAGGGAGTGCAGAGTTGAAATTAACCCGCTGTGTGTGTCCAACAGTCACCTCATCAGGTATAGGTCAGACCTACACTACGCTACAGTACCCCACAAAACGCCAGAGAAGCTCACAGAACCCCACAAAACTCAACAGAACCCCACAAAACCCTTGCAGAACCTCAGAGAACCCTACAGAACCCTACAGAACCCCACAGAACCCTACAGAACCCCACAGAACCAACTAGAACCCCACAAAACCAAACAGAACCACACAGAATCCCACAAAACCCAACAGAACCCCACACAACCCTACAGAAACCCTACAGAACCCCACTAAACCCAACAGAACCCCACAGAATCCCACAAAACGCCACAGAACCTCACAGAACCCCACAGAACCCTACAGAACCCCACAGAACCAAACAGAACCCCACAAAATCCCACAAAACCCAACAGAACCCCACAGAAACCCTACAGAACCCCACTAAATCCAACAGAACAACACAGAACCCCACACAACCCCACAAAACCCAACAGAACCCCACACAACCCTACATAACCCAACAGAACCCCACAAAACCCAACAGAACCCCACACAACCATACAGAACCTACCAGACCCCAACAAAACCCTACAGAACCCCACAGAACCCCACAGAACTCAAGAAAACCAGAGAAAACCCAACAGAACCCCACAAAACCCAACAGAACCCCACAAAACCCTTGAAGAACATCAGAGAACCCCACATAACCCTTCATAATCCCACATAACCCTACAGAACCCCACATAACCAAACAGAACCCCACAAAACCCCACAGAACCCTACAGAACCCTAAAGAACCCCACAAAACCCCAGAGAACCCCACATAACCGTACAGAACCCAACATACAACCACAAAACCCCCCAAAACCCAACAGAACCCTAAAGAACCCTAAAGAACCCAACAGAACCCCACAAAACCCAACAGAACCACACATAACCCTACAGAACCCAACAACACCCCACAACACCCCACAAAACCCCTCAGAATCCAACAGAACCCTACAGAACCCAACAGAACCCTGCGGAACCCCCACAGAATCCCACGGAACCCCCACAGAATCCCATGGAACCCCCAATAGAACCCCACCGAATGTGAGGCTGTCAGTGGGCAGGGGTAACTGCCGCACGACGCATGCTCAGTGTCAGGGGGGTTATCACATCAGGGTGCTGGTAGCAGGGCACCTCAGTAGAGCAGCACAATAAAGCTGCCACAAGCTTGCACTGGCACAAAGCAGTTATTAATCGTCCATATACATACATAACAATATATATAGGACCTTATATGGTCATCATCATCATCATCATGCTGTCAGTCGTGATGCGACAAAGACTGCTTTCATTACTTGACCGCCGCTCTCCATTTAGGTCTCTGCTGTGAGAGTTGTGTCCATGAGTCGGTCTTAATGTACATTTCATGAAAGCTGCCTGCAAAAGTGTTGAAGTGCTGCTGGCTTTTGCAAGTTACCATCGACACTCTCTCGGGGAGCAAATAGAGGTTTCACACCGGCAAGAACATGTCAAGACAGGCGCAAAACTATTTGTCCCGGCAGTGGCTGGTCAGGAGATGTTTTTTTTGTTGTAAATATAGTTTATTCATTGAACAAAGTCTTTTGTCAGCGCCGTGGCACTGGTCTTCCAGCCATGTGACAATACAGTTATTTACAATATATGCAGCTAGCCCAAATCAGCTGAAATAACAATATCAAACATTCAAAGACTTACATATGGTATAGTTTGACAATTCAAATACAAAAATAGCAGTTATATGTTGTATTCCTACACACTTGATACATACATGTGTATTGATTAGACCTTTACATTACGGAGTGGTTAGGTGCATAGTTTTCCTTCATAGGTTTGTATGCCTACTATGTTGTGAACTGCAAAACTATCATGTTGTTGGAGTTAACATTTTGAGATGGAGTGAGTGTCAGTAGAATGGTTTGTTTATTCTGTTAGATAGAGTGTGGCTAGCTTATATGGTTATGCCTAAGTGGTCAATACCTCAGGTGTGTTTTTTGACTACATGAAGTAGTTTGAGTAAGTAGGTTGTTAGTAATGATGGGATAAACAATGCTTGGAGGATTGTATGTTTCAGACATTTAGTAGTCTAGTACAGACTTTATTAGTGTCGATGTTTGTACAGAGACCCTATAATACCAAGACAGCTCACCCAGCCCGTACCGTGTAACCAAAATGATCAAACCCACCACTTGGTGGGAGTTCCATACCTCAACCGCCCTTAATGCTGCCACAGTGACATGGTTTTCTGTTTAGGGTTTGCTCCCTTAGCCTTCGGTTCTGTCAAGAACCTGTACCACAAGGCAGTGGTTTACAACTCTGCAGGGCAGGGGCGTCAAACTCCCTGAGGTATTGCTATACCTGCAATACCTACAATACCTGCATACCAGAATACCACCTTATATGGTACTAGGAGGCAAAACACGAACTAATCAACAATCAATACATCAAGCCATGCCTTGGACCCACTCTGCGTGACATCATAGATCACGTGCTCTGTGAACCTGGTGGAGGGTAGCCTCCCCCACCCAAGCAGAACGGCCCCTGGGCCCGTATGCACCAAGTTGTGCTAGTCATAACCGGAGCTAGGCTCTAACTCCAGTCAGCTAGCTCCGGGTAGTGGGGGGTCCGTGAAAAAGATAAACTGGTATGCGCCAATGTTTTAGCCGGCGCGGATAGCTGACCGTGAGTTTATTTATAGATTTGGGAAGTCCCTCCAGTCGACGATATGAATAACGCCGCCAATTCGGTGGCAACGTTAATATCGGTTCGCATTTAGGGTTAATTTGACCAAATTTCACTTATTCTGTATGTAAATCTGTCAAATATGACTGCTTTTAATAGATTTGGGCGTAAGAAATTCCCGCCGATTCGGCGGCGGCCATTTTTACTTGACGTCGACAGTATGGATATCGACATCGCTGCGGCGTCCGCGATTTGTTTACATTACATTCGTCGATTCGACAATATGGATAATGCCGCCAATGCGGCTGGAGCGTTAATAACGGTTCCATTTTAGGGTTAATTTGATTAAATTTCACTTATTGAGTATGTAAATGTGTTAAATATGATCGCATTGAATAGATTGACATCCATACACGCACACTAACCGCCCCGGCTAGGAGTTAAACCTGGTTTGAAACTGGTGTAGCTTAGCCTAGGCTACGGTCCGCGGTTACCAGCAGGGACCCAGCCGGGAACCAGCAGGGAACCAGCCAGGATCCAGCCGGGCGTGACGGACTGAGCAACAGTGTCGCCTTGCGTCACCAACTGAGCAGCCTCAGCCACCCGCCTGATTAATGTGTGAGGGGGGAGGAGAGGGGCAGGGAGAGGAGGGAGGGTGAGGGGATGGGAGGGGGAGAGGATGGGAGGGGGAGGGGAGGGGGGGATGGGAGGGTGAGGGGAGGGGAGGGTGAGCGGAGGGGAGGGGGACGGGGGTGTCTGTGGGGAGGGGAGTGGAGGGGGTAGAGAGAGGGGGAGTGGTAAGCTGGAGGCGGAGGGGGAGGAGGGAGCGAAGAGGAGGGCTAGGAGGGGAGGGGAAGGAGGGGTGGGAGGGGAGGGGAGGGGAAGGAAGGGGAGGGGGAGGTGAGGTGAGGTGAGGAGTGTGAGGCGGGTGTGAATGTGTGTGGAGTGTGGGGAATGTGGAATGTGGGATGTGTGGAATGTGGGATGTGTGGAATGTGGGATGTGTGGAATGTGGGATGTGGGGAATATGTGGAACTCTATAAAGGTGTACCTCCCCACTAATACTAGGTCACCGGGGCGAGTTGTCATGGCGACAGGGTCTGCTGCTTCTTGGTCCCGGCTGCAAAATATTTGGTGTTGTTTTTGTTGTTCATCCAGTATCTGGGTCAGTAGGTCAGCGCGCCTTTATTATGGCATGCAAAAGTACAATATACACTTAGACTAGTTTGACACTAAGCCAAACAGTCCTTCCCCTGTCCTAGTAATGTCGAGCGCCAGGCAAGGCAGGACCGAATATCAATTTAGTAATTTTGGAAGATTCGGTTGGGGATCGAACCCACGACCTGCCGAACGAGAATTGGGCACTGTGCTGCCAGTGCATCCCGTCCGTTTAATAAGGAACGCTCTGGAAGCTTTGGTGGATAATGGGTTGCTTGTTCTCACGGACGCGGCTCACACAGACACAGTGTCGTCTGCTCAGTTAGAATGTCGTCTGCTCTGACAGGATGTCGTCTGCTGTCAATCACATTCACGTCAGGCTATTTAATTTCACTGAACCTCTCTGTCCCGCACTGTGAGGACATGGTGCTGTTTGTGTAAAGGGGTGAGGTAACTTAGTGGACGCAGACGGCGAATGAGTAGAGAGAGGGGTTCCTGTAGCAGACGACATTTCTCAGCAAGAGACGGGGCTCAAATGGCGGGAATATGTCATAGACGCCATTAATCACTCCCCGAGGGTCCAGTCACGTGACAGTCGAGTTGCGACGTAGTGACGTACTGGTGGTTAGACGTGTGATTTACAGGCGGGTATGTGAAAGGTGACATGTAGACGTGTAGGTGACGTGTGGAACTACGTGATGTGTGTGTAACTATGTGACCTGTTCATACTCATAGATACATGAGCTGTGTGTAGTTTAGTTATATGCAAAGTCTGCAGTTATATGATGTGTGTAACAATGTATTGTGTGTCACCATATGATGTGTGTAACATAACTTGCATAACTATGTGGTGTGTAGCTATGTGATGTGTGTAACTATGCGGTGTGTAACTATATGATGTGTGTAACCATGTGATGTGTGTAGCTATGTGGTGTGTAACTATGGGATGCATGTAACTATGTGGTGTGTAGCGATGTGATGTATGTAACTATGTGGTGTGTAACTATGTGATGTGTGTAACTATGTGGTGTGTGTAACTATGTGGTGTGTAACTATATGATGTGTGTAACCAGGTGATGTGCGTAGCTATGTGGTGTGTAACTATGGGATGAGTGTAACTATGTGGTGTCTAACTATGTGATGTGTGTAACTATGTGGTGTGTAACTATGTGATGTGTGTAACTATGTGGTGTGTAATGATGTGATGTATGTAACTATGTGGTGTGTAACTATGTGATGTGTGTAACAATGTGGTGTGTAACTATATGATGTGTGTAACCAGGTGATGTGCGTAGCTATGTGGTGTGTAACTATGGGATGAGTGTAACTATGTGGTGTCTAACTATGTGATGTGTGTAACTATGTGGTGTGTAACTATGTGATGTGTGTAACTATGTGATGTGTAACTATATGATGTGTGTAACCATGTGATGTGTGTAGCTATGTGGTGTGTAACTATGGGATGCGTGTAACTATGTGGTGTGTAACTATGTGATGTATGTAACTATGTGGTATGTAACTATGTGATGTGTGTAACTATGTGGTGTGTAACTATATTATGTGTGTAACTATGTGATGTGTGTAACTAGGTGGTGTGTAACTATGTGATATGTGTAAATATGTGGTGTGTAAATATGTGGTGTGTAACTATATGATGTGTAACTATGTGATGTGTGTAACTATGTGGTGTGTACCTATGTGATGTGTGTAACTATGTGATGTGTGTAACTATGTGGTGTGTAACTATGTGAAATGTGTAAATATGTGGTATGTAACTATGTGGTGTGTAACTATGTGATGCATGTAATTATGTGGTGTGTAGCTATGTGGTGTGTAACTATGTGTGTATAACGATGTGGTGTGTAACTATAAGATGTATGTAACTATGTGGTGTGTAACTATGTGATGTATGTAACAATGTGGTGTGTAACAATGTGATGTGTGTAACTATGTGATATGTGTAAATATGTGGTGTGTAACTATGTGGTGTGTAACTATGTGATGCATGTAATTATGTGGTGTGTCGCTATGTGGTGTGTAACTATGGGTGTGTGTAACTATGTGGTGTGTAACTATGTGATGCATGTAACTATGTGGTGTGTAACTATGTGATGTATGTAACTATGTGGTGTGTAACAATGTGATGTGTGTAACTATGTGATATGTGTAAATATGTGGTGTGTAACTATGTGGTGTGTAACTATGTGATGCATGTAATTATGTGGTGTGTAGCTATGTGGTGTGTAACTATGTGTGTAACTATGTGGTGTGTAACTATAGGATGTGTCTAACTATGTGGTGTGTAACTATGTGATGTATGTAACTATGTGGTGTGTAACTTTGTGGTGTGTAACTATGTGGTGTGTACCTATGTGATATGTGTAAATATGTGGTGTGTAACTATGTGGTCTGTAACTATGTGATATGTGTAAATATGTGGTGTGTAACTATGTGATGTATGTAACTATGTGGTGTGTAACTATGGGTGTGTGTAACTATGTGGTGTGTAACTATGTGATGCATGTAACTATGTGGTGTGTAACTATGTGATGTATGTAACTATGTGGTGTGTAACAATGTGATGTGTGTAACTATGTGATATGTGTAAATATGTGGTGTGTAACTATGTGGTGTGTAACTATGTGATGCATGTAATTATGTGGTGTGTAGCTATGTGGTGTGTAACTATGTGTGTGTAACTATGTGGTGTGTAACTATAGGATGTGTGTAACTATGTGGTGTGTAACTATGTGATGTATGTAAATATGTGGTGTGTAACTATGTGATGCGTGTAACTATGTGGTGTGTAACTATATGATGTGTGTAACTATGTGATGTGTGTAGCTATGTCGTGTGTACCTATGTGATATGTGTAAATATGTGGTGTGTAACTATGTGGTCTGTAACTATGTGATGCATGTAATTATGTGGTGTGTAACTATGTGGGTGTGTAACTATGTGGTGTCTAACCATGTGGGGTGTAACTATGTGATGTGTGTAACTATGTGATGTGTGTAACTATGTCATGTGTAACTATGTGATGTGTAGATATGTGTTGTGGTACATAACTATGTGATGTGTGTAACTATGTGGTACATAACTATGTGGTGTGTGACTATGTGGTGTGTAACTATGAGGGACTATGTGGTGTGTGTAACTGTGTGGTGTGTAACTATGTGTGTGTAACTATGTGTTGTGTAAATATGTGGTGTGTAACTATGTGGTGTGTAACTATGTGGTGTGTAACTATGTGGTGTGTAACTATGTGGTGTGTAACTATGTGATGTGTGTAACTATATTGTGTGTAACTATGTAATGTGTGTAATTATGTCATGTGTAACTATGTGATGTGTAGCTATGTGTTGTGGTACGTAGCTATGTGATGTGTGTAACTATGTGGTACGTAACTATGTGGTGTGTAACTATGTGGTGTGTAACTATGTGGGACTATGTGATGTGTGTAACTATGTGGTGTGTAAATATGTGATGTGTAGCTATGTGTTGTGGTACGTAACTATGTGATGTGTGTAGCTATGTGGTGTGTAACTATGTGGTATGTAACTATGTGATGTGTGTAACTATGTGATGTGTGTAACTATGTGTTGTGTAACTATATGACATGTGTATTTATGCGATGTGTGTAGTTATGTGATGTATGTATCCTCATGACATGTGTAACTGATGTGCGTATCAGTATGACATGTGACAATATGACATGTGTAATAATGATGTAACTATTTGACATGTCAGTATGTCACATGCATAACTATTTGATGTGTAACTATGTGATGTGTAAGTTGTAACTGTGTGATATGTGCAACTGTATGATATGTGCAACTGTGTGACATGTGTAAGTATGATATGTGTAACTGTGTGATATGTGTAACTGTGTGATATGTGTAAGTATGATATGTGCAACTCTATGATATGTGCAACTGTGTGATATGTGTAACTGTGTGATATGTGCAACTGTGTGATATGTGCAACTGTGTGATATGTGCAACTGTGTGATATGTGCAACTGTGTGATATGTGCAACTGTGTGATATGTGCAACTGTGTAATATGTGCAACTGTGTGATATGTTCAACTGTGTGATATGTTCAACTGGGTGATATGTGTAAGTATGATATGTGCAATTGTGTGACATGTGTAACTGTGTGATATGTGTAACTGTGTGATATGTGCAACATTGTGATATGTTTAAGTATGATATGTGCAACTGTGTGATATGTGTAACTGTGTGATATATTCAACTGTGTTATATGTGTAACTGTGTGATATGTGCAACTGTGAGATATGTTCAACTGTGTAGCATCTGTAAATATGATATGTGCAACTGTGTGATATGTGTAAGTATGATGTGTGCAACTGTATGATATGGTCAACTCTATGATATGTGTAACGGTGTGATATGTGCAACTGTGTCATATGTGTATCTGTGTCATATGTTCAATTGTGTGATATGTGCAACTGTGTGATATGTGCAACTCTGTCATATGTGAAACTGTGTGATATGTGTAAGTCTGACATATGTAACTGTGTGATATGTGCAACTGTGTGATATGTGCAACTGTGTGATATGTGCAACTGTGTGATATATGCAACTGTGTGATATGTGCAACTGTGTGATATGTGCAACTGTGTGATATGTGCAACTGTGTGATATGTGCAACTGTTTGACATGTGCAACTGTGCACTCAACTATGACATGTGTAATGGTGATCTGCATAGCTATGACACACAATCATATCTGAGGCAACGTTAAAGGGGTTAAATTTGTCGAAAGATATTTAACTCAGAAACAACTAAAAATACAGTAAGCCAGAAAAGCTAGTTCTTGTACTGAACGCTAGGATTTGTTTGTGCTTTACATTGGTAAAAAGGTCTTACATGATATTTATCGTATAACATTGTTGGCGCAAGGCCATCAAATCTACGCACTCGGGCAGAATGTGACTGTGTTACTGTTAAGCTGCGAACACACTGGACGCGTATCTCGCGCGTGCGTCAAGCGTCGCGCGTGCGTCAAAAATCAAAATGTATGTAATAAAGAGAACCCGAACACACTGGCGCGTGCGTTTCTCGCGCGTGCGTCATGCGTGCGTCGCGTGTGCGTCACGAATCGCTTTTGGAGCGATTTTTTACGCTTGACGCGTGGTGACGCTTGGCTTTTGACCGAATTTGCCCGACTTTGCCCGACTTTGCCTGACTTTGGCTGACTTTGCCCGACTTTGCCCGACTTTGCCCGACTTTGCCCGACTTTGCCCGACTTTGCCCGACAACACAGTGTATTATCTGCGTGTCCTTCCATTCCCCCTCTTCCATTCCCCCTCTTCCATTCCCTCCTCTTCCATTCCCCCTCCTCCATTCCCCCTCTTCCATTCGCCCCCTTCCACTCCTCCTCTTCCGTTCCCCCCTCTTCCAATCTCCTCTCTTTCATTCCCCCTCTTTCATTCCCCCTCTTTCATTCCCCCTCTTTCATTCCCCCTCTTTCAATCTCCTCTCTTTCATTCCCCCTCTTTCATTCCCCCTCTTTCATTCCCCCTCTTTCATTCCCCCTCTTTCATTCCCCCTCTTTCATTCCCCTCTTTATCCCCTCTTCCCCTCTTTCATTCCTCTTTCATTTCCCCTCTTTCATTCCCCCTCTTTCATTCCCCCTCTTTCATTCCCTCTTTCATTCCCCCTTTTCATTCTTCATTCCCCCTCTTTCATTCCCCTCTTCCTTCATTCCCCTTTTCATTCCCCTCTTTCATTCCCCCTCTTTCATTCCCCCCTTTCATTCCCCCTCTTTCATTCCCTCCTTCAATTCCCCCTCTTTCTTCCCTCTTTCATCCCCCTCTTTCATTCCCCTCTTTCATTCCCCCTCTTTCTTCTTTTCATTCCCCCTCTTTCATTCCCCCTCTTTCATTCCCCCTCTTTCATTCCCTCTCTTTCATTCCCCCTCTTTCATTCCCCTCTTTCATTCCCCTCTTTCATTCCCCCTCTTTCATTCCCCCTCTTTCATTCCCCTCTTTAATTCCCCCTCTTTCATTCCCCCTCTTTCATTCCCCCTCTTTCATTCCCCCTCTTCCATTCCCCCTCTTCCATTCCCCCTCTTCCATTCCCCCTCTTCCATCCCCCTCTTGGGGAATGAAAGAGGCGGAATGCAAGAGGAGGGGAATGCAAGAAGGGGGAATGAAAGAGGGGGAAAGCAAGAGGGGGGAATGGAAGATGGGGGAATGGAAGATGGGGAATGGAAGATGGGGAATGGGAATGGAAGAGGAGGGCAGAAGAGGAGGGTGGAAGAGGAGGAACGGAAGAGGAGGGAGGAAGAGGGGAATGGAAGAGGGGGAATGGAAGAGGGGGGAATGGAAGAGGGAGGAATGGAAGAGGAGGAATGGAAGAGGGGGAATGGAAGAGGGGGAATGGGGGATGGAAGAGGGAGGAATGGAAGAGGGGGAATGGAAGAGGGGGAACGGAAGATGGGGAATGCAAGAGGGGGGAATGCAAGAGGGGGGAAAGCAACAGGGAGGAATGCAACAGGGGGAATGCAAGAGGGGAACGCAAGAGGGGGGAACACAAGAGGGGAACACAAGAGGAGGGAATGGAAAGGGAGGAAATGGAAGAGAGGGAATGGAAGAGGGGAATGGGAGAGGGGGAATGGAAGAGGATGAATGGAAGAAGGGGAATGGAAGAGGGGGAACGGAAGATGGAGAATGGGGAATGGAAGAGGAGGGACAGAAGAGGAGGGACGGAAGAGGAGGAACGGAAGAGGAGGACGGAAGAGGGGGAATGGAAGAGGGAATGGGGAATGGAAGAGGAGAATGGAAGAGAGGAATGGAAGAGGGGGAATGGAGAGGGGGAGATGGGAGGAGGAGGGGAATGGAAGAGGATGGAAGAGGGGAAATGGAAGAGGGGGAATGGAAGATGGGGGAACGCAAGAGGGGGAACGCAAGAGGGGGGAAAGCAACAGGGAGGAACGCAACAGGGGAATGCAAGAGGGGAACACAAGAGGGGGGAACGCAAGAGGGGAACACAAGAGGAGGGAATGGAAAGGGAGGGAATGGAAGAGGGGGAATGGGAGAGGGGGGAATGGAAGAGGAGGAATGGAAGAAGGGGAATGGAAGAGGGGGAATGGGGGGAATGGAAGAGGGGGGAATGGGGGTAATGGAAGAGGGGGGAATGGGGGTTTTATACGGGAGGTGTGTACCGGCCTTTAGACGCGTGGCAGACGCGTCCAGTGTGTTCGCTATTTACACGTGAGAACCGCATGACGCACGCTTGTACTTGATGCACGCGCGACGCACGCGTCCAGTGTGTTCGCAGCTTAAAGCTAGGATTCCTTACACACGGTAAGCGGCATGCGGCAAGCGGCAAGCGGCATGCGGTATGCGAATGGGAAGATTCCTTACACACGGCATGTGGCATGCGGCATGCGGTAAGCAGCATATAAAAGTGTGCACCCATGTGCACATTCATTGGTATTCATATTTATGAGCATATGGTAGCATTTTTAGCTTTAAGCTAGGATTCCTTACACACGGTAACCGTCAGTCTCCCGATTGGGACGGTCCTAACATCCTAAACTGAGCCATGTTAGGACCGTCCTTTTCGGTCAACAAAACCATTATTTTGTCTTTATGTGTGCTATTTCTACTCGTGGGGGTTCCTACCTTTATTATAACCAAATTATAGATAAGTATTCATATTTTTGTGGCTCTGGTAGCATTTTTAGCAACCCGAACCACCACCACTACCATATGTTTCCACTCAGAAGCCTTGGAGACTGCTTCCTAACAGGTCCGCGCTCTACCTTGTCCTGGCTGTCCGTAATTATCAGTCGCCTCCTCCAGCCTTATATCAATGGACAAATGCGACTGATGCTTTTCTATTCGCACCCCCGTGTCGCATGCCGCATGCCGGACCGATCGCTACAGGGACCGATCGAGTTGTCGCATTCGCATTCGCATTCGCATTCGCATACCGCGTGTAAGGGTTGCACCCCATTGACTTCAAGGCGTTTCGATTTTTTGCCGCATTCGCATTCGCATTCGCAGACCGCATACCGCGTGTAAGGAATCTCAGCTTAAGTCAGCACTGACACCCAATGCACTCAGGGGGGCGGGGGGGGGGGGGGGGGGGCTCTCCCTTGAGTAAAAATGCATGAGTCAGCGAAGAGTGATCAATGTGACATCGAGCTTACCTCCTTGTGGGCATACTACTAGTCCTTATGATTTGCTGCGTGGTGGGTGAGCGTGTGTGTGTGTGGTGGGTGAGCGGGTGTGTGTGTGTGTGGTGGGGTTGAGCCGGTGAGCTGGTGTGTGTGTGGTGGGTGAGCGGGTGTGTGTTGTGTGTGTGTGTTGTGGGTGAGCGGGTGAGCGGGTGTGTGTGGGTGTGGTGGGTGAGCGGGTGAGTAGGTGTGTGTGTGTTGGGCGTGATCCGGTGAGCGGGTGTGTGTATGTGGTGGGTGGGTGAGCGGGTGAGCGGGTGTGTGTTGTGGGTGTGTGTGGGTGTGGTAAGTGAGCGGGTGAGTGGGTGTGTGTTGTTGGTGAGCGGGTGAGCGGGTGGGTGTGGGTGTGGTGAGTGAGCGGGTGAGTAGGTGTGGGTGTGTTGGGCATGGGCCGGTGAGTGGGTGTGTGTGTGTGTGGTGGTGGTTGTGGCGGGTGTGCGGGTGGGTTGAGCGGGGTGGTTGTGGGTCAGTTGAGTGGGTGGGTGTTGGGTGTGGAGTGTGGAGTGTGGGAGTGTGGGTGGGTGATCGGGTGTGTGTGTGGTGTGCGTGTGTGTGGCGGTGTGGGTGGGTGGGTGTGGGTGTGTTGGGTGTGGTGGGGTGTGTGTGTGTGTGTGTGTGGTTGTGTGGTTGGGTGAGCGGTGGGTGTGGGTTGTGTGGTGGTGTGGTGGGTGCGGGGGTTGTGTGTTGTGTGTTTGTGTGGTGGGTGTGTGGTTGTGTGTGGTGTGGGGTGAGCGGTGGGTGTGGGTGTGGTGTGTGTGGTGGGTGGGTGGGGTGGGTGTGGTGTGTGGTGTGTGTGTTAGGTGGTGTGAGTGGGTGGTGGGTGGGTGGGCCGGTGAGTGTGGGTGTGTGGTGTGTGTGGTGTGGTGGGTGGGGTGAGGGGGGTGTGTGTGTGGGTGTGGTGTGTGTGGGTGTGTTGGGTGAGCGGGTGGGTGTGTGTGGTGGTTGTGGTGGGTTGGCGGTGAGCGGGTGTGTGTGTGGTGTGTGTGTGTGGTGTGTGTTGGTGTGGTGGGTGGGCGGGTGGGGTGTGTGTGTGGTGTGTTGTGTGGTGTGGTGTGGTGGGTGTGTGGTGGTGGGTGTGGGGTGGTGGGTGTGGTGGGTGTGTGGGGGTGGGTGGGGTGACGGGGTGTGTGGTTGTGTGTGTGTGGTGTGTGTTGTGTGGTGGGTGGGTGGGTGGGTGTGGTGTGTGTGGTTGGTGGGTGGTGGTGGGTGTGTGTGTGTGTGTGTGTTGTGGTGGGTGGGTGTCGGGTGTGGTGGGGTTTGTGTGGGTGTGGTGGGGTGGGCGGTGGGTTGTGTGTGTGGTGTGTGTGTGTGTGGTGGGTGAGCGGTGGGTGGTGTGGGTGTGTGTGGTGTGTTAGTGGTGGTTTGTGGGTGTGTGTGTGTGTGTGGTGTGTGGGTGTGGTGGGTGTGGTGTGGGCGGTGTGGTGTGTGTGTGTGGTGGTGTGGTGTGGTGGTGGTGGGTGTGGGTGGGTGGTGTGTGTGTGGTGTGTGTGTGTGGTTTGGTGGGTGTGGTGTGTGTGTGTGGTGTGGGTGGTGTGGGGGTGGGTGTGTGTGTGGTGTGGCTGTGGTGTGGTGGGTTGGGTGGGTGGTTGGTGGGTGTGGGTGTGGGGTGGTGTGGTGTGTGGGTGTGTGTGTGTGTGTGTGTGGTGTGTGGTGGGGTGGCGGGAGGGTGTGTGTGGGTGTGGTGGTTGGGTGTGGTGGGTGGGCGGGAGGGTGGTGGTGTTTGTGTGTGGTGTGTGTGTGTTGTGTGACGTGGGTGTGGGTGTGTGGGGTGGAGCGGTGGTGTGTGTGTGGTGTGTGTGTGTGGTGGGTGGGCGGGTGGGTGTGGGTGTGGTGGGTGTGGTGGGTGAGCGGGTGTGTGTGGGTGTGGTGGGTGTGGGTGTGTGGTGTGGGGGGTGGGCGGTGGTGTGGTGGGTGTGGTGGTGGTGTGGTGGGGCGGGTGAGTGGTGGGTGTGTGTGTGGTGTGTGTGTGGGTGGTGGGTGTGTGGGTGGTGGTTGGGTGTGGTGGGTGGTGTGGGTTGGTGGGCGGGTGTGTGTGTGGTGTGTGTGTGGTTTGTATGTGTGTGTGGGTGGGTGGTCGGGTGGGTGTGGTGTGTTGGGTGTGTTGGGTGGGTGGGTGTGTGGGTGTGTGGTGGTGTGTGTGTTGTGTGGTTGTGTGTGTGGGTGTGGGTGTGGGGTGGTGGTGTTGTGTGTGTGGGGTGGGTCGGGTGGGTGTGGGTGTGGGTGTGTGGTGGTTGGGTGTGGGTGGGTGAGTGTGTGTGTGGTGTGGTGGTGTGGTGGGTGTGGGGGTGTTTGGTGTGGGTGTGGTTTGTGGGTGGGTGTGTTGGTGGGGGTGTGTGTGTCGGTGGCGTGGGTGGGGGGTGGGGTGCGGTGTGGTGGTGTTGTGTGGGTGGGCGGGTGTGTGTGTGTGTGTGGTGTGTGTGTGTGTGGTGGGTGGCGGGTGGGTGTGGTGTGGTGTGTGTGTGTGGTGGCGTGGTGGTGTTGGTGTGGGTGTGGGTGGGGGTGGTGGGTTGGGGCGGGTGCGGGGCGGGGCGAGTTTATTTAAAGGACCTCAGCCTTGAACTTTGACCCGTGTTAAATCCCCCCCCCCCCCCCTTGACGCGGACTGATGCGCATGCTCTCCGTGTACAAGACGGCACCTTCCGGTTACAATGAGGTCACTGAGACGCGTGGGCGTGATGGATGTCAGTGGGTTGTGACGTCATGGTCACGTGGTGCCCATTCCAGTTTGGGGATGCAGCAGTTGTTCACTCTGTTCGTCTCCGAGCTTCCCGTTAAAATGTGCCGCGACTATTTACTAAACGAGAGGGATCAACAAACTGGGTTCGCTATACAAAGCGCACCACTCCACTCTCAACGCATTCACACTCACAACAAAGTCGGGGTGGGTCCACAAGGCGCAATGCAACATGGGGCCGGTATACCAGGTACAGTGCAACATGGGGCAGGTATATCAGGTACAATGCAACATGGGGCGGGTACATCAGGTACAACACAACATAGGGCGGGTATACTAGGTACAGTGCAACATGGGGCGGGTATACCAGGTACAGTGCAACATGGGGCGGGTATACCAGGTACAGTGCAACCTGGGGTGGGTATACCAGATACAGTGCATTGTGGGGCGGGTATATCAGGTACAGTGCAACATGGGGCGGGTATATCAGCTACAGTGCAACATGGGGCGGGTATACCAGATACAGTGCATTGTGGGGCGGGTATATCAGCTACAGTGCAACATGGGGCGGGTATATCAGGTACAGTGCATTGTGGGGCGGGTATATCAGGTACAGTGCATTGTGGGGCGGGTACATAAGGCCAATGCATTGTGGGTAATAATAAGGCATTGTGGGAAAAAAGAAGGCACTGTGGGTAATAAAAAGGCATTGTGGGTAATAATAGGGCATTGTGGGTAATAAGAAGGCATTGTGGGTAATAAGAAGGCATTGTGGGTGAAAAAGAAGGCACTGTGGGTTATAAGAAGGTATTGTGGGTAATAAGAAGATATTGTGGGTAATAAGAAGGCATGGTGGGTAATAAGGCCTTGTGGGTAATAATAAGGCATTGTGGGTAAGAAGAAGGTACTGTGGGTAAGAAGAAGGCATTGTGGGTCAGAAGAAGGCATTGTGGGTAATAAGGCCTTGTGGGTAATAAGAAGGCATTGTGGGTAATAATGAGGCATTGAGGGTGATATGAAGGTATTGTGGGTAATAAGAAGGCATTGTGGGTAATAAGAAGGCATTGTGGGTCAGAAGAAGGCATTGTGGGTAAGAAGAAAGCATTGTGGGTAATAAGAAGGCATTGTGGGTAATAAGAAGATATTGTGGGTAATAAGAAGACATGGTGGGTAATAAGAAGGCATTGTGGGTAAGAACAAGGCATTGTGGGTCAGAAGAAGACATGGTGGGTAATAAGGCCTTGTGGATAATAATAAGACATTGTGGGTGATATGAAGGCATTGTGGGTAATAAGAAGGCATTGTGGGTAAGAAGAAGGTACTGTGGGTAAGAAGAAGGCATTGTGGGTCAGAAGAAGGCATTGTGGGTAAGAAGAAAGCATTGTGGGTAATAAGAAGGCATTGTGGGTACTAAGACGGTACTGTGTGTAAGAAGAAGGCATTGTGGGTAATAAGAATGCATTGTGGGTAATCAGAAGGCATTGTGCGTAATAAGAAGGCATTGTGGGTAATATGAAGGTACTGTGGGTAAGAAGAAGGCATTGTTGGTAATAAGAATGCATTGTGGGTAATCAGAAGGCATTGTGGGTAATAGGAAGGTACTGTGGGTAAGAAGAAGGCATTGTTGGTAATAATAATGCATTGTGGGTAATCAGAAGGCATTGTGCATAATAAGAAGGCATTGTGGGTAATAGGAAGGTATTGTGGGTAATATGAAGGTACTGTGGGTAAGAAGAAGGCATTGTGGGTAATAAGAAGGCATTGTGGGTAATAAGAAGGTACTATGGGTAATAAGAAGGCATTGTGGGTAATAAGAATGCATTGTGGGTAATCAGAAGGCAATGTGGGTAATAAGAAGGCATTGTGGGTAATAGGAAGTTATTGTGGGTAATAAGAAGGCCTTGTGGGAAAGAAGAAGGCATTGTGGGTCAGAAGAAGGCATTGTGGGTAAGAAGAAGGCATTGTGGGTAATAAGAAGGCATTGTTGGTAATAAGAAGGCATTGTGGGTAAGAAGAAGGCCTTGTGGGTAATAAGAAGGCATTGTGGGTAATCAGAAGGCAATGTGGGTAATACGAAGGCATTGTGGGTAATAGGAAGTTATTGTGGGTAATAAGAAGGCCTTGTGGGTAAGAACAAGGCATTGTGGGTAATACGAAGGTACTGTGGGTAATAAGAAGGCATTGGGGTAATAAGAAGGCATTGCGGGTAATACAAAGGTACTGTGGGTAAGAAGAAGGCATTGGGGGTAATACGAAGGCATTGTGGGTAACCATAAGGCATTGTGGGTAAGATAAAGGCCTTGTGGGTAATAAGAAGGCATTGTGGGTAATAAGAAGGCATTGTGGGTAATAAGAAGGCCTTGTGGGTAATAAGGCCTTGTGGGTAATAAGAAGGCCTTGTGGGTAATAAGGCCTTGTGGGTAATAAGAAGGCCTTGTGGGTAATAAGGCATTGTGGGTAAGAAGAAGGCCTGTGGGTAACCAGACGGCCTGTGGGTAACCAGACGGCCTTGTGGGTAAACATAAGACCTTGTGAGGACCCATAAGTTGTGTGGGTACCCACAAGACGTTGCGGTTCAGAATACGAGGCGCACTGACCAGTGGACGTAGATGAACTTGACTGTGCTCGACATGTCGTGGGCCGTCATGAGGCGCAGCAGGCCGTACATCACCTGGTCGTCCCTCAGCAGCGACCGGAAGTCATCGAAGTTCGCCTCCAGAGAGCTGTCCGACCCCACCAGGTCGATCACGGCCGGGTCGTTGTCCACATGACCCGCGAGCACCCACGACTTCCGGTCCAAGCCGGCCGTGTCGGACCGGACGCTGGCCAGCGCGTCGGTCAGCGCCTGCTGGTCCTGGGCGTGCACCGCCGTGCTCATACCTGCAGGGAACCAGCGATAGGTTATACTTATAGTAAATGGGGAGAGGGAGGTAAAGTGGGACCCGGTGGAAACATAGCAGTTTCAAACCAGATATCACTAACGACAGGTTATAGTAGATGGGGAGAGGGACGTAAAGCAGCACCTGATAGAAACATAGCAGTTTCAAACCAGATATAACTAACGACAAGTTATAGTAGATAAGCAGCACCAGGTGGAAACATAGCAGTTTCAAACCAGATATCACAAGAGACAGGCTACAGCAGACGGGGAGAGTGAGCCAAAGCAGCACCAGCTGGAAACCAGTTTCAAACCAGATATAACTAGCGACAGTGTAAAATATTCCGATAATCGGCAGAGGCAGGAAATGGAAATCCTCTATTATTATTTGGTGTGGCCGGCCAAGAGTGCATGTATATATATGGCTTGGCTCATGCTTGAGGGCAGGTAATTATAGACATAGGGATGATTGGCAGGTCTGGGTGGGTGCACTCAGGGCCTGGCTCTCTGCTGAGGTAGGGGCCAATGCACACAGCAGTCAAGGTTGGTGGTAGCCACATGTCAACCAGGTCTGTGGTGGTGGGCAGACCACTGGTGGTCATGCTAACCAGAAATGCTGAGTCCCTATTGGAGGAACTGGGAATGCTGCTTCCCTATTGGTTGGAGTGAATGACATGATCCTATACCAGGAATCCATGTACTATATATAATAAACCAGAGGGGCTTGGACTCTCTCTTATGCTCTTACTTTTGCCTTACTTTCTCTTTCTCTCCGTCTGAATTGTATTCACTTTAGCCTACCTACATAGCCACAGACTCGAACACCGACTCTACAAAACTGGTGACCACAACGACTTTCAACCGCTCGAGCGGTGTGTTGTGTAGGTAGTGCTTTTTCTTGTTTCTTTGACTCTGTGGGGGTTCAAATTTATTATTATAAAATTGAGCTGTCAACGACTTTTCCGACAGTTTTCGATATTTTACAAGGTATGCTAAGCTTTCTCTTATGGTATTTCTGTAACATGCCATGCTGGAAGCCTCGTGTTGCCGGCAAAATATATTTTTATGAAAAGGGACTACTTTTGGCTGCTTTAACCTTACCACAGAGGGGGGGGGGGGTGTAGTAATACACTACACAACTTTTTCTCTACTCTTTTTCTACTTACAGACGAATCTACACTTGATTTTCAATTCTGCTAATCTTTTTCTACCATCATATACAATGGCGCATTGATTATGCCACTCACGCATTTGATGGAGGATTCTTTACAGGGGGACATTACCCACTGGTTTAAATGTGAGTGTACCTTAGCAACTTTTCGAGTGAAACACTGGAGGGAGAAGCATGGGCGAAGTTTATGGCTTTAAAGTTAGTCACTCTTAAGGAAGAGCAGGAGGAGAGGTTAGAGCAGATTAGGGACAGGACTGAGACGAGAGAGCAGAGGGAAGAGCGCAGAGAGGCACGAGAATTATTACAGGTAGAGGAGAGACAGATGGAGATGCATTGTCGGTCATTGAAAGCACATGGGAAATATGTACCCTTATTAGATGGGTCAGATAGAGGTGCTCTATGCAATTGGATTGATTTGATCGAGCGAATTGGTACTCTTTCTGGGGTTTTTGACATTGAAGTTATTCGGTTTGCTTTATCTAATGTGACAGGTACTTTGCATGAGGTACTTTTCACTGCCTTTCAGCATGATCCTGGAAGCAAATTAAGGAAGTTATTGCTTATACTCTATTGACTACTGAGAACGTTCACATTTGAAGGGAATTGTTCTATCTATGAAACAGGAAGAGGGTGAGACAGTAGCAGCATACAGTCAGCGCTTAAAGACAGCAGCAGCTAAGGGCTGTGATTTGACTAATGCAGTCTTGGGTACCGATACATTCGAGATCCTACTGTCTAGGTTTCTGTATTCATTATTAGATGACAATACCATGTGGTACGTGGAGACTAACCGACCAAAAACTCTGGAAGACGCTTTTGCTATGTCAATACTAAATGATAGGTCTGTAAGCAGACAGTTTGTTTGTTTGTTGTCATATCAGGATGGGTACTGACTTGTGACAGTGGGCACTCATGGTGACTTTATAGTGCTGTCCCACTGGGAAACCAGGCCACCAGCACCATGACCTGGTATCTCACTCAGTCACATTATCCTGACACTGAGCACACCAGTCCTTGCCCTGTCCTAATAATGCCCAACACATGGCTAGGAAGCAACAAGTATCAATTTTTAAGTCATTGGTTTAACTTGACCAGGGTTCGAACCACGACCTCACAATCTACCAGCACAGGAGACGGACGCTCTAGCTTATTTGGCCATCCCGTCTGGTCGTAAGTAGACAGCATAGGCACGCTATGGCATGTAATGGAAGATTAGCAATTTGTGAGGATATTGATAGTTTGAATAGTACAGCATTAGATTTTTCTGGTTCACCTTCTGCTTTGAAGGGTTCTAAATCGTCTAACACAGATATTTAGGTACGAAGTCGCTACAGGGTGAGATGAAATCTGAGGAACTATATAACTAATTTGTCACTAGGCAGTGGAATTTCTGAAAATTCGGCAATAAATAGTGTGAACGCTGCAGCGCAGAGTAATGTCCATTCATACAACAGCGGCGCACATGTTTGATTTTCCATACGTCCGCATAGAGCAGCCGGTGGAGGTAGGGAATGCCGACTTGATTGGTCACACTTCAGTGGCACAGCACACTGCGATGCATGCACTGTCAATGCAACAGTAAGGGCTCAATGGGAATTTTCCACCCGTAGTGGGAATGCAGGTGCTACCTACCAGTTAGCATGCCTCACACGTATCGGCAGGTTAAGAAAATAATGTCTATGGACAGGGAAGATGGATAAGCATACGATTTTGTGTTACTTATGTAATGAAGCACAAATGTTGTGCGATTATCCATACAAATTAAAATTGCTTTCTGGTATTAGCATGAGTGGTACTACAACGTTGGGAAACTAAAATGCGCACGTGATGCACGTCCTTCGATTCAAATTGAATTTGACGGGTTTAATTTATCTGGTCTTGTAGACTCAGGTGTGGCTAAAAGTTTGATACATTTGCCTGTTTTCCAATATTTGGTTGACATTGGTGTATCCGATAGGCAAGTGTATCCAGGTAGTAGATTGAGATCACTATCAGGACATTTAATTCCTAGTATAGGTATAGCGTATATTTCAATTTATGATACGTTGTGTCCTTTCTTTGTAGTTGAGTCATTGAGTTTTTATATGCTCATAGGGACAGATGTAATGGAAATTTGTGCAGCTGAAATTAGTTATAAGGAGAAATTTGTGTCATTATGTGATATTATTCATCCATGGATAGGGTTAGAGAGTGTAGATAAAGGAATTGCAGTTAGTCTTAGAGTTAGACTATTGGAAGATACAGATTTCTTCTTTGTTTCCTGAGTCTGATGCTAAACTAGGAGCTACAGAGGTTATAGAGATGCATATTGATATGGGAAATGCATATCCAATTAATCAGAGACTGTATAGGATACCATTAAGTAAACGACATCTTGTAGAAAAAGAAATTAAGAAAATGCTTGCAGATGACATTATAGAGTCTAATTGTAGTCCTTGGGCTTCATATGTCACTAGAGTGCCAAAAAAGGATGGTACTATTCGTCTTTGTGGAGACTATCACAGGCTTAATGCAGTAACAACTAAAGATGCTTATCCTCTGCCCAAGATACAGGATATTTCTGATCAACTTCATGGAGCTAAAATCTTTACCACAATAGACCTAAAGTCAGGTTATTGGCAGGTAATGGTAGATGAAAAGAGTAGACCTAAAACAGTATATCCCACAGTATATCCCCATAGTATATCCCACAGTATATCCCACAGTATATCCCCAAAGTATATGCCACAGTATATCCCCAGAGTATATCCCACAGTATATCCCCATAGCATATCCCACAGTATATTCCCATAGCATATCCCACAATATCCCATAGTATATCCCACAGTATATCCCCATAATATATCCCACAGTATCTCCCCATAGGATATCCCACAGTATATCCCCATAGTATATCCCACAGTATATCCCATAGTATATCCAACAGTATATCCCCATAGCATATCCAACAGTATATCCCCATAGCATATCCCACAGTATATCCCCATAGTATATCCCACAGTATATCCCCATCATATATCCCACAATACATCCCACAGTGTATCCCATATTGTATCCCACACTGTATCCCACAGTATATTCCCATAGTATATCCCACAGTATATCCCCATAGTATATCCCACAGTATATCTCCATAATATATCCCACAGTATATCCCCATAGTTTATCCCACAGTATATACCCGTAGTATATCCCACATTATATACCCGTAGTATATCCCACAGTATATCCCCATCATATATCCCACAGTATATTCCATACTTTATTCCACAGTATATCCCCATCATATATCCCATGGTATATCCCATAGTATATCCCACAGTATATCCCCATAGAATATCCCCATAGAATATCCCACAGAATAACCCCATACTATATCCCACAGTATATCCCATAGTATATATCAAGGTATATCCCCATAGTATATCCCAGAGTATATCCCCATAGTATATCCCACAGTATATCCCCATTATATATCCCACAGTATATCCCATAACATATCCCACAGTATATCCCCATAGAATATCCCACAGTATATCCCCATAGTATATCCCACAGTGTATCCCCATAGTATATCCCACAGTATATCCCCATAGGATATCCCACAAGATATCCCCATAGTATATCACACAGCATATCCCATAGTATATCCCACAGTATATCCCACAGTATATCCGCATCACATATCTCACAGTATATCCCCATAGTATATCCCATAGTATATCCCCATAGTATATCCAACAGTATATCCCCATAGTATATCCCACAGTATCATCATCATCATCATGCTGTCGGTCGCGATGCGACAAAGACTGCTTTCATTACTTGACTGCCGCTCTCCATTTATCTCTCTGCTGTGAGAGTTGCGTCCATGAGTCGATCTTAATGTCTCTCAGCTTCAGGTTTCTCTTGATGGTATCTTTGAACTGGGGATGAGGGCGCCCTCTCTTTCTGTAGCCAGAAGACAGTTGAGAATAGAGGATCTGCTTTGGTACCCTGTCTGATGACATCCCCATGAGGTGTCCAGTCCACCGGAGATTCTTTTTGATCAGAAGATCTTCCATAGAGGCCAGCCCCATCCGTTCGAGTATTTCCCACAGTATATCCCCATAGAATATCCCACAGTATATCCCCATAGTATATCCCACAGTATATCCCATAGTATATCCCCATAGTATATCCCACAGTATATCCCCATAGTATATCCCCACAGTATATCCCCATAGTATATCCCACAGTATATCCCCATAGTATATCCCACAGTATATCCCCATAGTATATCCCACAGTATATCCCATAGTATATCCCCATAGTATAACCCACAGTATATCCCCATAGTATATCCCCACAGTATATCCCCATAGTATATCCCGCAGTATATCCCCATAGTATATCCCACAGCATATCCCCATAGTATATCCCACAGTATATCCCCATAGTATATCCCACAGTATATCCCCATAGTATATCCCCATAGTATATCCCACAGTATATCCCCATAGTATATCCCATAGTATATCCCCATAGTATACCGCCGAAATTTGTCGGAGGGGCGTGGGGGTGTTGGGGGGGTGTTGGGAGGTTTGGGGGGGGGGGGGGGTCTCTGTGGCCTGGAGCCCAACTAGTCTGCCATGGAGCAGGCAGATTTTGGTCAGATTCCAACGTCCAGTGGACTACGCTCCACTTGGCGAAATCTGGTTAGAAATGTTGCTTTAAAAATAATAAGTGACAGGTCCATATGGGCTAGCCAGCAGTCGTTGTACGCCACCCAAAAGCAATTAACGTGGTGTCTCCCCCTCTGTGCAATACTGCAATGATCATATTACAACTGAAGTCTGAACAGTTTGCAGATCCGGGTCCGAAATGGCTCGTGATTTGTGAGCAGATGTGTGGTGGGACGCAGTCCAGCTGTTAGAAGAGCCGGGGAGGGACCCGTCCCCACCCCCACCCCCACCCACCCCATCCACAAGAGGGGAGGGAGGAGGAGAGGGGGGGAGCAGACAGTCACCACTCCCTGACTATTAGTATTACAGATGAAGAGGGACTTACCATATCCATAGTTATATATCATGATGAATCCCCAATATCATCCATAATAATAGAGGATGCGGTGGACTAATCAGTAGAGCGCAGGCTTCCAATGCGGGAGATCGGAAGTTAGATTCCAGGTCGAATCAAACCAAGGACTTATACAATTGATAGTTGTCGCTTCCTAGCTTGGCACTCAGCATTTACAGGATAGGACAAGGACTGGTTAGCTCAGTGTTAGGATGATGTGACTAAGTGGGATATCAGGTCATAGTGCTGGTGACCTGGTCTCCCAGTGGGGCTGCACTGTGAAGTTGCTATGAGTGCACACTGTCACAAGTCAGACCCCATCTTGATATGACTTTAGACGTTGCCAGGACATAGAATTCCAACAACCAACCAATAATCCATAATAATAGCGAATGTCGAGCAGCCACCCCCCTATTTAAAAATGGGGTGTTCTCTCAGTGAATCCCCGGATGGAGTCGGCCTGCCACTCCTTACTCTAACATATAGATATTAAATAGCCCGCCATGTGCGTATAAATAACATCAACATTCAAATACATGCATCATTAAAATGTCGCCTGAGCATCAATAGCCTGCAGACATGCGCTACCAGTGGTGCCGCCTGTGAACTGGTTCCAGTCCACTGACCCCACACCTGTACTCGCCTGTAGTGGGTTGTTTTGAAACCAAGGCACTCACTGGTTGTCTGTTGTGTGTGAAGCCAGTCGGGAGGACTGGGCTATGGCAGCTACTGAGGAAGTATGGATCCCCAGAGAAGTTCACAACTATGATCGAGGCTCCACATACGTGAATGATGGCAAATGTTAGTGTTGGAGGGGAAGTCTCGGAATCGTTTGGGGTTACCAATGGGGTCAAGCAAAGTTGTGTACTGGCCCCCACGCTCTTCTCCATCTTCCTATCAGCAATGCTCGATGAGGCTTCCGAGGCATGGGGGATGGTGTCTATTCAACATCGCACACTTCAGAGCAAAGACCAAGACTACTCAGCTGGTGAGAGAGCTGCTATTCGCAGATGACAGTGCACTGGTTGCCCACTCTGCTGAAGAGATCCAGAAAATAGTGGATGCTTTCTCTGATGCATCAAAGAAGTTTGGCCTGAAGATTAACATCAAGAAGATGGAGGTGCTGTACCAACCCAACTCTACAAGAACATCTTCTGATCAAAAAGAATCTCCGGTGGACTGGACACCTCATGAGGATATCATCAGACACGCTACCAAAGCAAATCCTCTACTCTCAACTGTCTTCTGGTTACAGAAAGAGAGGGCGCCATCATCTCCAGTTCAAGGATACCATCAAGAGAAACCTGAAGCTGAGAGACATTAAGACCGACTCATGGACATCACTCTAACAGCAGAGAGCTAAATGGAGAGTGACAGTCAAGTAATGAAAGCAGTCTTTGTCGCATCGCGACCGACAGCATGAGGATGAGGATGTGAAGGCTTTCAACTTGTTGTCAGGCATTCTTGTGTCACAAGCTGTCTCCGGCCGACATGTGAATGGTCATGGCTCCGGTACCTTCCACCAGCATTATTCTAGACTGTGACATTGGAGCATGCACATAATGTAGTAGTCTGATAATAGAGGCTGTGAAAGACAGGGTCCATCTCCTGTAGCCTGCACGTAATGTAGTGATCTGATTATAATTGTTATCACTTAATACTCTACAATGAACGCTGATTGAGAATATCCAGTTATTGCTGAAGAGTCCCACCAGTGGTCCACAACTGGTTAATCAAAGGTTATGGTATGTGCTGTCCTGTCTGTGGGAAAGTGCATACAAAAGACCGCTTGCTGCTTATCGGAAAGAGTAGCTTATATGGCGGCAGCAAGTTTTCTCGAAAGAATGTCAGAATGACCAAATGTTTGACATCCAATAGCTGATGATAAAAATCAATGTGCTCGAGAGGCGTCATTAAATAAAACCAACTTTACTTTACTTAAGAGTCAATGCATCTGCTCAAACACTCCCCGTGCTTTGGTGAATGACATTCTGCAGGTATTTAGTATTTAATATTTAATAGTTAGTGATCCTATATTTAAACTGCTTTGCGACAAGACATGTAATACACACTAATCAGTAATAAATCAACAGTAAAGTCAGATAATATAAGAATTAAGCTTAAACAAAATAGGAACTAAGATCTAAGATTGCAGGACTTGTACATACAGTGAATTAATATAAACTATTGAGCCAATAGGGAATTAAAGCCGCATAACTCGATGAAAGTATAATATTTTCAAAATGAATCACACCTAGATTTGATCCAGTTAACTTGATGAGTTCATTAATGAATCATTCGTTTGGGACATTGGTCCTTGAGGAAGGTCAACTCTGCTAGCTTCGACAGGCAGCAGGTTGACCTCGTTAAGTTGAGCTCGTTAAGTTGACCTCGTTAACTTGACCTAGTTAACCTGGCCGCGCTGTATTGCACTTTACAACAACTGGTATACATATGTTCTTGTACATGCTTCACCTCAAAGAGCTCCAAAGTTAGTCTATGCGCATAAACATTACTCTGAACCAAAGAATAGAACTTCATTATTATTAACATAATATATATAACTCAAATCTATGAGTCACAACTAATACCGACGGATTACCCAGCTTTAATAATAAAGGAATACTAAATAATAATACAATTAATTAATAGGCAATTAATAATAAAACAATAAATTAATTATACTAAACTAATTACTGCCAGGAGTTTGTGTTCAGCACACGCTTTCAGCCACTGCTACATTGTGACCTTATGGTGACCTTATGGTGACCTTATGGTGACCTTATGGTGACCTTATGGTGACCTTGTGGTGACCTTATGGTGACTGCCTACCTCGGCCACGGCGCAGCGAGTCGGACGTCTGTTTGATGTAGTCCGCGTAGCCGAACGGGTACTGCCGGGGGCTGTGGGGGCCGCGGGGGCTGCGAGGGCCGTTGGGGCTGTGGGGGCTATGAGGGTTGTGGGGGCTGCGGGGACTGTGAGGGCCGTGAGGGCCGTGGGGGTTGTGAGGGCCGTGGGGGATGTGAGGGCCGTGGGGGCTGTGAGGGCCGTGGGGGCTGTGAGGGCCGTGGGGTCCGTCCGGGAACCTGGTGCCGTGCCCGAGGCACCCAGGTTCAGTCACTTCCAAGGCGCAGTCTCCCAGTACCTTCAGGTCCTCCATGGACCGCCAGTTCTGCGCATGCGCCGCCTGCTTCCAGAAGCGCGCACTTCCGGTCGGCGTTCTGCGCAGACTTCGGGTTCTAGTCACCGCCTTCTTGTGGCTATTAGTTGCGGGGAATATGACGTCATCGCTGCCGACATTGTTGTTGTTGGTTTCCGTGACCTTGGGGTGGATGCGACCTTGCTTGTGAGTCTCCGTGAATGAAGAGCTCCTTAGTTTGACGGAGCTGGTTCGTCGCAGGTTCGATTTGGGGGACTCGATCAGGGTGAGACCCCCCAGTGACACGAAGCTGGCATCCATTGTAGCCGTGTGTGTGTGTCAGCGTGTGTCAGCGTGTGTGTTAATGTGTGTGTCTGCGTGTGTCACAATAGGAGCGTGGAACCAGACACTGTGATTGGAATTGTGATTGAGACTACAATAGGAGCATGTGTCACAATAGGAGCGTGACTGTCACGGGAACTTGTCTATCACAGTGGCTGTAAGCGTGTTGCTGTCGCAGTGACTGTAGGCGTGTTGCAGTCACAGTGACTGTAGGCGTGTTGCAGTCACAGTGACTGTAGGCATGTTGCTGTCACAGTGACTGTAGGTGTGTTGTTGTCACAGTGAATGTAGGCATTTTTCTGTCACAGTGGATGTAGGTGTGTTGATGTCACAGTGACTGTAGACATTTTGTTGTCAAAGTGAATGTAGGTGTGTTGCTGTCACAGTGACTGTAAGCATTTTTGCTGTCACAGTGGCAGTCGGTGTGTTGATGCCACAGTGACTGTAGGTGTGTTGCTGTCACAGTGAATGTAGGCGTTTTGCTGTCACAATGGCTGTAGGTGTGCTGCTGTCACAGTGACTGTAGGCGTTTTGTTGTCAAAGTGAATGCAGGGGTGTTGCTGTCACAGTGAATGTAGGTGTGTTGATGTCACAGTGACTGTAGGCATCTTGCTGTCACAGTGAATGTAGGTGTGTTGCTGTCACAGTGACTGTAGGCATCTTGCTGTCATATTGACTGTAGGTGTGTTGCTGTCACAGTGGCTGTAGGCGTGTTGCTATCACAGTGACTGTAGGCATGTTGCTGTCACAGTGACTAAGTGTGTTGCTGTCACATTAACTGTAGGCATGTTGCTGTCACAGTGACTGTAGGTGTGTTGCTGTCACAGTGACTGTAGGCATGTTACTGTCACAGTGACTGTAGGTGTGTTGCTGTCACAGTGACTGTAGGCGTGTTGCTGTCACAGTGACTGTAGGCATATTGCTGTCATATTGACTGTAGGTGTGTTGCTGTCACAGTGACTGTAGGTATGTTGCTGTCACAGTGACTGCAGGCATGTTACTGTCACAGTGACTGTAGGTGTGTTGCTGTCACAGTGACTGTAGGCGTGTTGCTGTCACAGTGACTGTAGGCATCTTGCTGTCATATTGACTGTAGGTGTGTTGCTGTCACAGTGACTGTAGGTGTGTTGCTGTCACAGTGACTGTAGGCATGTTACTGTCACAGTGACTGTAGGCGTGTTGCTGTCACAATGACTGTAGGTGCATGCATATCGCTTTGCCCACAGGGTGCGCCTGAGCGGGTCCCTCCACACACAGACCTGACATGCAGGTAGCTCCAGGGCTGTTCACTAGGTGGCGTGGGAAAGGTGAGGCTGCTGGAGGTACCCCTGGAGTGGCACAGGTCATGTGACCGTCGGCGGTCATGTGACCGTCTGTTGACAGCCTGGTTGTCACTGGTGAATGTCACGGTGAAGTCAGCGTGCAGTCAGTGTCCCTCAGACACGTGACGTGCTGTCAGAGAGAGGCTCAGTAAACCCTGGCACCGGGTCACATGCCCTAGTTGGTACGCCGCCCGCTTCCTGTGCGATTCGCGGCCCGACTGAGTCAAAACATTAAAAAAACTAAAGACATTGGAGTAGTATTAATTGCATCGCCTGGTCAAATCACAATGCCTATTCCCAATCACAGTGCCCAGTCCCAATCACACTGTCTGGTTCCAATCACACTCCCAATCACAGTGCCTAGTCTCAATCACAATTCCAATCACAGTGTCTGGTTCCAATCACATTTCCAATCACAGTGCCTGGTTCCAATCACATTTCCAATCACAGTGTCTGGTTCCAATCACAATTCCAATCACAGTGTCTGGTCTCAATTACAGTGCCTGGTTCCAGTCACAATGCCAATCATGGTGCCTAACCCAATCACAGTACCTGGTCTCAATCACAGTGTCTGATTCAAATCACAATGCCTGGTCCCAATCACAGTGCCTGGTTCCAATCACAGTGCCTGGTTCCAATCACAGTGCCTGGTCCCAATCACAATGCCTGGTTCCAATCACGGTGCTTAGTTCCCAGCGCCGTGCCTGAGGCATCCTGTAGGTGCTGCAACAGGCAGCAGAATGGCGGTCCGCCGCTGTACCCGGCGTGTCGGACCGTGGGGACACCAGGCTGCCTCAGGTCTGCCACTCACTCACTCCGTCCCCGGGCCGTGTGGGCCGCCTGTCTCCGGGCCGTGTGTTACCGCCTGTTTCCGGGCCGTGTAGGCCGCCTGCCACTGGTTCCGGGCCGCCTGTCACCGGGCCGTGTGGGCCGCCTGTCACCGAGCCATGTGGGCCGCGTGCCACTGGTTCCGGGCCGTCTCTCACCGGGCCGTGTGGGCCGCCTGTCACCGGGCCGTGTGGGCCGCCTGGCTCTGGTTCCGGGCCGTCTGTCACCGGGCCGTGTGGGCCGCTTGCCGCTGGTTTCGGGCTGTCTGTCCCCGAGCCGTGTGGGCTGCCTGTTTCCGGGCCATCTGTCACCGAGCCGTGTGGGCCGCCTGTCTCCGGGCCATGTGGGCCTCCTGTCTCCAGGCCGCCTGTCTCCGGGCCGTCTGTCACCGGGCCATGTGGGCCGCCTGTCACCGGGCAGTGTGGGCCACCTGCCGCTGGTTCCGGGCCGTCTGTCCCCGAGCTGTGTGGGCCGCCTGCCGCTGGTTCCAGGCCGTCTGTCACCGGGCCGTGTGGGCCGCGTGCCGCTGGTTCCGGGCCGCCTGTCTCCGGGCCGCCTGCCGCTGGTTCCGGGCCGTCTGTCCCCGAGCCATGTGGGCCGCTGGTTCCGGGCCGCCTGTCTCCAGGCCGTGTGGGCCGCCTGCTGCTGGTTCCAGACCGTCTGTCACTGAGCCGTGTGGGCCGCGTGCCACTGGTTCCGTACTGCCTGTCTCCAGGCCATGTGGGCTGCCTGCCGCTGGTTCCGGACTGTCTGTCACTGAGCCGTGTGGGCCGCATGCCGCTGGTTCCGGGCCGCCTGTCTCCAGGCCGTGTGGGCCGCTGGTTCTGGGACGCCTGTTTCCAGGCCGTGTGGGCCGCCTGCCACTGGTTCCGGGCCATCTGTCACTGAGCCGTGTGGGCCGCCTGCCGCTGGTTCCGGGCCGTCTGTCACTGAGCCGTGTGGGCCGCATGCCGCTGGTTCCGGGCCGTCTGTCACTGAGCCGTGTGGGCCGCGTGCCGCTGGTTCCGGGCCACCTGTCTCCAGGCCGTGTGGGCCGCCTGCCGCTGGTTCCGGGCTGTCTGTCACTGAGCCGTGTGGGCCGCGTGCCGCTGGTTCCGGGCCTCCTGCCGCTGGTTCCGTATCCCGTCAGCCCGACACTCGGCGTCACAGCGGCTCAGTGCCGGGTGTAATGGCAGCAGGAGTGGGGCGGGGAGGGCGGAGGGGCGGGGGACGGGAGAGGGAGCGGGGCGCCCTCTGGTAGTGCCCTCTGGTAGCTCCCTCTGATAGCGCCCTCTGGTAGCGCCCTCTGGTAGCATTTTCTGGTAGCACCCTCTGGTAGCCCCTCTGGTAGCATTCTCTGGTAGCACCCTCTGGTAGCACCCTCTGGTAGCATTCTGTGGTAGCGCCCTCTGGTAGCGCCCTCTGGTAGCTCCCTCTGGTAGCATTTTCTGGTAGCCCCCTCTGGTAGCAAGCACCCTCTGGTAGCGCCCTATCGTAGCACCCTGTGGTAGCGCCGGCTGGTGGCGCCCTCTGGTGGCGCCCTGTGGTAGCACCCTGTGGTAGCGCCCCCTGGTGGCATCCTCTGGTAGCATTCTCCAGTTGCACACTCTGGTAGCATCCTCTGGTGGCGCCATCTGGTAGCACATTCTGGCACTGTCTGCTTGGGGACAGGCTGGGTTGATTGATTGATTGGTGGTTTCTTTACGCCGTGTCGGCAGCATAGGCCATATTCACGGCGAGGACAGGCTGGGAGGCCAGGCCAACCCCCAAGCCTTTGTATTTATGTAATAAACATTTTGGAGCGAGTGGTACGGGCGTGAGGCAGAACCATGCGAGGAGTAAGAAGCCAGGTGGCAGCACCAGGCGAGGCAGAAGGCCTGACCAGTTGATTGAGTAGATGAGTGTCATCAGTTGGTGTAAAGTCAGTTGATCATAGATAATCGGTTTCCGGATAATTATACTCGATATAATTGCTTATACAGCACATATATATGTTGAATAAGCCATTATACAAGTATAATAAGTAGGAGCAAACGTGTGTTACTGAGAGTACATTTGTGTGTTAGCGTATTGCAGTTTGCGGTGTCAACTATATTGCACATTTATTGTATCACTTTTATTTCAGCGGGAAATGTGTCAGTCACATTTGTATGCATATATTGACATTTACATGCAAATCTGAATTGGTCACATTTATATGCATATATTGACATTTACATGAAAATCTGAATTGGTCAGATTTGTTTCAAATAGCAGGAAAATTGAAGTCAGAAGAGAGTTGTAAGAGATGATGCAATCCCGCTATAGATACTTTACAATACGCCCGTGTTTTACATTCGTAAAGTCGTCTCACATATTCTGTTTGACACAGGGGAATGTGGCATGGTGAGGTGAGGCGAGGTGAGGTGAGGTGAGATCAGGCTAGGCGAGGTGAGGTGAGGCGAGGTGAGGAGAGGCGAGCTGAGGCGAGGTGAGGTGAGCTGAGGCGAGGTGAGGCGAAGTGAGGTGATGTGAGGCGAGGTGAGGCGAAGTGAGGTGATGTGAGGTGAGGTGAGCTGAGGGGAGCTGAGGCGAGGCGAGGTGAATTGAGCTGAGGTGAGGTGAGGAGAGCTGAGGTGGGGTGAGGTGGGGTGAGGTGGTGCATGGTGTGTTGACACATGGTGTGTGGTCTGTTGACATGTGGTATTTGACGTGTGGTGTTGACGGGTGGTGATTACTTTGGGGTGCGTTGACGTGTAGTGCATTGACGTGTGGTGTGTGGCATGTTGACGTTTGGTGTGTTGATGTGTGGTGTGTTGATGTGTGGTATGGTGTGTTGTGTTGACATGTGATGTCTCCTGTGTTGACGTGTCGCGTGTTGATGCGTCACGTTTTGACATACGGTGTCTTGACATGTGATGTGTTGACATGTATGTTGACATGTAGTGTTGACGTGAGATGTGTAGACGTGTATCTAAAGCTGACCTAATTAACACGCCCACCAGGAGACACAAAGTGGGTCAATGTCAGCGACCATGTCTCACCTGTTTCGCAATGAAGCTGTTTTTTCTGCTCGCCGCGCGTCAGACTCACATCCTGCTGCACCTGGAGGTGTTCACGGACAACACAGGGGTGCGGCACGTAGCTCAGGCGGTACAGTGTCCACCTGTGAAGGTGTGGGTCATCCTATCGTTCCCGATCGATGGACCCATTTGCAGTTTGGGCTATTTTACATTCCAACCAGGGGTTCACGACTGGTTCATCAAAGGCTGGTTCATCAATGTGCTGTCCTGACTGTGGGAAAGTGCATATAAAACACCCCTCACTGCTTATTGGAAAGAGTAGCCTATGTGGCAGCAGCGTGTTACCTCCAAAGAAATGTGTCAGAATGACAATATGTTTGACGTCAAATAGCAGATGATATGAAAATCAATGCGCTCTGGAGGCGTCGTTAAATAAAACAAGCTTTTTGGGATGACACAAATTACTGGCGTCTTCTAATCACCGACCCACTCTCCTGTCACAAAACACATGCATTCCCCATAGACGTGGCAGTCCGTGGATAGGTTCACGGCACCAGGGAACCTAGGTGGTGTAAAGGTTGGAAAGCTGACCCCCGAATAGCTTGGTTGGTTGTTGGAGTTTTACGTCCTGGCAAAATCTAAGGTCATATCAGGACAGGTACTGACTTGTGACAGTACACACTCATGGTGACTTTATAGTGATGTCCCACTGGGAGACAAGGCTGCCAGCACCATGACCTGATATCCTACTGAGACACATTATCCTGACATTGTACTGTCCTAATAACCCCGGAATAGCAGAAGTGTGGGTTCGAGCACCGCTCCAGGCAGAATGTTCCCTTTGATTGCATCAACATATAATGTATAACTGTAATGTATGTAGTATATAAACCACATGAACTGTATAATGAACCGTATAATGTATAGTAAATGCCATGTATAGGTATTACACATGTTGTACGTTCATTATATATTCATTATTTAACTATTAATTAAGTTGCATAATCCGACAGTTTTGAGTTTCAGTCATTTTCTGTGATAAATATATTAATTTGATTGTTATTCTCTTACATTAGTTTAACGTAATTTTGATTGCAATGACTAACTTAGGAAATATTTGAAGTACACAATTAATTGTGGCACACTTGTCGAGACTGTGATCCCACAGAGCAGTAACAGACGGGATGGCCGAATGAGTTAGAACGTCCGTCTCCCATGTTGGTAGATCGTGGGTTCGAATCCTGGTCGAGTCAAACCAATTACTTAGAAATTAATACTTGTCGCTTCCTAGCCAGATGCTCGGCATTACTAGGATAAGGCAAGGAGCAGTGGAAAAAGGAAGACCAGTCATCTGCGACTGAAACTTCCCCTGCTTAAACAACTAATGTACCCCCCCCCCCCCCCCCCCCAACAAAAACAGACTGCCCTAACATGCCCTTATGGGTAGCGTCACGTGATTAATAAGGGCACCGGGATGTGGGTTGGACGTCAGTTCGAGATACGTGGTTTGCTTTTGAAAAATCTATGCTTGTTCGGGCTATGGAAGTGTAAGTACTGTATATAACTTACTATATAATTTCAAAGTGGGTGGGAATTGTTGGGCTGTGCTAGCTTAGTAGTTCCAGCTATTTCGTGCAGGGGTCGCCCCTGTTTAAGAGACAGTCAGTGAAATAAATAAAGGTGAGTAAGTAAATGAACATAACATAACGGATTATTCATCACAATTAAATACGATATGCTAAATGTCATTAACGAGGTGAATGAATTGTTAGCAAACAGGTTTATAAATTATATACACGTATATATATCATTATATATATAACACGCCATTCCACATTTATAATAGTTGCTCCAGTCGTTATTTATATTCGCATAAATAAATATACAGTATATATATATCATGTCACACTACCGTCGCACTACCGTCACATTACCGTCACACTACCGTCGCACTACCGTCGCACTACCATCACAATATTGTTGCACTACCATCACACTATCATCACACTACCATCACACTACCATCACACTACCATCACACTACTGTCACAATACCATCACACTACCATCGCACTACCGTCGCACTACCGACGCACTACCGTCACACTACGATCGCACTACCATCACACTACCGTCGCACTACCGGCACACTACTGTCGCACTACCATCGCACTACCGTCGCACTACCATCACACTACCATCACACTACCATCACACTACCATCACATTACCATCACACTACCGTCACACTACCGTCACACTACTGTCGCACTACCATCACACTGCCATCGCACTACCATCGCACTACCATTACACTACCATCGCACTACCTTCACACTACCATCGCACTACCATCACACTACCATCACACTACCATCGCACTACCGTCGCACTACCGTCGCACTACCATCACACTACCATCGCACTACCATCACACTACCGTCACACTACCATCGCACTACCATCACACTACTGTCACACTACCATCGCACTACCGTCACACTACCGTCGCACTACCGTCGAACTACCGGTCACTACCATCACACCACCGTCGCACTACCGTCACACTATCGTCGCACTACCATCACACTATCGTCCCACTACCATCACACTACCGTCACACTACCATCACACTACCGTCACACTACTGTCACACTACCATCGCACTACCGTCGCACTAGCGACGGACTACCGACGCACTACCATCGCACTACCGGCACACTATCGTCGCACTACTGTCGCACTACCGTCGCACTACCATCACACTACCATCGCACTACCATCACACTACTGTCACACTACCGTTGCACTACCGTCACACTACCGTCACACTACCGTCACACTACCATCGCACTACCATCACACTGCCATCACACTGCCATCACACTACCATCGCACTACCGTCGCACTACTGTCACACTACCATCGCTCTACCATCACACTACCATCACACTACCATCGCACTACCGTCACACTACCGTCGCACTACCATCACACTACCATCGCACTACCATCACACTACCATCACACTACCGTCACACCACCGTCGCACTACCATTACACTACTGTCACACTACCATCACACTACCATCGCACTACCGTTGCACTACCGTCGCACTACCGGCACACTACCATTGCACTACCATCACACTACCATCACACTACCTTCACACTACCGTCGCACTACCGTCGCACTACCGTCGCACTACCATCGCACTACCGTCACACTACCATTGCACTACCATCACACCGCCGTCGCACTACCGTCGCACTACCAGCACACTACCGTCGCACTACCATCACACTACCGTCACACTACCATCGCACTACCATCGCACTACCGTCGAACTACCGTCACACTACCATCGCACCACCGTCGCACTACCGTCGCACTACCAGCACACTACCGTCACACTACCATCGCACTACCGTCACGCTACCATCGCACTACCGTCACACTACTGTCGCACTACCGTCACACTACCATCGCACTACCGTCACACTACCGTCGCACTACCGTCGCACTACCATCGCACTACCGGATGAGAGATTAGTCAGTCAAGTTTGTATTGTGTATCCCATATAGCGACGTTCTACGGGTGTGCTGGCCGAATCCGTAGAGCGGGGGGACTTGTGTGTGGGGAGATCGGGAGTTTGGTTCCCGGTTGAGCCAAACCAATGACTCATAAAATTGATATATGTTGCTTCCTAGCCTGGCGCTCGTCATTAATAGGATAGGGCAAGGACTGTGTAGCTCAGTGTTGGGATAATGTGACTGAGTGGGATATTGGGTCATGGTGCTGGTGGCCTGATGTCCCAGTATGCCAGCACTATAAAGTCACCATGAGTGTGCACTGTCACAAGTCGGTACCCATCCTGATGTGACCGTAGATGTTGCCAGGACGTAAAACTCCAACAACCAATCTACGTAACCTGGTTGATTCATCACATCTGACAAAGTGGTGCAGCCATAACCAGAAGATGAGGCTTCACTCGTGTATGGCACGAAGACACTCCCGAAATATTCGCCGATTTCATGTGTCTAATTACCACCAAAATATTAATAAAATGCACAATTCTATTAACCACAATATGTAAACATATAGTAATAAAACATTTCCTACCTATTTCCTTATGTATAGTATCCCAAAATGATGAAGAATTATCCATTTTGCTGCTCAGTGTTTGGGAAGTGGCACTGACAACATCTGCTGCCATTTGTAGACTGAACGGGAGTCATCCACTGGTTGAAAAAAGTATCTGGGCACTGTGCTGGAGATCACCACGTATTTGAAAATTATATCACTTTAAAGTTCTCAAAATGATCTTGACAGTGGTATAAAAATTCTTTGGATATTTTTAAAAGACATTTATTGGTGATAATTTAAACTTTTGATAATTTTGAAGCAAAATAATGATTAGGACATTCAGTAAAACACCCATCAAGTTTTATAGTAAACTAAAGCTTAGAATGTCTACTATCATCTCCTGGTATCAGATAGTTCATGCTTATAACCACCAGAGAGCGCCACCTGAAACCTGCAGAGGTGTTTTCAACCCTGAGAATGCCACTCAAAACATGGTAGCGCGAATCGCGATTCACTGCAACAAACTAACTTTTTAAATGCTTAGTAGCATGTACATTGCATTAATATACACTAATTAGATTAGTGCAGAATGAAAGAACACATTTTAAGCTTCAAATTGGTATATTTCTGTATTTAATATAACAATAATTGTGTATATTGGAGAAGTTTGAAAACACCCTTTCTGTTGATGCATCCACCCGATTCCAGTCCCTCGGGTGACCTGAATTGGGATACCTACTGACAGCTACTCCCCCACCTCACCCACTCCCACCCACCCACTCCCACCCACCAACGTCACCCACTCCCACCCACCCCACCCACTCCACCCACTCCCACCCACCTCACCCACTCCCACCCACCTCACCCACCTCACCCACTCTCATCCACCTCACCCATCTCACCCACTCTCATCCACCTCACCCATTTTCACCCACCTCACCCACTCCCACCCACCTCACCCACTCCCATCTCACCCACCCTCATTCCCACCCACCTCACCCCCCTCATCCACTCCCACCCACCTCACCCACTCCCATCTCACCCACCCTCATTCCGACCCATCTCACCCCACCTCACCCACCTCCACCCACTCCCACCCACCTCACCCACCCTCTCCCCCACCCACCTCACCCACCCAGCTTACCCATCCATCCCCCACCTACAAAACGGGGGCAAAAAGCACAACCAGGCGCACACAGGCATCCTGGGGACGGATGTCTTAGCAACAGTTTAGGTCAGAACAGTTACGTATTGTAACAGTGTGCACTCTGGTGGATTTATTGTGCTGCTACACTGGGATCCGCGCCATGGGAACAATGACACGATATCCCACTGAGTCACCTTATCCTGACACTTAACCGACCAAGCATTGCCCTTTTCTAGTAATGCCTAGGGTTGGGTGTTGCAGGGACAATGTCAACTTGTTCCAGTTAGGAATAGAACTTACCATGAGCGACATGGTCAACAGCTCACATGCGATCAATATGGCAAAGATGGCTGGAGAGGTCAGTCACATTCGGCAGCTTTCAGGGCTGTAGTCGGAGTCCGCTAAACTCACAACAATGTAAATACCATGTGCACACCAATCAATGTCCACCACTCATTCTGTTCGTTTTCGTGGGTTTTACATCTTGGCAACATCCAAAGTCATATCAGGATGAGTATCAACTGCAAACAGTACTCATGATGACTTTATAGTGATGCCTTGCTGAGAGACCAGGCCACCAGAACTATGACCCGATTTCCTACAGTCACATTGTTTCCTGGTACTGAGCTAACCAGTCTTTGCCCTAACCTATTAATACCAAATGCTAGGCTAGGAAGCAACACACATCAATCTTGTAGGTCGTTGGTTTGATTTGGCTAGGATTCGAACTCTCGACCTTCTGCACAGGAAGCCATTGAGCCACAATGTCCGGCGGACTAACACCACTACCACCACACCACCCTACACACAAGATGTAATAAAGGTATCCCCCAAAATACCACAGCGTTCTATCCTGGCATAGTTAGCCTAGTTGGTAGAGTGCAGGCCTCACTTGCGGGAGATCGAGAGTTCGGTTCCTGGTCAAGTCAAACCAATGACTTACGCTACAAAATTGATACTTGTTGCTACCTAGGCTTGTCCTTGGTATTTATAGATAGGGCAAATACTGGTTAGCTCAGTGTCAGGATAATGCGACTGAGTGGGATATTGGGTCACGGTATCAGTGGCCAAATCTCCCTGTGGGGCAGCACTATAAAGTCACCATGAGTGCGCACTGTCACAAGTCGGTAACCGTCCTGATATGACCTTAGATGTTGCAAGGACGTAAAACTACAACAAACACCCAACCCGTGAGAATTGGTTGCATTGCGTCAGCCTCCTTGTCCTCGGTGTGAGGACAATTGGTTAGTTCTGGTGGCGCCATCTTACGGAAGTCGACTGCACTTACACAACGATCACCTCTCTCGGTTTGTTGACATTAGGTGGCGCCACCATTGTCCACCAATCAGGCTTCTGAGATAATAGACGAGATTACCGTTCCGACTGCGCATGCGGTGAAAACAGCGTTAGCAGCAAAGCAAATGCGTACGGCCATTGAGTTTGCCGATATGCGTAAGGCAAAATTATATTTTATTCAAAATTAATAGAAATACATAACAATTTGCCATAAACATGTATGCACACATGCAATATCTGATGAATATATGTAAGACAACACTAGCCATAGTTAAACATTTTGAGCTAAGAAATATACAATTCCACACAAAACAATCAGTTACTTTAAGGCTGATATCCATATCAGCACTATTAATTCTTGTTCTAAATATTAAAATGTCAAATGTGTCAACAGACACTTGTTTCAGAGAAATACATAGCCAATATCTTACTAACCCTATTAATTTTCTAGTTCTACATATGTGTTTAACCATAGGATATACATAAAACCATAAATAAAATAAGTAAAACTGACTGGCTATGGCTGTAACACTAGTCTGAGTGTCCAGATCTGGCTAAATCTAAATGCAGATGGTATAAGATGTCCTAATTATATTGATGTAAATACAATGCTGGATAAAAGATTAATATCTTAATTTATTATATATTTTTTTTAGTTTGTATTCTATGTTTCAAACAAGAGCTGAGATGAGCTGAAACTAGCACATTTCATAGCTGCAGGCAGTGTATGAGCATTAGCCATGTGCTTCTCACAGGTTTGTTTTTCTTCTATGCATCCCACAATGCACCGCGCTGCTAGAATGGTGATATAGTCTATTGGTTGCTTGGTTGTGTGGTTGTGTGGTTATGTGGTTGCTTGGTTGTGTGGTTGTGTGGTTATGTGGTTGCTTGGTTGTGTGGTTGTGTGGTTGCTTGGTTGCTTGGTTGGTGGAGTTTTAGCCTTACGTCATGGCAACATCTAAAGTCATATCATGACGGGTATGGACTCGTGACAGTGCACACTCATGGTGACTTTTTAGTGCTGCCCCACTGGGAGACCAGGCCACCAGCACCATGACCTGATATCCCCACTCAGTCACATTATCCTGACACTGAGCCAACCAGTCCTTGCCCTGTCCTAATAATACTGAGCGTCTGACAGTTTACAAGCGACGCAGTTTGACACTGATTCAGGAGTCAACGGCATTACGCAGTGCATGATGGGCCTGCCTAGTGGCGCCACCCGACGGATGTACCTGAAACTAACCTATCTCAGGGTGTGTATCATAGAGGCCTTAACCCTGAAGTCACCGATAGGGGGCGCGGGGGTGGGTGTGTAGATTGGTTGGTTTTTGGAATTTTACATCCTGGCAACATCTAAGGCCATATCAGGATGGGTACCGACTTGTGACAGTACCCACTGATCGTGAATTTATAGTGCTGCCCCACTGGGAATCAGACCACTGAGACCTTATCCTGACACTGAGCTACCAGTCCTTGCCCTATCCTATTAATGCCGAGCACCAGGCTAGGAAGCGACATGTTTCAATTTCATAAATCATTGATTTGACTTGACTGGGAACCGAACTGCCGACCTTCTGCACACGAGGCCTGCGCTCTACCGATTTGGCCACCGTGCCCAGTGGGTCGGTAGAAGCCGATATCGGAAAAAACGACACTTCCGAGACACCAGCTTTGGTGTCCACCCTGCCCCTAGTGTCGCTTCTTAGCCATGCCTGGGCTGCGGTGAAACACTTTGCGACGCTGAACACTGCTTCACACATATCGGAAGTGGTACATGATTTTACATACATTAGCGGTTCACACTAAATGCCTGCAATCAAATTAAAAAACAAATGTAGGGTAAGAACCCTGCTAAGTCTTGTCAGCAGGAAACAGGTGTTTGTTTGTTCAAAATGAGGTTAACATCACCTACTCCGATGTTTCTATCTCTTTAAAGCGAAATATATTCGGTTGATTATTATAATGTAGCTTAGCTTAGCATGAAGTAACTTTGATTAAAATGAGTAACGTAGGAGACAGCTGAAGAGCAAACATGCCCAATTAATGAACTTTGATTAAAATGAGTAACGTAGGAGACAGCTGAAGAGCAAATGTGTCCAATTAATGAACTTTTATTAAAATGATTAACATAGGAGACAGCTGAAGAGCAAACATGTCAAATTAATTAACTTTGAGTAACATCTCTAACATAGGAGACAGCTGAAGAGCAAACATGCCCAATTAATGAACTTTGATTAAAATGACTAATGTAGGAGACAGCTGAAGAGCAAACATATCCAATTAATGTTGGCATGCTTGTCAAAAGTGATGACACTATTGACTTCAGCAGTTATTCGTGCTGGTAAATGGTTGAGTTTAGTTTTATTTAACCACAAACATGCAGTAAGATCAGTGTATACCGGCAGAGCTTCCCCACCAAGCAACCAATGGTACATCAAATTAAAGTGAATAAATGCCTTAGTATTCCTTTCTACGGGCCGTCCTGATATGACCTTAGATGTTGCTAGGACGTAAAACAACAACAAACAAACCTTTCTACGGGACAACAGATGCTTAATAATACGTGCGCCACTATCTAAGTTTGGTGCGTAGCTTCATATCTAGATAGAGTTTTGTTTGAGAAAGTTTGATACTTGTGTAGGATTGTGCAGCTTTGTGAGACGTGAAGCCTGGACCCTCATTTCTGGTCAAGTAAACCGGGCGCGATGACCGAATCGGTAGAGCGCGGGCCTGGCGGGCGGGAGATCGGGAGTTCGGTTCCCGGTCTAGTCAAACCAATGACTTATCAAATTGATACTTGTCGCTTCCTGGCTTCACACTCGGCATTAATAGGAAAGGGTAAGGACTGGTTGTAACCCCAACAGGATAATGAGACTGAGTGGGATATCGGGTCATGGTGGCAGCAGCCGGATTTCCCAGTGCGGCAGAACAATAAAGTCGCCATGAGTGCACACTGTCATGAGTCAGTACCCATCCTGATATGACCTTAGATGTTGCCAGGACGCAAAACTCCTCCAAGCAAGCAAGCATCCAACCAATCTGGCCAGGTAAAGACGCCAGGTGGCACTGGCAGCTTCAGTCCCTCGTCGGGGACCAGCGGACAGCAACCCAGAACCCACGTGGTACACGCCCGACTCTCAGACAGTGAGAGACAGGCGGCCATGTTGGCGACATGCCAAGCCCTGCCCCCTGGGTGCCACTTTCAGAACACACAAAAGGGACCAAAACGCGTGCATAGAGTTCACGCAGGAGTCGGGCGCAGTGCCCCCATCACCGCCTGCCGCGCTCCCATTGGTCACTGAGTGTGCCCGCGTCATTGCCTGCCATGCCCATTGGTAGCTGAGTGTGCCCCTCCATCACCGCCTGCATGCTCCCATTGGTCGCCGAGTGTGTCCCTGTCACATCCTGCCAGGCTCCCATTGTTAGCTGAGTGTGCCCATGTGACCACCTGCCACGTTCCCATTGGTCACTGAGTCTGCCCTGTCACAGCCTGCCATGCTCCCATTGGTCACTGAGTCTGCCCCCATCACCGCCTGTCGCGCTCCCATTGGTTGCTGAGTGTGCCCACTTGACCACCTGCTGTGCTCCCATTGGTCGCTGAGTGTGCTCACATGACCACCTGCCGTGCTCCCATTGGTCGTTGAGTGCTGCAGTACCCTGCACCAGCTCAGACAGCAACTATTCACCTTTCTTCTTCTGTTTGTTTGAAATTTCTGACAACAAATAATCTGCCCCCCCCCCACCCCACCCTCCGCCATCCCCTTCCGCCTGGATCGGCCTCAGTTGTTGCTGGGTTCATTTGCAAGTTGGCGATGACTAAACTCAGAGCTTGTCGTGGATGACCTACATTGTGGGTTTGGGGTGGGCGGGGGGTGAGTAGGTATTGGTTGGGGAGAGGGGCGGAGGGGCAGAGGGGGGGGGGGAGTAGGTATTGTTGGGGCGAAGGGGAGGAGGGGCAGAGGGGGGGGGGGGGGAGTAGGTATTGGTTGGGGAGAGGGGCGGAGGTGCATAGGGGGGGGTGTGAGTAGGTATTGGTTGGGGGGGGGCGGAGGGGCAGAGGTGGGGAGGGTGAGTAGGTATTGGTTGGGGAGAGGGGCGAGGGGAGAGTGAGTAGGTATGGTTGGGGAGAGGGGCGGAGGGGGCAGAGTGAGTAGGTATTGGTTGGGGAGGTGGGCGGGAGGGGGCAGAGTGAGTTGGTATTGGTCGGGGGAAAGGGGGCGGAGGGGAGAGTGAGTAGGTATTGGTTGGGGAGAGGGGCGGAGGGGCAGAGTGAGTAGGTATTGGTTGGGGAGAGGGGCGGAGGGGCAGAGGGGTGTAGGGTGAGGAAGGTATATGGTTGGGGGAGAGGGGCTGAAGGGGGGAGAGGTGGGTGGGGGTGTAGGTATTGGTTGGGGAGAGGGGATGGAGGGCAGAGGGAGGGGGGGGGGAGTAGGTAGGTATTGGTTGGGGAGAGGGGGCAGAGGGGGGGGGAGTAGGTATTGGTTGGGGGTATGTATTGGTAGGGGGAGAGGGGCGGAGGGGGGGGAGTAGGTATTGTTGGGGGGGGTGGGGGGAGGAGGGGGAGTGAGTAGGGTTGGGGAGAGGGGGCAGAGGGGGGAGGGGCAGAGGGGGGGGGGAGTAGGTATTGGTTGGGGAGAGGGGCGGAGGGGCAGAGTGAGTAGGTATTGGTTGGGGAGAGGGGCGGAGGGGCGGAGGGGCAGAGGAGGGGGGTGAGAGGTGTAACCCCAACAGGTCATTGACCTACTTATTCGTTTAGCCATAGTGTCCTTTCTCATACCTTCACGGATGGAGGCCGTTCTTTGTATGGAGACTTTGTGTGGGCCCTGGAGACCCCGAGTTACTCACGCTGTATTCAAATAGAAAACAATCCAATTCACATGGTTGCCATTGTCGGCGGTCACGTGGTCCTAGTGCGCTTTTACTAGCACTGTGTCGTCCAGGCGAGGGGCCGTGTTACAATACATTCATTGTCTAAGCCGACAATGACTAGTTTGTGCTACGTGTGTTCAACCAACCGGAACGAACCAGCTGAGACGGTTCAAAGAAAGAGTTATTATTATATTAAAGCCGCATAATCCGCTGAAAGCTTCTAATTGTTGTAAGCAAGCTAGATTTAATCTGACATATTCAACTAAAGCTACTGGTGAACTTTCATCGCTGAATAGAAAGATTACTGTGTCACTTAAATAAGCCTATCACCGGTGACACCTATAATATCCATCATTTCGGTGTGCACACTGAAATTAATATCACATGTCACTTTAAGTACCTCCAGAGTTAACCCTTTAAAATGAAAGTAGTTTCAAGCTAAAGTAAAGTGGGTTGTGATAATCAGCCTAATTAAATAGTAATATATTCAGCTAGTAAATCAAAGTCAGAAATTCAAAATGATCGGATTCTGCACATATAATTGATATGTGATGGTAGTTATAAGTACGTCCTAATTGATATCTGTAGCTATATTGGATTATGGACATATAATTGCTATGTGATGGTAGTTATAAGTACAGTTGATGGCGGCTAATATTAATGTAGCTATTTTGGATTCTGCACATATAATTGCTATGTGGATGGTAGTTATAAGTACGTGCTAATTGATATCTGTAGCTAATTGATATCTGTAGCTATTTTGGATTCTGCACACATATAGGTACAGTTGATGGCGGCTATTTTTAATGTAGCTATTTTGGATTCTGCACATATAATTGCTATGGGGATGGTAGTTGGTCGTAATGCTCGCATTGCGTTTGATGCGAGGGAAGGAAGAGACCCTCCCCCCACCTCTCTCCCGCCGCCGCCCGGCTTTCTCACCTTCCCTGCCACCCCGCTCTCAGCTTTCTCCCGCTCTCAGCTTTCTCCTCGCCCTTTCTCCCTGCCCGCCGGCTTTCTCACCTCCCCCGCCTTCACGCCTCCCCGCTCCTTCCCTTATAAGGCCGCCCGCCGGCCTCCTTCAGCCACTCGCCTCCCAGGTGTCCTCCCTACACAAGCTCTCTTTTCTCTTGGCCACTTCCACCTCGGACCGCTGCACAACACCCTCGGGCCGATCTACATCATGCCTGGAAGCGGAAAGGGAAAAGGACGCGGCGGAACTCGGAAGACCGCCCTGGGCACGCCGGGAGGCGCTTCACCGGCCCAGTCGGCCCCCTCGGGCCCGGGGTCCCCTCCGGCACCTCGCAACCGCCCCTCGGGCGACTGGGCCGCGGGCGTCGACGCCGACACGGCCACCATCCTGCAGGCGCTGGAGCGGATAACTACCTGCCTCGACGCACTCGACTGCGGGACCGCCCACGGCTCGCAGGGGACGACCCCGCCCGCGGCGAGCCGACGCCCAGCCTACAGCTCACCGCCCATCACGGCGCCTCGGGCGCACGTAGTCGCGGGGGCTCACCCTCCGCCCCCGCCTCAGGCCCCGCTCCTGGGGGCGGTGCACCCGCAGTATGAGCGGTACACCCGCTGCACCGTCCAGCCGCCGGCTCCCACACCTCCCTACGACCAGGACGCGGTCGACTACACCCCAGCATCCGCGGCCGACGCTGTAAGGGAGATCCTCGCGTCGGCCGAGGCGCAGCAGGCGGGGAGGAGAAAAGGCATCTCCCCCGACTACCTCTTCCCCTCCGACCTCATTGAGAGAGGCCCCGAGCGGAAGCCGGTCAAACGAGGGGAGGCCACCAAGGACGAGTACAGCCTCGCCCTCCTCACCCTCCTTATCCACCCTGCCTTCCCCGCGCACTCCCTCCCGGGCCTGAACCACCACGCCCTCACAGCGCTGCACGACAACCTCCTCTACCCCTGGCCTGCCGTCCACCGCTACTCGGAAACCGTCTTCACCTGGATAGCGGACGGCAGGCTCCCCCACGGGTGGCACGACCCGGTGGCCCTGAACATGGTGAGAATAGAGATTCTCACCGGACCCAAGCCGACAGCCGCCCCACCTAAAGCCGGGAAGCTCACGGGGCCCCCTGCGCCGCCTGGAACCACGCGCCCACCTCATGCGACCGGGCCGCCATCAGGGAGGCCCATGGTGAGGCGGGGACCAGACAGCGGCACATATGCGCCTACTGTGCTAACGTGAGGAGGATTCTCACCATGCACAGCGAGGCCCTGTGCCTCGCCAAACAAGCCCGTGAGCGCCAGACCCCGGCCGCCTCGGCGGAATTTTGATCCGCCGGCCTCCCCCGGCCGGCCCGGGGGGCCATAACCGGCGCCTCACCTACACCTCTGCCGACAACCCCTTGACCACCACCGACAACCCCGTAACGACCACCGACCGAAACGCCACCCAGGACACAGCCGGGGACCATCACCCCGCGCCGCAGGCCCCAGACGCCGCCCACACTGACCACAAAACCTCCCTAGACACCACAGCCGCCGACCATCACGCCGACCATCATGACCTCCACGACACCACCTTCCTCAACCCACCCGACCCTCCCCCGATCCCCACCCCCCCAGCCCTGATGACTTCGCCGCCCCCCTCTCCGACCCTCGCCGCACCTCCTCCAGGGAGCGGGCCTCCCCAATTTTTTGGCCGCCCGCATCCCTGTCGCCGTAGGCCCCCGACTCATCACAACGCCCAAGCCCCCGACAGCGGGTGCCCCTCACCACAGCATCCCCTGGACCTCAGAGGCGGTGCACGCCTCCGTGCCCCGCCCCCTCGGGCATGCCTCGAGCCCTCTCCTCCTTTTTTTGGTGGAGGGCTCTTCGGCGCCCCTCAACTGAACATTTCAAGCTCCCGCGAGCTCATTTACTCTGAGATTACCTCCGCTCCTTATGATCCCACTTTTATTGCCTTGCTTTCACCGCATTTGACTTGTTGTACATAGTTGCTTATTTTCTTGTTGTCTGAGGCGTTAAATAAAGCGCCTTTTTTCCCACCCCTGCCTTGCCTTCTTCCTTTTCGCGCATCGGTCGTAATGCTCGCATTGCGTTTGATGCGAGGGAAGGAAGAGACCCTCCCCCCACCTCTCTCCCGCCGCCGCCCGGCTTTCTCACCTTCCCTGCCACCCCGCTCTCAGCTTTCTCCCGCTCTCAGTTCTCCCGCTCTCAGCTTTCTCCTCGCCCTTTCTCCCTGCCCGCCGGCTTTCTCACCTCCCCCGCCTTCACGCCTCCCTGCTCCTTCCCTTATAAGGCCGCCCGCCGGCCTCCTTCAGCCACTCGCCTCCCAGCCGTCCTCCCTACACAAGCTCTCTTTTCTCCACGCACCCACCCAACTCTCCCTACTTGCTAGTGGAGGGCTCTTCGGCGCCCCTCTCATTTCAAGCTCCCCCGAGCTCATTTACTCTGAGATTACCTCCGCTCCTTATGAGCCCACTTTTATTGCCTTGCTTTCACCGCATTTGACTTGTTGTACATAGTTGCTTATTTTCTTGTTGTCTGAGGCGTTAAATAAAGCGCCTTTTTTCCCACCCCCGCCTTGCCTTCTTCCTTTTCGCGCATCATACGTATGTGCTAATTGATATCTGTGGCTATTTTTGATTATGGACATATAATTGCCATGTGATTGTAGTTATAAGTACAGTTGATTGCGGCTAATATTAATGTAGCTATTTTGGAAATAACTTTAACTGCAAAATGTTCACAGCCAGAAAACGTATGCCTTGTCTGGAGTGAATGATTGAGGTTTAGCATCCAAGCAACATCTGCGGTCATATCCGGATATCAGGGCGGGTACTGACGTGTGACAGTGTGCTCTCCTAATTGTCTAACAGTCTGTCGCAGTGGGATTCCCCAACCCGATAGTAGTAATATACAAGTCCTTATTTAATGTAGTTTCCTATGGGGCGGGAGTTTTGGGAATGGCAGCCAATCAGCATCCAGTATTTCGGTCACATGACCGCCCAGGGTGGGTCGAGGGTGGGAGGGTGTTTTCTCTCAGCCAATAGGAAGGCTGCATTTCTAAAAATGTATGCAAATTTATGTAGCTAGATCACTCGTAGGCCCAAATAAGGCTCATTGAAATTAGGTCAAGTGTGTGTGTGTGTGGGGGGGGGGTCCTGGTTTGTTGTGCATGAGTGCCATTCGGCGCTTAATGCTTGTTTCTATGGAATGGTACCTAAGTGGTTTGCGCACTATGATGCCATTTTTGCAGCTTTTTAGCGAAAACTGTGTGTGTGTGTGTGCACCCCTACAAAGGGGGCGTGGTTTAATTTTGTTTGACAGTTGGTTTCAGCCAATGAGCGCGGATTATTCAGATGATTGACAGAAGGCTATGGGCTTTTGGGGGGTATTGGGGGTGGGGGGGGGTGGGGGTTTGCCATGGGCTTTCACTGAGGTAACCAAGAGGCCACATGCTTTTTGGGGGTATTGGGGGGTTTTGCCATGTGCTTTCACCCATGTAAACAAAAGGCCACATGCTTTTGTGGGGGGGGGGTCAACATATTTTAGTTCCAAAAAGTTACACAAGTTGTCACCACAAACAGAGGCGTGTGCTTTCGGGGTATTTGCATTCTCTCATTTCACCAACTTTGCACTGATATATGTAGCCATTTTGATATTAGCCAATTGTTGTAAGATATCAGTGTTTATTTCTGTAGAAAAGCTACGTAATTCATGATCATAGAAATCTGCTTTGTATAATTTGATTGGAACCATAATGTTTTTGGTTTGTTTAGACCAGTTCTGAAATATTTTGATATTTTCAGAATCAGAATCCAAATCAGTTTCATCAAAATGTACAGTCGACTTCTTTTTTTCTTTTTTCATTGCAGCAACTTCCTTCTGAATTCGTTTGTCGTTTCAGCAGATAACCCGAGTTAAATGGTATTGGGTTTATTCCCTACTCATTAAACAAACCAGCGATTGCCCTTGGATAAAAAGATGCCAACGTATATTAATTGTCCAAGTCCTTTACTACACTCGGCTCAGCATTGCTCCTATGTCCTCCCGATGGGGAGGCGGACGCTCTATTCATTCAGCCACCCCATCCAGCTTTTTGTCTGGAACATCCACATAAGCTGATAGAACTTTGCCCTCCAACAAGGTCAAGGACATGGTTAAGGACATGGTCATGGACATGGACATGGTCATGGTCATGGCCATGGTCATGGACATGGTCATGGACATGGTCATGGCCATGGACAAGGACATGGTCATGGTCATGGTCCTGGACATGGTCATGGTCAAGGACATGGTCAAGGACATGGTCCTGGACATGGTCAAGGACATGGTAATGGACATGGTCAAGGACATAATCCTAGACACGGTCCGGGACATGGTCAAGGACATGGTCATAGACATGGTCAAGGACATGGTCAAGGACATGGTCAAGGAATGGTCATGGACATGGTCAAGGACATGGTCATGGACATGGTCAAGGACATGGTCATGGACACGGCTGTAAAAGAGTCTTAACACGGTCCTGCTCTGTTAGTGTTAGTGTTAGATGTCACACTACCCATGACTAAATGATATCCCTTTACACTTGAATTAATGTGAGTTTGAATCATATCTATCATACATCCTAGCAACATTTAAGGTTTGCTTTCACTATCCATGTAATGTCAAATGCAAGGCGAAGTAGAGTATACAATTAATAGGGCTTGTTTTGACGTAGTCAAAGATTGAACGCACAACTTCCAATTGGGGAAGCAGACACTAACCTTCCCAGTTACTTAAGTATACGCAAATGAACATATATATATATGTATATATATATATGTGAATATATATATACAAACATATATAAAAATCAGGTACTGTTCACCAACAGGCAGTCACATGGTCACTGCCCAGTAACCAGCAGCTACTGGTTATAGCTCACCGTTAATATTGGACTCGTGTCATTTGATGTGACTATATGGCACTGGGCAGAGCGGTGTGTGTTGTGATAAATATAAGGACACAACAGATATCAGCAGCCTCAGGTGGAACTGAACCCAAACCCAGCCACTTACCCTGTTTGTAGGAGACCGTGGGTGGTGTACCCACTTGTTCCACTTCAGTTGGTGCAACCACTTGTTCCACTTCAGTTGGCGTAACCACTTGTTCCACTTCAGTTGGTGTAACCACCTGTTCGACTTCAGTGACTGGTGTAACCACTTGTTCCACTTCAGTTTGTGCAACCACCTGTTCCACTTCAGTTGGTGTAACCACCTGTTCCACTTCAGTTGGTGTAACCACTTGTTCCACTTCAGTTGGTGTAACCACTTGTTCCACTTCGGCTGGTGTAACCACTTGTTCCACTTCAGCTGGTGTAACCACTTGTTCCAGTTCAGTTGGTGTAACCACTTGTTCAACATCAGTTGGTGTAACCACTTGTTCCACTTCAGTTGGTGCAACCACTTGTTCAACTTGAGGGACTTGTGTACCCACTTGTTCGACTCCAGTCGGTGGTGTAACCACCAGTTCAACTTCAGTTGGTGCAACCAGTTGCTCGACTTCAGTTGGGTCAACCACTTGTTCAACCTCAGTGACTGGTGTAACCACTTGTTCGACTTCAGTTGGTGCAACCACTTGTTCCACTTCAGTTGGTGCAACCACTTGTTCCACTTCAGTTGGTGCAACCACTCGTTCGACTTCAGTTAGTGTAACCACCTGTTCCACTTGAGTGACTGGTGTAACCACTTGTTCAACCTCAATGACTGGTGTAACTACCTGTTCCACTTGAGTGACTGGTGTAACCACCTGTTCCACTTCACTGACTGGTGTAACCACCTGTTCAACCTCAATGACTGGTGTAACCACCTCTTCCACTTCACTGACTGGTGTAACCACCTGTTCCACTTCACTGACTGGTGTAACCACCTGTTCCACTTGAGTGACTGGTGTAACCACTTGTTCAACCTCAATGACTGGTGTAACCACCTGTTCCACTTGAGTGACTGGTGTAACCACCTGTTCCACTTCACTGACTGGTGTAACCACCTGTTCCACTTCACTGACTGGTGTAACCACTTGTTCAACCTCAATGACTGGTGTAACCACCTGTTCCACTTGAGTGACTGGTGTAACCACCTGTTCCACTTGAGTGACTGGTCTTACCACCTGTTCCACTTCACTGACTGGTGTAACCACCTGTTCCACTTCACTGACTGGTGTAACCACTTGTTCAACCTCAATGACTGGTGTAACCACCTGTTCGACTTGAGTGACTGGTGTAACCATTTGTTCGACTTGAGTCGGTGTAACCACCTGTTCGACTACACTGACTGGTGTAACCACTTGTTCGACTTGAGTTGGTGTAAGCACCTGTTCCACTTGAGTGACCGGTGTAACCACCTGTGCGACTCCGCCAGCCTCCATCACCACCTGCCTGACCCCGGTACCAGCTCCCACCTGCTCCTCTGTCGCCTCTCCCTGCTCACGCCCGTTGCGGTCACCCATGATGGGTTTCGTTTCGTTCCGACTGTCACTGCCGAATACTGCGCGTCTCACGGCGCGTCGTGCTCTGATATCTGCACCGTTCCGCTCCACTGACTTCCGACAGGGGGAACTCCTTATGATCTGGAGGGTCCTTCCGGTCTAGAATGGTGGCAGGCTGTTTGGTGGTGGCGGGTGGTTGGGAGTGGGGGCTGGGTGGTGGGCAGTGGGGGTGGGGATAGTTGGGGAGGGTGGGAGTGGGGGCTGGGTGGTGGGCAGTGGGGGGTGGGGTTGGGGGCGAGGGCTGGGTGGTGGGGGGTAAGGGGTGAACAGTGGGGGATGGGGGAGTGGAGGATAGGGGATGGGGGTGGGGGCTGGGTGGGGGCAGGTGGTTGGGGTAAGGGGTGTCGCCCCTTCCGTCAGGTATGCCCATATATGGTTAGATAGTAGACGATGAGCCTGTTGCACCAACAAAACATCGAACATTGAGATAACCAAGTGGGACCATGTTATAGGATGTTTGTTTGTTGTTGTTTACGACCTCTATTTGCTCCCCGAGAGAGTGCCGCTGGTAACTTGCAAAAGCCAGCAGCACTTCAACACTTTTGCAGGCAGCTTTCATGAATTGTTGTCATCAGACAGGCTACCAAAGCAGATCCTCTATTCTCAACTGTCTTCTGGCTACAGAAAGAGAGGGCGCCCCAGTCTCCGGTTCAGGGATACCATCAAGAGAAACCTGAAGCTGAGAGAGATTAAGACCGACTCATGGATGCAACTCTCACAGCAGAGAGCTAAATGGAGAGCGGCAGTCAAGTAATGAAAGCAGTCTTTGTCACATCGTGACCGACAGCATGATGATGACGTCCTAGCAACATCAAAGGTCATATAAGGATGGCAGGTTATAGGACCACACTAAAGGACCTCCACTGGCGCAGGCTGAGTCAGTTACACTAATATTTCCCCAACTAAACCTGCACCACCTACTTTGTATTGTGGAAATTGATACCATTGCCTGCTGATTTATTTGGCGTTTCTTTTATTTTTGTTTAAAATGTTTATTCAGCTGAATAATTCTTGTGCAACGCCAGGCCAGATATATGTACACATATAATGATATATAGATTAGGTATCCTGGTAGAATAATAGGTTGTTTGTGGTTTTATGTCCTAGCAACATCTAGGGTTATATGAGGACGGGTTGCGACTTGTGACAGTGCGCGATGACAACTTGTTCTGGTTGACTAGGCAGCACCCTGGTTTTATTGGACTGGTTATGGTTGACTAGGCAATGCCCTAGTTTTACTTGACTATCAGTGAGCTGCTTTGATGTGAGTGAGTTGAGGCCGAGTATCAGTGAGCTGCTTTGATGTGGGTGAGTTGAGGCTGAGTATCAGTGAGCTGCTTTGATGTGAGTGAGTTGAGGCTGAGTATCAGTGAGCTGCTTTGATGTGGGTGAGTTGAGGCCGAGTATCAGTGAGCTGCTTTGATGTGGGTGAGTTGAGGCTGAGTATCAGTGAGCTGCTTTGATGTGGGTGAGTTGAGGCCGAGTATCAGTGAGCTGCTTTGATGTGGGTGAGTTGAGGCTGAGTATCAGTGAGCTGCTTTGATGTGGGTGAGTTGAGGCCGAGTATCAGTGAGCTGCTTTGATGTGGGTGAGTTGAGGCTGAGTATCAGTGAGCTGCTTTGATGTGGGTGAGTTGAGGCGAAGTATCAGTGAGCTGCTTTGATGTGGGTGAGTTGAGGCCGAGTATCAGTGAGCTGCTTTGATGTGGGTGAGTTGAGGCTGAGTATCAGTGAGCTGCTTTGATGTGGGTGAGTTGAGGCGTGAATCAGTGAGCTGCTTTGATGTGAGTGAGTTGAGGCCGAGTATAGTGAGCTGCTATGTGGGTGAGTTGAGGCCGAGTATCAGTGAGCTGCTTTGATGTGGGTGAGTTGAGGCCGAGTATCAGTGAGCTGCTTTGATGTGGGTGAGTTGAGGCTGAGTATCAGTGAGCTGCTTTGATGTGGGTGAGTTGAGGCTGAGTATCAGTGAGCTGCTTTGATGTGGGTGAGTTGAGGCTGAGTATCAGTGAGCTGCTTTGATGTGAGTGAGTTGAGGCTGAGTATCAGTGAGCTGCTTTGATGTGAGTGAGTTGAGGCCGAGTATCAGTGAGCTGCTTTGATGTGGGTGAGTTGAGGCCGAGTATCAGTGAGCTGCTTTGATGTGGGTGAGTTGAGGCCGAGTATCAGTGAGCTGCTTTGATGTGAGTGAGTTGAGGCCGAGTATCAGTGAGCTGCTTTGATGTGAGTGAGTTGAGGCCGAGTATCAGTGAGATGCTTTGATGTGGGTGAGTTGAAGCCGAGTATCAGTGAGCTGCTTTGATGTGGGTGAGTTGAGGCCATACTCGGAACCCGATACAACGACATCGCAAAACCCTTCAAGAAAGCATTACAATTGGCATTCCAGGACGCTATAAAATTGTAGGAGCCCCACTACCACATGATGATGTTTTTGACTGCTGACCCTTGGAAATAAGAAGTGTCGACAGGTGGTAGCATCCGACCATGAACAGTCCTGCTGGTGGACTGTTCCAGCCATGGCTAGTGGCCATCCCCTGTCGGGGGTTACGCGTGATCTGGCTGGGCAGCGACGGGTCACTTCTATTCTGACCTTCGGCAGTGATGGGTCACTTCTATTCTGACGTTGGTGGAACAAACGGGCGTACAACCAGTGGGTTTGCAGCAACTTCAGTGTCATATTATTCCTCAGGTGGAGGAGAATGTGGTCCTTCACATGGAAATAGTCCTGTATAAATTAAGCATTTAATGTTATTAAAAGGGTTAATTCATCATTATGTATCCAACATGAACACACACGTGGCGCCATGCAGGCTGTCAGTGCCCTGTAGTTATGTACCTAGTTACAAGGATGTGTCATTGTGCCTATATTTACACACGTGTGGCATGCACATAGTTACACACATGTCAGTGCGCCTGTAGGTATGTACATAGTTACAAGGATGTGTCACTATGCCTATATTTACACATGTGTGGCATGCACATAGTTACACACATGTTCGTGCATCTGTAGTTATTTATGTAGTGTAGTGGTCTGCACTGACCTCTCAGGCAAGTAACCACATAGACAGGTAGGCGTGGGGAGCGTGTTGATGTCAGGGAGCCTAGGTGGTGTAATGGTTAGCACACTGGCCCGGAATGCAAAGAGATGTGGGTTCGAGTCCCGCTCTAGGCACAATATTTCCCATTTTCATCACCCCCATGACACTGGTTGCCGTGATCAGGATCCTGTACAAGCTTTGCGCTGTATGGTTGTTGAACCTACCCTGTGTATGTATGTGTTAGTGCATTGCCTGTATGTATGTAATTGTAAGCATTACAAGACTTACAATTCCAGGGGGACGAGTGTAGTGGTCTGCACTGACCTCTCAGGCAAGTAACCACATAGACAGGTAGGCGTGGGGAGCGTGTTGATGTGAGGGAGCCTAGGTGGTGTAATGGTTAGCACACCGGCCCGGAATGCAAAGAGATGTGGGTTCGAGTCCCGCTCTAGGCACAATATTTCCCATTTTCATCACCCCCATGACAGTAGTTACACACATGTGTCACTGTGCCTATATTTACACATGTGTCATTGTGCCTGCATGTGTCATTGTGCCTGTAATTCATCGTTATGTATCCAACATGAGCACACATGTGTCGCCATGCAGGATGTCAGTGCGCCTGTAGTTATGTACCTAATTACAAGGATGTGTCATTGTGCCTGTATGTACACACGTGTGGCATGCACATAGATACACACATGTCAGTGTTCCTGTAGTTATCCTCGCCGTGAATATGGCCTATGCTGCCGACACGGCGTAAAGCAACCAACAATCAATCAATCCTGTAGTTATGTATGTGGTTATACAGATGTGTCACAGTGCGTGTAGTTAAACACATGTCCGTGTGGCTGTGCCACATAACCCTGACAGAGCGCGACACGGTGTTGTGAGGCCATGTATATGTGCAGAGGCGACTTGTGGTGGAGAGTCGGACGGCGGGGGGGGGGGGGGGGGCGGATGTGGTCGTGATGGCGGGGGTCGGGGGTCGTGGGGGGGGGGGGGGGGGGGGGTCTGAGGGTGGGTGGATGTAAGTGGGTGCGGAAGGGCATTAAGGGGAGCGGAGGCGAAGGGGGGAGGGAGGGCGGGAGGGAGGGAGGGAGAGAGGGAGGAGAGAGAGAGGGAGGGGGGGAGAGAGAGGAGAGAGGGAGGGAGGGAGGGAGGGGGAGGGAGAGATGGAGAGAGGAGGGAGGGAGGGAGGGAGGGGAGGCGATGGAGAGGGGAGGGTAGGAGGGGGAAGGGGAGGGGATGGGAAGGGAGGGGAGGGGAAGGGAGAGGGGAGGGGGGGAGGGAAGGGAAGGGATGGGTGGAAAGGGAGGCGAGGGGGGAGAGGAATGGAAGGAGAGGAGAGGGGGAAGGGAGGTGAGGGCGGAAGGGAGGCGAAGGGGTGTGGGGAGGGAGGGGAGGGAGGTGGGGAGGAGGAGGGGAGAGGGGAGGGGAGAGGAGGGGAGGAGAGGGGAGGGGAGAGGAGAGGAGGGGAGGAGAGTGGGCGTGAGGGGAGTGGAGGGGGGGGGGGGCATAAGGCGTGTAATTGTCACGTGCACGGCACCCGAACACTTGTGTTCTGTTGTGGTGTATGTTGTGTTCTGTTGTGGTGTGTGTTGTGGTGTGTGTATCATGTTGTGTTATGGTGTGTGGTGTGTGTTGCGCTTCGTGTGTTGTGTGCACTGTGCGAACCCTGCCCAGCCCGTGTGATATACCAGACACACGTGTGTCTGTGTTCCCGATACACGACGCGCGTCCAACTAACTTCTCAGCTGCCTTCAGATCTGCCGTCTCAGCTGTCACCCGTCACTCTGCTGGTTTACATCCTGGCAGTGACAGCGCAGTGACAGCGCAGTGACAGCACAGTGACAGCACAGTGACAGCACAGTGACAGCATATTCATACCGAAGTGACGGCGAAATGAGAACGAACTGACGGAGAACTGACAGCACAATGACCACGCCGTGACCATGTAGTGACAGCGCAGTCAGTGACAGCGCGCCGCTCCACAGTCACCACGCTGTATCGTCGCCACACCCACCACACCCACCACACCCGCCATGCACACCTGTGCACACCTAACACCCACCTTTCACACTCATGGTTGCCTTGGTGGTACCGCGTGCTGCTGGTCCCCTGTCCTCCCCTGACACGGCCACCTCCCTCTTGTACGGTGACTGGTGGCAAATTGGTGGCGCTGGTTCCACGTGTGAATTCCAGGTGGACTGGAAGGGTGCCTAAAGCCGGGTGCAGCCTCAGCGTCGCACCCAGCACTCACGACCCGCGACTCAGGCTGCACCTGACTTATATATATATATATGTGTATATATATATATATGTATATATATATATGTATATATGCATGATGCATACCGAAGTATGCGAGTATAAAGTTACGTAAGAGCATTATTATCATTATTGTTATACTCTGTAAGACCCAACACTCCACTGGTGGCACCACCTGCGGCCTGCTCGCCTCCACTGGATGTAGACCAGTGTCAGCCGCACCAGACAATTTTTTTCTTTTTTCATATAAATATAGATATATGTATGTAGTATCAGATATATGTATGTAGTATCAGATATATGTAGGTATTATCAGATATATGTATGTATTATCAGATATATGTATGTAGTATCAGATATATGTATGTAGTGTCAGATATATGTATGTATTATCAGATATGGTTTTTGTATGTAGTATCAGAATATGTATGTAGTATCAGATATATGTATGTATTATCAGATATATGTATGTATTATCAGATATATGTAGGTATTATCAGATATATGTATGTAGTATCAGATATATGTAGGTATTATCAGATATATGTATGTATTATCAGATATATGTATGTAGTATCAGATATATGTATGTAGTATCAGATATATGTATGTAGTATCAGATATATGTATGTAGTATCAGATATATGTATGTAGTATCAGATATATGTATGTAGTATCAGATATATGTATGTAGTATCAGATATATGTATGTATTATCAGATATATGTATGTAGTATCAGATATATGTATGTAGTGTCAGATATATGTATGTATTATCAGATATATGTATGTATTATCAGATATATGTATGTAGTATCAGATATATGTATGTAGTATCAGATATATGTAGGTATTATCAGATATATGTATGTAGTATCAGATATATGTAGGTATTATCAGATATATGTATGTATATCAGTTGTTTTGGTTCAGATATATGTAGTATATCAGATATATGTATGTAGTATCAGATATATGTATGTAGTATCAGATATATGTATGTAGTATCAGATATATGTATGTAGTATCAGATATATGTATGTAGTATCAGATATATGTATGTATTATCAGATATATGTATGTAGTATCAGATATATGTATGTAGTATCAGATATATGTATGTAGTATCAGATATATGTATGTAGTGTCAGATATATGTAGGTATTATCAGATATATGTATGTAGTATCAGATATATGTATGTAGTATCAGATATATGTAGGTATTATCAGATATATGTATGTAGTATCAGATATATGTATGTAGTATCAGATATATGTATGTAGTTAGTATATAGATATATGTATATTTCGATATATGTATGTAGTATCAGATTTGTATTAGTATAGATTATGTATAGTTCAGATATATGTATATATCAGATATATGTATGTAGTATCAGATATATGTATGTAGTATCAGATATATGTAGTTCTATGTTTATCAGATATATGTATGTAGTATCAGATATATGTAGGTATTATCAGATATATGTATGTAGTATCAGATATATGTATGTAGTATCAGATATATGTATGTAGTATCAGATATATGTAGGTATTATCAGATATATGTATGTAGTATCAGATATATGTATGTAGTATCAGATATATGTATGTAGTATCAGATATATGTATGTAGTATCAGATATATGTATGTAGTATCAGATATATGTATGTAGTATCAGATATATGTATGTAGTATCAGATATATGTATGTAGTATCATATATATGTATCCAGTATCAGATATATGTATGTAGTGTCAGATATATGTAGGTATTATCAGATATATGTATGTAGTATCAGATATATGTATGTAGTATCAGATATATGTATGTAGTGTCAGATATATGTAGGTATTATCAGATATATGTATGTAGTATCAGATATATGTATGTAGTATCAGATATATGTATGTAGTATCAGATATATGTATGTAGTATCAGATATATGTAGGTATTATCAGATATATGTATGTATTATCAGATATATGTATGTAGTATCAGATATATGTATGTAGTATAATATATATGTATCCAGTATCAGATATATGTATGTAGTATCAGATATATGTATGTAGTATCAGATATATGTATGTAGTATCAGATATATGTATGTATGTATATGTGGTGAGGTTCACTGACTCCTCAGGTGAAATACCGACAGCTCGGTGTGCATCCCACCATGTGTATGTCATGAACCTGCCACTGTCAGGGCACTGTCACAAGTCCCTGAAGGTCATTGACTCGTGGTGGTGGAGCTTAGTGAGAAGGTGAAGGTCATTGATTCGTGGTCTAGCCTGTCTGTCTAACACACAGGGTACCAGCTTGAGGTGGAGCTTAGTGACAAGGTGAAGGTCATTGACTCATGGTGGTAAGGTAAGGAGGAGGTGCAAAAAACATAGCAACACACAGCTTGCTCCACTTCCGCCCACACTAGATTAAAAGACAACAAACCGTCAACCCACAAAACAAGGCATGGAAAGAGAGCGGCACGATATGGCATTGGCATGACGGATGGTATACACTACAATGAGGAATATGCCAGATATGTCAGTGCCAGGCTGTCAAAAAGCATCACGGAGAACTGGAAAGAGCACCAGGGCTCCAAAACATAAGTATCACAAACTTTGATAAATTTCACTAACCAAACCCTAAATCATAAGTATAATCAGGTACAACTAATACACACTTTAATGTTCATGTCTTCCTCTATGCGCACAGGTAAAAGTAAAAGTAATGGAGGTATGCATGACTATCTATCAAAAGGGGCCATGTGTGCTGTATGCACCAGCACATACACCCCGAATCCATCAATCACTAAGCCAAAATAAAATCAAAACAAAATCAAAAACTTGCGAAATCAAGCAACCACTATCCTAAAAATATTATTTAAAGTAAAATAAATATGGTAGAAGAGATTGAATGCAAACTGGGAAGGGGCACACACTTCGCCCACCTAAACTGCCAGAGTGCATCCAATAAAATAGACATAATAAAAATGCATCTAAAAAAAGACAATCAAGATGTACTGTTATCAGAGACATGGTTCACTGACAAACACCAAAACAACACCCTCAATATAGACGGATATAGGCTTGTACGTAATGACAGACAGCACATTAATGCAATGAACCAAACAAAGAAAGGTGGAGGGGTTGCCATTTACTGCAAAGCCACCAAAAACCTAGACACTGAAAAGCTAAAACCAACAAATCTCTCAAATGAGCACATAGAGCTACTATGGTGCCTAATAAAAAATGAAAAGCAAGCAAATGTAGCCATAGCGAGGCTCTATAGGCCACCGTCAGGTGAAATTGAAGTATTCCTTGAAGAACTAGAAAAGAGCATAAACACTGTAAAAAAATCAACAAATGCCGAAATCTTTGTGCTAGGGGACTTCAATGTGAATTACAGCAGCAATGACAAAAATAAACTAATGCTGCAAACCACCATCAAGATCTTAGGCCTGCACCAGCTCATCACTGAAAACACAAGGCTAAGCAAACAATACCTAATATTAACCAACTCAAACCATGCCACAAAATGGGGCACTAGAAGCTGGGGTATAAGCGACCACGAGCTAGTATATGTAACCAGGAAAAAGCTCAAAAGCACAAATCACTATGAATACAAAATTGGCAGGTCCCTAAAAAACTACTCAGAAGATACATTAAAAAATCACCTGCACCAAAACATAAACAACATCACACAAAACAGAGATGATGTTGATATCTATTGGGACAACATCATCACAGAAATAAGAAAATCAACTGATGAGATGTGTCCCATGAAGAAAATAAAAGTTTAAAAAAACCAAGACCCTTGGGTAGACAAAGACCTGCTAACACTCATCACAACCAAAAGTAAACTGGGTGATAAAGCAAAACGCACAGAAACAATAGAAGACAAACTGGCCTACCGCATCGCCAGAAACAACTCTCTCAAAGCTGTGAGAACAGCAAAAAAGAAATACATAATAAAGCAGGACAAAGACTGGGGAAGCAACACAAACAAATTCTGGAAAAATGTAAACCTATTATTCCCAAAAAATAACAAAGAAGAGCATACAAACTTCCAAGATAACGAAGGGGCAATGCTCACAGACAAAGATGCAGCAAACAAACTGAACAGACACTTTGCCACAATAGGGCAAAAGCTGTCAGAAAAATTCAAAAAAAGATAGGAAAACAGATCAGGAACTGTGGAGAATGAAATCCCCACCTGCAAAAAATTAATAAATGACATAGACACGAATAAACCAAGTGGAATAGATGAAATACCAACCAAAATACTGAAAGAGGCACTCCAAGCGATCCCGGCCACCATAGTAGACCTATTCAACATCTCCTTTGAGCAGGGGCGTTTTATCTCAGCCTGGAAAATGGCAACCATCACCCCCATTCACAAAGGTGGAGACAAACAAAACATGGGAAACTACAGGCCAATATCAATTCTTCAAACCCCAGGCAAGCTCATTGAAAAAGTGTTACATAGACACATCAATGAACACCTGGAAAAAACCGATATACTAAACGAAAGACAAGGGGGCTTCAGGAAACTGCACTCCACATCAAAAACAATAGCTAACCTAACAAATGACATAATGGCATCAATGAACCAAAAACAATTAGTTGGAGCCGCCTTCATTGACTTCAGCAAAGCATTTGACACAGTAGACCACAAAATACTACTGGAAAAACTAAAAACCATGGGCATAAAATCCAACACTATGGATTGGATAAGATGCTACCTGAACAACAGGCAACAGAAAACAAAAATAAACAATACACTATCAGACAACCAACCTGTCACATGTGGTGTACCCAAGGGTCAGTGTTAGGGCCACTACTCTTTATAATCTATATAAACGATCTTGAAAAATGGTTGCAAACTGAATGCCTCCAACTATATGCAGATGACATAGTCATATACGCAAATGGCACCACAGAAGAGGAGGTAATAACTAAACTAAATGCCAGAAAGAAAACTACACTGTAAGTTAGGAAACCAAACACTAGAAAATGTAGACCATTACAAATACCTAGGCCTTGAGTTGGACAGCCAACTAAACTACAACCTATGTATAAATAAAATTATACAAAAAGTAAACCACAAACTGTGGCTATTTGCAAAGCTAAGAGACTACATGACACAAGAAATGTCAATAAAAATCTTCAAGGGCATGGTGCTCCCCTATTTTGACTATGGAGATGTAAACTACATGGGTGCGAGAAAAGAACTACTAAAAAAACTGCAAACACTGCAGAACAGAGCCCTAAAAATCTGTCTAAGAGTAGACAAGCTGCACCCAACCTATGACATACACAAAAGAACCAAAGTGAAACTACTAGAAAATAGGAGAATAATTCATTTGAAAACATTAGCATATAGCTATAGTCAAAACATTAAACTTCTAACAAAACCGCAAAGGGCTACTAGAGCAAATAATGCGCCACTACTAAAGCAGACCAGAAGCCAAATAAAAGCTCATGAGAGAAGCACGCTGGAAATGGCTGCCAAGGTGTGGAATGCCCAAACAGTAAAGGAACGACAAATTCCTGACCTAAAAACTTACAAAAAATATCTGTGCAAAATAAGGCTAGGAAACCCCCAGTAAGCTGCACTGCAAAGGGGCATGTGATATGTCACGGCCCACCAGCGGGATGCCCAATGGAGGTAACCATGCCAAAAGTAGCCAGATAACACACAACACAGCTATGTACAAGCCTATGATATGTAAATAGGAGTAGGCTAGTCTAGTAATAAGAGTAGAAAAATAAATACATATATACCAAGAAAATCCAAAGAAACTAACATAGGCTACTAACCATACCAACCAATTATCTATCTGCTACTGAAATGCAGGCAATCAAATACCTTATCAGCAGCCACTGTGTGGTAAGATAACAGCAACACTACAACTGGCCAGCATTGAAAACAAGCCTGGGTGCCCGGGCTTATATGCTATGGACAGTATAAATACAGCCTCAATAAAAAATAAATAAAAAAATGTCTGAAGTGGAGCTTAGTGAGAAGGTGAAGGTCATTGATTCGCCATGGAGCCTCTCTGTCTAACATAGGGTACCAGTCTGAGGTGGAGCTTAGTGAGAAGGTGAAGGTCATTTATTCGTGGTGGAGCCTCTCTGTCTCACACAGGGTACCAGTCTGAAGTGGAGTTATAATTATAATAAACCAGTTAAACGTCACAACACAACAAGACCTCGCTCTACATGTGTTCTAAATCCCACAGCACAGTTCTCCTGGTTCCTCGTTCGTCACACCGGCTCTACTGACCCTGCAGGCCGACTATGCACTTTATCTAACTTAGGTTTACTTACTTAGGTCTTTACTGGACGAAGCTCATTAGACCTGTATATCCAGATCATTGTCTGATGAATCTGGAGAGATGTCATTTCTACCAGCCTGGTCTAAGTGGCCCAAGCTCAGGGCCGCCTCATAATTATATACAATATCTTGAACCCTCCAGTATCTGTCAATCTGTCGTTCAAATGGCTTAATACTTGGAGCCTCCATAATATAACTTGGGAGGCCGGTCGGTCCTGTCATGGAGAAGCTGCTGAATCATACACCCCTTTTATGATTTTGAATGTTTCAATCATGTGTCCACGTAGGCGGCAGTAAGCCAAAGTTGGAGGTTTGAGACATTTCAACGTCTCTGGATAACTGGGATCCTTTAAACCTGGTACCATTCTTCTAGCTCTTTGTTGAACCTTCTCTATCATGGTTATGTCTTTTTTCCTTGTGGGGCTCTAGACTACATTTATATACTCCAATTGTGGTGTCACGATGGCCTTAAATAACAATCGGACATTGTCTAAATCCATCTATATAAATGACCTGCTCACCAACCCCGTCATTTGGTTTGCTTTGTTTACCTTGTCATTTATGTGCTGCTCAAAATTTAGCTTCATATATACTATTGTACCAAGGTCCTTCTCCCTCTCAGAACTGTTTCTTACACTGTGTCATCATCTCTGCCAATTTGGATTTCCACCGCTCTGTATAACTTACAGCATCATCAAAGGCCAGTTGCTGTCATATCATGTTTATGTGGTGTGGGAGGTTAAAACTTCCTTGGGTCGGTAAGATGTAGGCTCAGACTTCTATCAACCAACTGTCTAATGATGAAAACAAGTTTATTCAGACTTATCCATGATAGGCAGTATACATCTTCAACAAAATGTGGAATATTGCGAGGTCACAAGGCACGAGACCTAGCTGAGCCAGGCTGAACCCCACTCCCCCATCATGATAATATTAATATGACCTTAGATGTTGCCAGGATGGAACACTCCAACAGCCAACCAACTGTCAACTCCGCTCCTCAAAGTTCACATTTGATTAGAAATGTATTGCTAATCCTAAATGAAACGAATTATTGACTGTGGTTTGACGTCCTAGCAACATATAAGTTGAATAACAGTAGACTAATAGCAACCTTTGATAATGTGCACTCATAGCAGTTTCATAACACTGCCCCACTGTTAATGTTGTGATAGGCTGATGTCGGCCATTCCAAGATCTCGCACTCATGCAGACACACATGGATGACAATAAGTTAGTCCACGTGTGCTTCAGACGTTTATTACTTGTCAATCCGCTCACCACGGCGTTCACAGTCAAGTGACCCACCCCCTAACTCGCTAGGTCCTACATCGCCTCTATAGGTGTGTGTGTGTGTGTGTGTGTGTGTGTGTGGTGGTGGTGGGGGGGGGGGTGGGGGGGGGGGGGGGTGGGGGGGGGGGGGTGCTAGCCACACACAGTAGAGGGCAGTGCAGTCAGGGCACTGCCCGATGGCTAGCATGCCGCCACCTAGCACTGTGTAACTGCGTAGGTGTGCGGTGTAGTCTCTGCCACCACCGCGTGGTAGTGGAGCTCATGTACACACTACGACACTGTTTTACCTTGATACCATGTTGCAATATCCTATTCAGCCACATCATCCTGAGACTGTCATATCCTGGAAGTTTGTCAATGCCAGGTGACTTTACAACAATTGCTAATTTTGTAACACTGGGGTTTCGTAAGTATTTGGTTTCGTAAGTCTTTGGTTTCATCGAACCCATGGGAAGCGGACGGTATAACCACTCGGCCACTCCATCTGGCCGAGCCTGAAGAAACCTATTAATCGTACTTTAGCAGAGAAAGTAATAGACCTTTTCTACTGATCATGCACAGTCAGCTGCTACCTGCATCAGTAGTTCTTACAATCGTTTGGTGGTGGAAATCCTCTATATGGATAATACCCTTTTCACAGAGCATGATGTGCATTGAACTGCTACCTACAGCATTAGTTCTGCCACTGCCACCAGAGGGCGGGATGGAGGCGGAAATTGTCTATTGATTAACTAGAGACATGATGCTTGTATACAGAGACAGAAGCTGGTGTAGTAAGTTCAAAACACTACCCCACAAAAACACTACTGTAGTGTTTTCAACCTAGGTTCAAAACACTATGGTAGTGTTTTCAACTTAGTTGAAGGTAGGTTCAAAACATTACTGTGGCCACTTTCAAAACACTATCCGTAAGTTCAAAACACTACTTCTAAGTTCAAAACACTACTCTAAAAAGATGTTATAATTTCTGCATATTCATTTTAATTTGTAGTAGGGTGAGGCAGTATGCAGTAGGGTGGGGCTGTATGCAGTAAAGTGGGGCAGTGTGCAGTAGGGTGGGGCAGTATGCAGTGAGGTGGGGAAGAATGCAGTAGGGTGGGGCAGTATGCAGTAAAGTGGGGCAGTGTGCAGTAGGGTGGGGCAGTATGCAGTGAGGTGGGGAAGAATGCAGTAGGGTGGGGCAGTATGCAGTAAGGTGGGGCTGTATGCAGTAGGGTGGGGCTGTATGCAGTGAGGTGGGGCAGAATGCAGTAGGGTGGGGCAGTATGCAGTGAGGTGGGGCAGTGTGCAGTAGGGTGGGGCAGTGTCTGTAGGTGGGCAATATGCAGTAGGGTGGGGCAATGTGCAGTAGGGTGGGGCGTATGTAGTAGGGTGGGGCAGTATGCAGTAGGGGGGGCAGTATGCAGTAAAGTGGGGCAGTGTGCAGTAGGGTGGGGCAGTATGCAGTAGGGTGGGGCAGTTTGCAGTAGGGTGGGGCAGTATGCAGTGAGGTGGGGCAGATATGCAGTAGGGTGGGGCAGTGTGCAGTAAGGTGGGGGTTGTATGCAGTAGGGTGGGGAAGTATGCAGTAGGGTGGGGCAGTGTGCAGTAGGGTGGGGCATGTGATGTAGGGTGGGGCAGTATGCAGTAATGTGGGGCAGTATGCAGTAGGGTGGGCAGTATGCAGTAGGGTGGGGCAGTATGCAGTAGGGTGGGGCAGTATGCAGTAGGGTGGGGCAGTATGCAGTAAGGTGGGGCAGTGTGCAGTAGGGTGGGGCAGTGTGCAGTAGGGTGGGGCAGTATGCAGTAGGGTGGGGCAGTATGCAGTAGGGTGGGGCAGTATGCAGTAAAGTGGGGCAGTGTGCAGTAGGGTGGGGCAGTGTGCAGTAGGGTGGGACAGTATGTAGTAGGGTGGGGCAGTGTGCAGTAGGGTGGGGCTGTATGCAGTGAGGTGGGGGAAGAATGCAGTAGGGTGGGGCAGTGTGCAGTAGGGTGGGGCTGTATGCAGTGAGGTGGGGGAAGAATGCAGTAGGGTGGGGGAGCATGTAGTAAGGTGGGGCAGTATGGGTTGTTGTTGTTGGTTGTTGTTTTACATCCTAGCAACAACTCAGATCATATCAGGACGGGTACCGACTTGTGACAGTGCACATTCATGGCGACTTTATAGTGCTGTCCCACTGGGAAATGAGGCTGCTGACATCCTAATAATTCCGAGCGCCAGGCTAGGAAACAACATGTCTCAATTTTATGGTCATTGGTTTCACTCTACCTGGAATCGATCTCCCGACCTTCCGCACGTGAGGCCCACGCTCTACCGATTAGGCCACCGTGACCGGTGGGGCAGTAGGCAGTAGGATGGGGCTGTATGCAGTAAAGTGGGGAAGAATGCGGAGAATGTAGTAGTGTGGGGCAGTGCGCAGTAGAGTGGGGCAGTATGTAGTAAGGTGGAGCCTATGCAGTAGGCTGAGGCTGTATGCAGTAAGGTGGGGAAGTATGCAGTAGGATGGGGCAGTGTGCAGTAGTGTGGGGCAGTGTGCAGTAGTGTGGGCAATATGTAGTAAGGTTGGGCAGTAGGCAGTAGTGTGGGCTGTATGCAGTAAGGTGGAGCCTATGCAGTAGGCTGAGGCTGTATGCAGTAAGGTGGGGAAGTATGCAGTAGGATGGGGCAGTGTGCAGTAGTGTGGGGCAGTGTGCAGTAGTGTGGGCTGTATGCAGTAAGGTGGAGCCTATGCAGTAGGCTGAGGCTGTATGCAGTAAGGTGGGGAAGTATGCAGTAGGATGGGGCAGTGTGCAGTAGTGTGGGCAGTGTGCAGTAGTGTGGGCAATATGTAGTAAGGTTGGGCAGTAGGCAGTAGGGTGGGGCTGTATGCAGTAAGCTGGAGCCTATGCAGTAGGGCGAGGCTGTATGCAGTAAGGTGGGGAAGTATGCAGTAGGATGGGGCAGTGTGCAGTAGTTTGGGCAGTGTGCAGTAGTGTGGGCAGTATGGGCAGGTTGGGCAGTAGGCAGTAGGGTGAGGCTGTATGCAGTAGGGTGGGGAAGTATGCAGTAGGATGGGGCAGTGTGCAGTAGTGTGGGGCAGTATGTAGTAAGGTTGGGCAGTAGGCAGTAGGGTGGGGCTGTATGCAGTAAGGTCGATAATAATGCAGTAAGGTGTGGCAGTGTGCAGTAGGGGGAGGTAGTATGTAGTAGATGGGGCAGTATGTAGTAGGCTGGGGTAGTATGCAGTAGGGTAGGGTGGGACAGTATGCAGTAGGGTAGGGTGGGGCAGTATGCAGTAGGGTAGGGTGTGGCAGTGTGCAGTAGGGGGGAGGTCGTATGTAGTAGATGGGGCAGTATGCAGTAGGGTGGGGCGCATGAAGGAGAGAGGTGCAGAATGTAGTAGAGTGGGGCAGTATGTAGTAAGGTGGGGAAGAATGCAGTAAGGTGGGGAAGAATGCAGTAAGGTGGGGAAGTATGCAGTAGCGTGGGTGGTATGCAGTAGGGTGGGGCAGTGTCTAGTAGGGTGGAGGCAGCATGCAGTAAGATAAGGCAGGATGCAATAAGGTGTATCAGTATCAGTAAGCTGGGGGGAAATGCAGTAGGGTGGGGCAGTATGCAGTAAGGGGGGTTCATGATGCAGTCAGGTGGGGCATAATGCAGTAGGTTACATATTGCGGCACTACAGCCCCCACTGCCATGTCGTGATACTGTTTTGAACTTGGGTAGTGTTTTGAACGTACGTCAGGGTAGTGTTTTGAACGTACGTAAGGGTAGTGTTTTGAACGTACGTAAGGGTAGTGTTTTGAACTTGGGTAGTGTTTTGAACGTACGTAAGGGTAGTGTTTTGAACTTGGGTAGTGTTTTGAACGTACGTCAGGGTAGTGTTTTGAACGTACGTCAGGGTAGTGTTTTGAACGTACGTCAGGGTAGTGTTTTGAACTTAAAGTTGCATGGTCCGATGAAACATATTTTTTTCAAAACCAAAACACATACTTACATTTGATTCTATATATCCAACTTAGGTGCTGGTGCATTAACTAAGGCTTTGGGGCAGCATATACAGAATAATCAGTGAATTTATTACCCCCATCCCTTTGGGCACCTACCTACTTTGAGACAGCCATTAGGCAGGGAGACTACTAACCAATTAGGTCAATCTTGTGACCTTATTAGTCCTACCCTCATTCCCAGTACCATATATGGCATTAGTCAGGTTCCACACTACCTACACATTAATAGGTCATTCCTCATCACATGACCATCGCAAGATGTGAATCTGGGCCACAACAACAAGACTTTTGACAAGCTTGCCAAAATGATTTTGGGTTCTTTCAACTCAAATTGCTCCAAAACTAGCCATTTTCCATCAAACTGACTCTGGAATAATGAATAGTAGGTTATAATAGTCAACTTGATATATTTATCTAAAAAATTATGCAAAAATTCGAAAGCCATCGGACTATGCAACTTTAACCGTAGTGCTTTGAACTTAGGTTCAAAACACTCCCGTAGTGTTTTGAACGGGGTAGTGTTTTGAACTCCTACACTGGGAGTCATAGCCAGGCAGGTCCGTCAAATTAAAGCTCATCGCTGCGATATTACAAAAATATCATTTAGACACTACACGTGGAGTCGCACGGTCAATAAACCCCGCAAGTTAAGCTAATGACATCCGTTGACATTTATCTGGAACCACTCTAGTCGGGTACATTCCCCAACTGTCGATGGTTTCACATGCTATAGCCCCGTGAAGAATGCTTGGAAAAATAATAAAATGCTTGATTATATTCAGATATTCATATCGCAGCAGGATTCAAGGTCTTAACCTTGTAATATATCTAAAATAAAGACAACTATATTGTATTTTTCTTCTAGAATTTCACCGCCGCTCTCTTCGTGTATTAAATGCCTCCAGTTAAGCTAGTGACATCTATCTATCGGCAAAATCTGGAACGACTCTAGTCGGGTACTTTCCAGCTTAACTGGCTGGGTCTATTCTGTACTCAGACAAACACTCTCCAGCTGATGCTTGCACCACTTCCCGGTTTATGTAATCAACATATGCTGGGAGAATGCTAGGAAGTACAGAGATATCAGCACGCAGTTTTGCTTGGTGTGGCTTTTGTTTGTTACCTGTGCTGTTTTATTTATGTGTTACTTGTATCGTCTTGTTTATTACTTGTATTGTCTTGTTTGTTACTTGTGCTGTTTTATTTATGTGTTACTTGTACCATCTTGTTTGTTTATTACTTGTACCCTCTTGTTTGTTTGTTACTTGTACTGTCTTGTTTGTTTGTTACTTGTATTGTCTTGGTTGTTTGTTACTTGTGCTGTTTTATTTATTTGTTACTTGTACCATCTTGTTTGTTTGTTACTTGTATTGTCTTGGTTGTTTGTTACTTGTGCTGTTTTATTTATTTGTTACTTGTACCATCTTGTTTGTTTGTTACTTGTATTGTCTTGCTTGTTTGTTACTTGTGCTGTTTTATTTATTTGTTACTTGTACCATCTTGTTTCTTTGTTACTTGTACCCTCTTGTTTGTTTGTTACTTGTACTGTCTTGTTTGTTTGTTACTTGTACCATCCTGTTTCTTTGTTACTTGTGCTGTTTTATTTAGTTGTTAATTGTACCGTCTTGTTTGGTTGTTACTTGTGCTGTATTGCTTGTTTGTTACTTGTACCATCTTATGTGTTTGTTACGTGTACTGTCTTATTTGTTTGTTACTTGTACCATCTTATGTGTTTGTTACTTGTACCGTCTTCTTTGTTTGTTAATTGTACTGTTTTATTTGTTTGTTACTTGTACCATCTTATTTGTTTGTTACTTGTACTGTATTATTTGTTTGTTACCTGTACCATCTTATTTGTTTGTTTATTGTACTGTATTATTTGTTTGTTACTTGTACCGTCTTATTTGTTTGTTACTTGTACTGTATTATTTGTTTGTTACTTGTACCATCTTATTTGTTTGTTACTTGTACTGTCTTATTTGTTTGTTACTTGTACCATCTTATTTGTTTGTTACTTGTACTGTCTTATTTGTTTGTTACTTGTACTGTATTATTTGTTTGTTACTTGTACCATCTTATTTGTTTGTTACTTGTACTGTATTATTTGTTTGTTACTTGTAGCATCTTATTTGTTTGTTACTTGTACTGTATTATTTGTTTGTTACTTGTACCATCTTATTTGTTTGTTACTTGTACTGTTGTATTTGTTTGTGGTGTACCATCTTATTTGTTTGTTACTTGTACCATCTTATTTGTTTGTTACTTGTACCGTCTTATTTGTTTGTTACTTGTACTGTATTATTTGTTTGTTACCTGTACCATCTTATTTGTTTGTTACTTGTAGCGTCTTATTTGTTTGTTGCTTGTCTTATTGTTTTCTTTGCAGTGTACTGAGATGAGTAACTAGTTGTGACTGTAGGTGGCATTCACTTACACAGCAAATAGAATAGACTTAGCTCTGAATTAAACATATGCAAAAAGCATTCAGTACACAACTGAACACAATGTATACTTGTTCTTTGCTTAGTTTCTTTTTCAATAGCCACCTTTACTATTCAATTTCCCAATGACAAGACCCACATTAACTAATTAATGACTAATATTTAATGTAAATTGATCATTTAATCGACATAATCAACGAAACTGCTGTATATGGTTTACTCAAATAAAACATTTATGGTTTACTCAAATAAAACAATTAATAGGTTATTTCCTATTTTCACATCACTTATGTTCAGGGTGTTATCTCTCCCCTCGCCCACAGCCACACTCACACACCTCTTTTGTTCACCAGTTGTAAAAATATTCGTAACGATTTAGTGAATTTTACCAGTTTTATATTGGCAGCAGTATTTTTTTGTTCTGCAAAGAAAATGTACCTTAATACCAACCCCCACAAGGGGGAGGCTAAAGACTAACACTTGTACATATATACATAAACAATACCCAGACTCATAGAGGTGGAACATGAAATTACCAAAATCCAGCAAACGGAAATGGAAATAGTCCTATATGGGTGCCACCATTTGTATATTTGTGTTGAATCTCATAATAACCCAAATCCAGCAAACAGAAACGGAAATAGGTCGTTGAACTTCGCTATGCAGGAAGCAGGGTGGACGACAGCCATTGTTTAATAATACGACCATGACTCGGGTCACCCGAGCCGCTAGAATTTCAAATCGAACACTGTGAGTGGAGTAAAAAAATACTATCGAATACGGCCACCAAAGGGGGGTGGGGTCCTAAGCATTGCTTATTCATATTAAAGATTAGTTTATTAAGTTTGCCCCCTGAAGCTCTTAGTTAGTTGGGTTAATTGGGTTAATTGAGTTAATTGGGTTAATTGGGTTAATGCTACTGGGAGAGGAGTGTCAATTCCTTTTGCCACCAGGTACTCGTGCTATACCCATACTACTCCGACTAACTGTGTCATAGACGGTTAATGTGCGGTATAACTGGGAGTGTCTGTGAATCCATGCCGGGTTTTGTGATCTCTCCTCTGAGTGCGGCGGGAATCTGATAGCGCGACACGAACCTACTACCGACAGGGTGATGTTTGCATCCACCTCCGTCAGGGGGCAGCACGGGCAGGCTGGTGACGGGTGAGGAGGGGGGAGGGGACAAGGGAAGAGGGGGCAAGGGGAGAAGAGGAAGAAGGAAAGAAGGGAGCGAAGGGGGAAAGAGAGGAGGAAGGGATGAGGGGAGAAAGGGGGAAGGGGAGGAAGGCAGGGGCGAAGGGGAAAGGGGAGCGAAGAGGAGACGAGGAGAAAGGGAGGGGAAGAGAAGGGAGAAGAGGGGAGAAAGGGGGCTTGGGGAGGAAAGGGGGGAGGGGGTTAGGGGAAGGATATGGGGGGAAAAGGGGGAGAAGAGGGTTGAAGATGGGGAGAGGGGAGAGAAGGGGGGAGAACGGGGAGGTAGGGGAAGGAAGGGTAGAAGGGGGAAAAGGTGAATGGGGATACTGGGATAGGGGACGGGGGGAGAGAGGACGATGGGAGAGGTGACGGGGGGAGAGGGGACGGGGGAGAGCGGAATGGGGATTGGTGAGTGGAGGTTGGGGGAGAAAGAGGACTGGTGGGAGAGTGAGGGGTGAGACAAGGGGATAGAGCAGAGTAAGGGACAGAGAGAGGAAAGGGGGAGACAAGAAGGAAGGGCGGGGTGGGGGGGGGGGGGAGGAAGGAGATGTGGGAGGTGGGAGAGGGCGATGAATCAGAAGGAGGCGGCAGGAGAGGATGACAGTGCAGTGGGTGACAGTCAAAGGTGATAGTAAGGGGTGACAGTAGAGGGGATGAGAGTAGAGTGGGTGACAGTAGAAGGTGACAGTAAGGGGTGGCAGTGGAGAGGATGACAGTGCAGTGGGTGACAGTAAAAGGTGATAATAAGGGGTGACAGTAGAAGGGATGAGAGTAGAGTGGGTGACAGTAGAATGTGACAGTAAGGGGTGACAATAGAGGGGATGAGAGTAGAGTGGGTGACAGTAGAATGTGACAGTGAGAGGATGACAGTACAGTGGATGACAGTAGAGGGTGACATTAAGCGGTGACAATAGAGGGGATGAGAGTAGAGTGGGTGACAGTAGAAGGTGACAGTAAGGGGTGACAGTGGAGAGCATGACAGTACAGTGGGTGACAGTAGAAGGTGACAGTAAGTGGTGACAGTGGAGAGGATGACAGTGCAGTGGGTGGCAGTAGAAGGTGACAGTAAGGGGTGACAGTAGAGGGGATGAGAGTAGAGTGGGTGACAGTAGAAGGTGACAGTGAGAGGATGACAGTACAGTGGATGACAGTAGAGGGTGACATTAAGCGGTGACAATAGAGGGGATGAGAGTAGAGTGGGTGACAGTAGAAGGTGACAGTGAGGGGTGACAGTGGAGAGCATGACAGTACAGTGGGTGACAGTAGAAGGTGACAGTAAGGGGTGACAATAGAGGGGATGAGAGTAGAGTGGGTGACAGTAGAAGGTGACAGTAAGGGGTGACAGTGGAGAGCATGACAGTACAGTGGGTGACAGTAGAAGGTCACAGTAAGGGGTGACAATAGAGGGGATGAGAGTAGAGTGGGTGACAGTAGAATGTGACAGTGAGGGGTGAAGGTGGAGAGGATGACAGTACATTGGATGACAGTAGAAGGTGACAGTAAGCGGTGACAGTAGAGGGGATGAGAGTAGAGTGGGTGAGAGTAGAATGTGACATTGAGGGGTGAAGGTGGAGAGGATGACAGTACATTGGATGACAGTAGAAGGTGACAGTAAGCGGTGACATTAGAGGGGATGAGAGTAGAGTGGGTGACAGTAGAAGGTGACAGTGAGGGGTGAAGGTGGAGAGGATGACAGTACAGTGGGTGACAGTAGAAGGTGACAGTAAGCGGTGACAGTAGAGGGGATGAGAGTAGAGTGGGTGACAGTAGAATGTGACAGTGAGGGGTGAAGGTGGAGAGGATGACAGTACAGTGGGTGACAGTAGAAGGTGACAGTAAGCGGTGACAGTAGAGGGGATGAGAGTAGAGTGGGTGACAGTAGAATGTGACAGGGAGGGGTGAAGGTGGAGAGGATGACAGTACATTGGATGACAGTAGAAGGTGACAGTAAGCGGTGACAGTAGAGGGGATGAGAGTAGAGTGGGTGACAGTAGAAGGAGACAGTGAGGGGTGAAGGTGGAGAGGATGACAGTACAGTGGGTGACAGTAGAAGGTGACAGGAAACGGTGACAGTAGAGGGGATGAGAGTAGAGTGGGTGACAGTAGAATGTGACAGTGAGGGGTGAAGGTGGAGAGGATGACAGTACATTGGATGACAGTAGAAGGTGACAGTAAGCGGTGACAGTAGAGGGGATGAGAGTAGAGTGGGTGACAGTAGAATGTGACAGTGAGGGGTGAAGGTGGAGAGGATGACAGTACATTGGGTGACACTAGAATGTGACAGTGAGGGGTGAAGCTGGAGAGGATGACAGTACAGTTGGTGGCAGTAGAAGGTGACAGCAGGCGGTGACAGTAGAGGGTATGAGAGTAGAGTGGGTGACAGTAGAATGTGACAGTGAGGGGTGAAGGTGGAGAGGATGACAGTACATTGGGTGACAGTAGAAGGTGACAGTAAGGGGTGACAGTAGATGGGATGAGAGTAGAGTGGGTGACAGTAGAAGGTGACAGTGAGGGGTGAAGGTGGAGAGGATGACAGTACAGTTGGTGACAGTAGAAGGTGACAGCAGGCGGTGACAGTAGAGGGGATGAGAGTAGAGTGGGTGACAGTAGAATGTGACAGTGAGGGGTGAAGGTGGAGAGGATGACAGTACAGTGGGTGACAGTAGAAGGTGACAGTAAGCGGTGACAGTAGAGGGGATGAGAGTAGAGTGGGTGACAGTAGAAGGTGACAATGAGGGGTGAAGGTGGAGAGGATGACAGTACAGTGGGTGACAGTAGAAGGTGACAGTAAGCGGTGACAGTAGAGGGGATGAGAGTAGAGTGGGTGACACTAGAAGGTGACAGTGAGGGGTGAAGGTGGAGAGGATGACAGTACAGTGGGTGACAGTAGAAGGTGACAGTGAGGAGTGACAGTAGAGGGGATGAGAGTAGACGGGATGAGAGTAGAGTGGCTAACAGTAGAAGGTAAGGGGTAAGGGGTGAGAGTGGAGAGGATGACAGTATAGTGGGTGACAGAAGGTGACAGTAACGGGTGACAGTGGAAAGGATGACAGTACAGTGGGTGACAGTAGGTGACAGTAAGGGGTGACAGTGGAGAGGATGACAGTACAGTGGGTGACAGTAGAAGATGACAGTAAGGGGTGACAGCAGAAGGTGACAGTATGTGGTGGAGTAGAGGGAGCTGATTAGATGGGATAGCAGGAGAGTGGGTTGATATTACAAAGGGCTGGCAGAAATGAGAAGTGATAGGATAGGGAGTGACAAGAGAAGGGGTGACAATAGGCATGACAGTATAGCGGCATGACAGTTGTAAAAATATACAGATTTTCGGTTCGGAATTATATATTGGCAGAGAGCATTATTATTCTCGGGCGACGGAGTGGGGACCAAGGTTATGTAACAGAAAAGCAATGGGTGCCCCACTCGCTGTGTGACATATGAGACTATGTGGAAAATATGATAACACATGGTGCCTGAGATTATGACGAGATGTTCCTATATAAGAAACAGTTAATGCTTGGTGAAATGTTCCCTCTATGCACCAGTAAGTGTGCAAGTGGAGGAGAAGGACATTTTTAATATATATATTTATTGTAACTGTCTGCAACTACCTGTTACCATAGGGCCGATGGGCAAGCACACCCAGCCACTCTGCATACATTATGGACACCACCTGCAGCCGGGGTTCAGTGACAGCTACCCCTATTAGGGCATTGCCCCCCCCCCCCCCAGGCTGTAGAGGGTGTCTGATTGGCTGGCTGTGGGAGGCCCAGTCACCTGCGCCCCTTTGCCCCACCTGACCACACAAGCCATATTCTGATATAAATTATTCTACACACTCGAGAAGGACACTTCTGGATGGACTCTTGAAGTGAACACGCTCTTCTCTTGGCCAGGAACCCACTCTGTCTGAGGCTTCACCTTTCATGTACAAACTGAGCTGTGTGCAACAACCATGGGGCTCCGGTTCAATGGGCTGTAGGCACTGATTCCTATACTTACTAAAGAGAGTAATGAGGCTCTGTGTGGACAGAAGGTAAGGGGTCAGGGTGATAGGTCACTAGTAAGTGAACAGGAGTTGATGCCAATAAAGCACAACTTCTTCACTGTCAATCTTGCGTGACTTGTCTTCCCTTTCGTGCTTATGAGTTTGTTGGAGAGGGGCATCAGGTGTGAACTGACAGACAGTCATCAGAACGCGCCTTGGAAGAGTAAGTGGTATAGCTGGGGCTCAGACGGCCGGGCATTCCAGTTATATTACACAGTGACAGTAGCGCGGTATGACAGTGAAAGGGGAGTGGGGTGATAGCAGATGGGGTGATAGTAGGGAGGTGATGGTAGAGTGAGGTGATAGTTGAGAGGGCTGACAGTAGAGTAGAGAAGGGTGACACTGACAGTGACAGTGGGGTGACACTGGGGGATGAGAATAGGGGAGAGGGGACTGACAGAAAGGGGCTGACAGTAGAGAAGAGTGAAAGCGATATTAAAGAAGGCTGACAGTGACAGCAGGGATTGACAGTAGTCAGGTGACAGTATGGGCTGACAGTAGGGGGTGACAGTGGGGAGGGGGGGTGACAGTGGGGGGTGACAGTGGAGGGTGACAGTTGGGGGTGACAGCGGGGGTGACAATAGGGGGTGACAGTGCGGGGTGACACTAGGGAGGTGACAATAGGAAGGTGACAGTAGGGAGGTAACAGAAGGGAGGTGACAGTAGGGGGTGACAGTAGTGAGGTGACAGTATGGAGGTGACAGTAGGGAGGTGACGGTAGGGAGGTGACAGTAGGGAGTGACAGTAGGGAGCTGACTGTAGGGAGGTGACTGCAGGGAGGTGACAGTATGGAGGTGACAGTAGGGAGGTGACAGTAGGGAGGTGACAGTAGGGAGGTGACAGTAGGGAGGTGACAGTAAGGATGTGACAGTAGGGAGGTGACAGTAGGGAGGTGACAGTAGGGAGGTGACAGTAGGGGGTGACAATAGGGAGTGACAGTAGGGAGGTGACAGTAGGGATGGACAGTATGGAGGGAACATGAGGGAGGTGACAGGAGGGAGGTGACAGTAGGGAGGTGACAGTAAGGAGGTGACATCAGGGAGGTGACAGTAGGAAGGTGACAGTAGGGAGGTGACAGTAGGGCGTGATAGTAGGGAGGTGACAGTAGGGAGGTGACAGTAAGCATATGACAGTAGGGAGGTGACAGTAGGGAGGTGATAGTAGGGAGGTGACAGTAGGGGGTGACAGTAGGGGGTGACAGTAGGGAGATGACAGTAGGGATGGACAGTATGGAGGGAACATTAGGGAGGTGACAGTAGGGAGGTGACAGTAGGGAGGTTACAGTAGGGGCTGACATTATGGATATGACAGTAGAGAGGTGACCATAGAGAGGTGACAGTAAGGAGGTGACAGTCAGGGATGCCTGTAGGGGGTGACACTAGGGAGGTGACAGTACGGAGGTGACAGTAGGGAGGTGACAGTAAGGAGGTGACATCAGGTAGCTGACAGTAGGGGGGTGACAGTAGGAAGGTGACAGTAGGGCGTGATAGTAGGGAGGTGACAGTCGGGAGGTGACAGCCCAGATAGCACACAGCCATCGGCTCGACGGCGGGAGGTTGGACAAAACAACGTCGGCCCGACGGCGGCAAATGCCGTCGGCCCAACACTATATATTTATTTAAAATTAATAGAAAACCTTATAAATTTAATAAAATCTTTTTGATAAACATGTTTTCTATATGTGTACCAAGCGATTTGTTTCTACGTGGTGTGGTTTTAGAGATATTTCACTTTTTCTGTATGGGTTACGGTTAGGGTTAGGGTTAGGGTTAGGTTTAGGTTTAGGGTTAGGGTTTAACTCAATTAAATACAGAAAAAGTGAAATATCTCTAAAACCAAACCACCTATTAACAAATCGCTTGGTACACATATAGAAAACATCTTTACCAAAAAGATTATATTAAAGTTATAAGGTTAGGGTTCTTGATTTCTATTAATTTTGAATAAAACTAATGTTTTCGGAAAAAAACTAAATGGTGGTGCTTCATCAACATTCCGTACTGGATAATTCAAATTGTATTGACACAAATAATTCCATTAATACGTCATAATAAATTACAAAACTTTTACAAAATAATCTAAACATATTAAGAAACAATCGTGTAAAATAATTCCATAAAATTCCTTCGATTTCTGGAGTTATTTGTAGAAAAAGAATGCTGCTCAAAGATCGCACGTCCTCCGCTGGCGACTCGAACCGGAAACCAAATTTAAAGAACTGCACATGCGCGGATCACCACCGTCGGCCCGACGTTGGCTCAATGGTGGCCCAAATGTGCAAAATGAGTGAAAACCAGCGGCGGGCCACCGCCGCTGGCTCGACGGTAGCCCAAATGGGCAAAACGATTGAAACCCAGCGGCGGGCCATCACCGTTGGCCCGACGGTGGCTCGACGGTGGCCCAAATGTGCAAAATGATTGAAACCCAGCTGCGGGGCACCACCGTCGGCACGACGGTGGCGACGGTGCGACCAATAGCCACCGTCGGCCCGACGGCTGTGTCCTATCTGGTAGTAGGAAGGTGACAGTAGGGGTTGACAGTGGAGCCGTGCCCCTGTGAGTCCGAGTCACGTGGGCTGAGATAACAGACGCAGTCAGCCGTGAGGGGCAACCAGCCGCAGCCCGGACAAGGCGAGCTATTGGGATGAGGTCAGGGAGAACCGGTGAGGTCATCAGGCGCAACAAAGGCAGCGTCTGAGTTAGATAAAAGATTCACCCTGTACTTACAGTACAGGGGTGAACGACAACGTAGTCTAAATACGGGCGAAAATAGCTTTAGTATGGAACAGGAAGTCGAATGCCTGGCACCAGTGTCAACTGGTTACTTATAACAACACAGAGTTGGTGAAATGAGAGATAATTCAAAAAGACAAGATGGCGTCCAGCGAACGCCATCGATTTCACTTTTAAATTGCATTAAAGTATATGTTTTATTATATTTTCCAACTCAAAAGTAGCGGGTAAATATGAAGACGTACATAAAGAATATATTATGCTTCTTAAATTAAGAATTTACCAGCTCAGTTAATTAACCCAGCATGCCAACATTCTTCGCCAGCTTTTCTAATGGGTTGGTTTTCACCCCTGTACTGGAAGTACAGGGTGAATCTTTTATCTACGTCTGAGTGACCTACTAACCAATGCTGATAACGCCTTTCCTATGGCGATCTCTACTGCAGCGCACGGCCGCCCGCCCAGCGTGATGCGGGCCTTTGTTTGCAGACAGGTGTTGTTAACGCTGTGTAATATATTACTGCACACAACCAGGTGTGCAGTTGACCTACAATACTCACCGAGTTTCAGATTTTCTCACCAGCTGATTTCATGCAAAGCTAAGCCTCATCAATGAAGCGAAACCATCCTGATATGACCTTAGATGTTGCCAGGACATACAACTCCAGGAACAAACCAATGAAGCAAAACAATCGGCGATGATATATAGTAAAACCTCTCTAAATCGAGCGATCATGGGTACAACTATAAATTGTTCATTTAGGGAGGTGTTTGGTTTAGGGAGGTTTTTTAAATATATTGTTACAATGGTATAGTATGGGCTATCAGTTTGGACCCAAATAAAGCCGGAGTAGTCGCTCTGTGGAGGTGGTCAGTTAGAGAGGCTTCACAGTAAAACCTCTCTATATCGACCGACCATGGGACCGACTCTAATGTCAAGTACACACCTACCGTTTACGATTCGCGCACTAAAACTCGCGACGACCGGTTTTAACGAACAACCAATCGCCGGGCCGGAAAACGTGTGCGTGTCTGTGTGTCTGTGTGTCTGTGTGTGTGTCTGTGTGTGTGTCTGTGTGTGTGTGTCTCTGTGTGTGTCTCTGGGTGTGTCTCTGGGTGTGTGTCTCTGTGTCTGTATGTGTGTCTCTGTGTATGTGTCTCTGTGTGTGTCTCTGTGTCTGTATGTGTGTCTCTGTGTATGTGTCTCTGTGTGTGTCTCTGTGTGTATGTCTATGTGTGTGTCTATGTGTGTCTCTGTGTCTGTGTGTGTCTCTGTGTGTGTCTGTGTGTGTCTCTGTGTGTGTCTCTGTGTCTCTGTGTGTGTGCCTCTGTGTGTGTGTCTCTGTGTTTGTATGTGTGTCTCTGTGTCTCTGTGTCTCTGTGTGTGTCTCTGTGTGTGTCTCTGTGTGTTTCTCTGTGTCTGTATGTGTGTGTCTCTGTGTCTGTATGTGTGTCTCTGTGTCTGTGTGTGTCTCTGTGTCTGTGTGTGTGTCTGTGTGTGTCTCTGTGTGTATGTGTGTGTCTCTGTGTATGTATGTGTGTCTGTGTGTGTATGTGTGTGTCTCTGTATGTGTCTCTGTGTCTGTGTGACACAGAGTAACACACACAGAGACACACACAGACACAGGGAGGGAGAGAGGGAGGGAGGGAGAGTGTCTGTGTGTCTCTCTCTCATAGACACACAAACAGACACAGAACACACACAGACACACACAGACACAGATTCACACACAGACACACACAGAGACACACCGATACACAGAGACACACACAGAGACACACACAGAGACACACACACAGACACACACATACACATAGTAACACACACACAGACACACACAGACACAGGGAGGGAGAGAGGGAGGGAGGGAGGGAGAGTGTATGTGTGTCTCTCTCAGAGACACACACACAGAGACACACACACATAGACACACACAGACACACCGAGACACACAGAGAGAGACACACACAGAGACACACACAGAGACACAAACACACACACAGACACAGAGTAACACACACACACATACACACACACATACACAGGGAGGGAGAGAGGGAGGGAGGTGAGGAGAGTGTCTGTGTGTGTCTCTCTCAGAGACACACACATAGAGACACACACAGAGACACAGAGTCACACAACAGACACACACACAGACACACACATATACACACAGACACACCGAGACACACACAGAGACACACACAGAGACACATACACACAGACACTGAGACACAGACACACACAGACACAGAGTAACACACACAGACACAGAGACACCCACACACACAGAGACACACACAGACACATAGTAACACACACAGAGACATAGAGACACACATAGTCACCCACACACAGAGACACACACAGACACACCGAGACACAGAGACACACACACAGACACAGACACACACACAGACACAGAGTAACACACATACAGAGACACACACACAGAGTAACACACATACAGAGACACACACACACAGACACAGGGAGGGAGAGGCGCAAGGAAACTGCTAGATGGCGCTGATGGCGACGTAGTTCGCACAAAACCCACCAGGTGCGTGGCTCGCAGTCGCGAATCGGACGGTATATGTGCGCCTGCCAGTCGGTATATGTGCGCATCCCTTAGCTTCGGTTTTAATCGCGATCGGGTCGCGTCGGGCACAAAATTTTAGTGCGCGAGTCGTAAACGGTAGGTGTGTACCTAGCATTACGATTGAGAATGGGCCTATTCATTTTTCGAATCGCGAATCCTATTCGCAAGCAAGCAGTTTTAGCCCTGAAACTGAGTTTTAAGTCGTGAATCGCAATCGGTAGATGTGCTAGGGTATCACGCACCTAACTCCTTTTGTGCGTGAAACGGGCAGTTTTAGATCGTAAACGGTAGGTGGGTGCGGATGAACGGTAGGTGTGTATCTGGCATTAGTCGACCAGACGGGATGGCCGAATGAGTTAGAGCGTCCGTCTCCTGTGCTGGTAGATCGTGGATTCATGGGTTCGAACCCTGGTCGAGTCAAACCAATGACTTAAAATTTGATACTTGTCGCTCCTAGCCAGGTGCTCAACATTATTAGGACAGGGCAAGGACTGGTGTGCTCAGTGTCAGGACAATGTGACTGAGTGGGATACCAGGTCATGGTGCTGGCAGCCTGGTTTCCCAGTGGGACAGCACTATTAAATCGCTATGAGTGCACACTGTCTCAAGTCGGTACCCATCCTGATAGACCTTGGATGTTGCTAGGATGTAAAACAACAACAACCAAACTAAGTAGTCGGTTAGGAAGTTAGAATAGCCTTACAATGATATTGTTGGGAATCAAATAAAGCGATCAATATAGGGGATTGGTCGATCTGTGGAGGTGGTCAGTTAAAGAGGTCTTACTGTATATTATAACTTTATTAAATACTCAAATAGTGCTGATATAAAGGAAATACCACCCCCGCCCCACATTTAGGGTGATCCAAAATCGTGTATCCACCCCATCACAGTTTACTAGAACAATATTATATTTAATTACAAAACGAAAAGTACTTGAATTGCTGATTAAAAGTTGGTACCGTAATGACCAATCCATTATCCTTGTATTTCCATTTCCCCCCTTCTAATTTAGCCTGCGCTCTTCCCGATTCAGGCACCACGTCCGCCCCCCCCCCCCCCCACCCCCCACGCCCCTTTAAAAACATTACTAGCATGGGGCAAGCAGCAGTGGATGAAGGAAAAACAATTTTCCGCAATTGAAGTTCCATCTGATTAATCCTGGAATACCCCCCCCTCACACACCCTGACCCTCCACACACACACACACACACACACACACACACACACACACACTGTGTGCATACGCATACAAATGTGTACGTGTGTTTCCGGGCCCTGAGTGCGCGAAGCCGTAATTGTCCTGTCACATTACGACGCTTCTCGCCAACGCGCGTCGACGCATCTGATTTTTTGCCGGAACGTCGGGATACATCAGGAAGCGCTACGCGCGCATTAGGTGCGGGTTTTGTATTCATTGATGGATGGCGATGGTCGGCAAGGATCGGCGGCACGCATCATCGCACATTGAAAATGTTGTGCTTGCACAAAACTTTGGATGTGCCACGACGCGCGAGTGCCAACATTATGGCGACGTTAGGGGCGCGCCGAGATACATTAAACGCGCTGGAAGATCGTTATGCGATTGGTAAGCACACACCGCGCGCGCATGAGGCTCGTTCCCACACGTTGCGCCAAACGGTTGCTTTTTGTTGTTTTACATCCTACCAACATCTAAGGTCATATCAGGACAGCGCGCCAAACTTTTACCACAAGGTCGGCCGCACGCTACCAATATGTTGCGCTGACACCGAAAAGTTTGAAGTCTCTCGACGATTAAAAGTGATTTTGCGCATTGGCGGCGCGCCAGCGAGAAGCGTCGTAATGTGACAGCACCATAAGCAGAGTGTTGATGAGATGCCTCTGATTGTGGCCAAATTGAACTTCTTACACTTGGGGTCGTAATGTGACAGCACCATAAGCAGAGTGGTGATGAGATGCCTCTGATTGTGGCCACATTGAACTTCTTACACTTGGGGAGTATTGCATCACGCAATCACAATATTCAATACAACTTAAATAGGACACGTTTAGCACACCTGTCCTACCTGCCCGCCCCCCACACACCTGCCCTCCCACACCCATACACATACCCCACCATCCCCCACACACCTGTCCCTTCCTCACCCCGCGCCCTTTTCCCCCACATATGTGTCCCTCTCACCCAGCTCCCCACCCACCTCCCCTCACCCCCACACACGTATGCCCCCTCCCCCTCCCCCCCCACACCTGCCCCCCTCCCCCCGTGCTGCCCCACTGACCCCGCCCGTTCGGCCGGTGTCGCAGTTTCAGCCGTACTCCAGTTTCAACCGTGCGCATAGACTCAAACTCAAGGCATCATCAATGGTCGTGAGTCACTAACCTTATAAATTAAATATAATGTTTTTGGTAAAGATGTTTTCTATATGTGTACCAAGCGATTTGTTTCTAGGTGGTGTGATTTTAGAGATATTTCACTTTTCCTGGATTTTCTGTATGAAGATTGCTCACTACCATTGACAACAGGGCAATGCCTTGAGTTTGACGGTACGCGCAGTGCAAAACATTAGTTTTATTCCAAATTAATAGAAATCAAGAACCCTAACCTTCTAAATTTAATATAATGTTTTTGGTAAAGATGTTTTCTATACCAAGCAATTTGTTTCTAGGTGGTGTGGTTTTAGAGATATTTCACTTTTTCTGTATTTTCTGTATGAAGATTGCTCACCACCATTGACAATGCCTTGAGTTTGAATCTATGCAGTCAGCTGAAACTGCGACACCTGTAAGACGACTTTCCGCTCCACTCTCCCAGCACGACGCCTGTACCGTGTTCCACTCTCCTGCCCTCATGTGCTTGGAGGACGACCCAGGGACTTTGCGCCCGCGCTGCGAGTCACAAACAAATCCCCGTGTATTCACCCAAATCGAGTGATTAATTGTTCGTAAAAGTGACATGGCGTCGCGTTTTGTTTCCTTAAATCGCTCCCGCCACAATGACGTCATTAATGAAGCTGACACAACTATTGTGAAGCTGCCTCATACTGGTGTCATAGTCTCATCACTCGGTTTTGACAAGAATTGTCAGCGAACAGAAAGGGGAGGCGCACCCCACCACCTCCCCCACCTCCACATCCACCTCCACATCCACCTCCACACAGTAGATGACTCAGATCGGGTGGCCCAGTTCCATGCTAAGTAGGTCACAATGACTCCCCACCTGGTGACGTCACGCATACCAGAGTATCCTGACCTGGTTGCGTGGTTACACTGCTGAATGGCTTACACTAACTTACACTGTTTACACTAACTTACACTGCTGAATGGCTTACACTAACTTACACTGTTTACACTAACTTACACTGTTAAATGTTTTACACTCACTTACACTGTTTACACTAACTTACACTGTTTACACTAACTTACACTGTTTATGCTAACTTACACTGTTGAATGGTTTACACTAATTTACACTGTTTACACTAACTTACACTGTTTACACTAACTTACACTGTTGACTGGCTTACACTAACTTACACTATTTACACTAACTTACACTGTTTACACTAACTTACACTGTTTACACTAACTTATAATGTTTACACTAACGTACACTGTTGAATGGCTTACACTAACTTACACTGTTACACTAACTTACACTGTTTACACTAACTTACACTGTTTACACTAACTTACATTGCTGAATGGATTACACCAACTTACACTGTTTACACTAACTTACACTGCTGACACTAACATACACTGTTAAATGTTTTACACTAACTTACACTGTTGAATGGCTTACACTAACTTACACTGCTGACACTAACTTACACTGTTAAATGTTTTACACTTACTTACACTGTTGACACTAACTTAAAGTGCCGAATATCTTCCACTAACTTACACTGTTTACACTAACATACATTGCTGAATGTCTCACACTAACTTACACTGCTGACACTAACTTACACTGTTAAATGTCTTACACTAACTTACACTGTTGACACTAACATAAAGTGCCGAATATCTTACACTGTTTACACCACCTTACACTGTTGAATGGCTTACACTAACTTACACTGTTTACACTAACTTACACTGTTAAATGTCTTACACTAACTTACACTGTTGACACTAACTTAAAGTGCCGAATATCTTACACTGTTTACACCACCTTACACTGTTGAATGGCTTACACTAACTTACACTGTTTACACTAACTTACACTGTTAAATGTCTTACACTAACTTACACTGTTGACACTAACTTAAAGTGCCGAATATCTTACACTGTTTACACCACCTTACACTGTTGAATGGCTTACACTAACTTACACTGTTTACACTAACTTACACTGTTAAATGTCTTACACTAACTTACACTGTTGACACTAACTTAAAGTGCCGAATATCTTACACTAACTTACACTGTTTACACTAACTCACACTGCTGACTGTATCACACTAACTGACATTGTTGAAACCAACATGTGTGTGTGTGGGGGGAGGGGGGATTTTCACATCTGCCTCAGCATTCACCGACACTAACCAACACACACAGGACAGGACAACCAACCATTCACCGACACTAACCAACCCACACAGGACAGGACAACCAACCATTCACCGACACTAACCAACCCACACAGGACAATACAACCAACCATTCACCGACACTAACCAACACACACAGGACAATACAACCAACCATTCACCGACACTAACCAACTCACACAGGACAGGACAACCAACCATTCACCGACACTAACCAACACACACAGGACAGGACAACCAACCATTCACCGACACTAACCAACCCACACAGGACAACCCA
>CM059195.1:1279972-1437227 GCA_030323885.1 Branchipolynoe longqiensis
AAAGTTTGTTTATCTCAGAAATTTGATGTAATTAAAATCTACTTCCAAAATCACTTGTTGGGCTCAGTACCTAAAATATCCCACAAGAAAAACACAATATTGTACTCACATGGTTTAATCCCAAAACTAAAGTGGCTACAGACACATGTACACAGTCTGGGCTGGCTGGTGGCAGTGGAGAGAGAGAGCGTGCACATGCCATGCACCCTTATTTATAGATTAAAATCCAGGTACCAGTCAGGTGACCCAGCCTGTACCCAGCAGGCCCTTGGCTGCAGAGTATCAATACAACAAGGTACCAGCCAGGTGACCCAGCCTGTACCCGGCAGGCCCTTGCCTGCAAAGTAAAGTACCAATACAACCAGGTACCAGTCAGGTACCTGGCCTGTACCCGGCAGGTCCCTGTCTTCAGAGCATGAAATATAAACCCCCCGAAAATTCCCAAATATTTTACAGCGATAAATCGCCCCTAGAATCATGGATGTCTACCGTAGACGTTTTTCCTCATTCTAGTACCATCCAGAGCAGCCATGATTCTAACAAATAGAGTCGGAAAATATCATATAAAAATGTTTACATAATAACTTGGCTCGTCATCTTATTCTTTGTTTACAATAATAGAGTGCCCTGTGCACAGCTATAAAAAAATTGAACTAGAACTACAAAGTTATCATACGGTGATATGAGGCTCCCCACAATATATTAGGATTGTGTTAGCTACCCTTACTCCTGCTAAATTTGGAAGAATTCTTGGTTTCCATCATATATTCCTCATCCACTGTATGGTCCTCTCAATCATCTTTAACGATCACTTTATATTGATATCTGGTCGGCTGGTCCATCTTGACATACCTGGTTCCCTTCTCGAATGTTTTTATGGTACGAGTGGTAATCCTTGGAGAACCTAGTTATGACACCACTTGTAGACCTGGACCGGTTCGGTTGTGGAATCTTGAAACATTGTCTTCACCAGCTTCGCCCCAGCCCTGTTACCCAAGTGGGTTTTATTGGCCACTTCCCATAGGTGAATGTCTCTGGGCCTTACCACCCCCTCAGCATGTGGCTGCTTCTTGTGCAAGGCATACCCTGTGCTATCCTCAATAGCTGCTTACAGGCAGACTTGTGTTGCTGCTGATACCACATTCGATGCCCTATGACCAGTCCTTGACCATCATCCCACGTCTTCGGTTCTCTCGCTCCACTTCAATTGTTCATACTGAGACCATTCTTCTTCAATATATATGCCTGGTCACCAAGTTTCCCACCCATCAATTACTTTACACCTGAATAATTAGTTTAGTACCTCATAAAACCGTAATCACTCTTTGTATTGTCTTAATACATAGCATAATTTCTTGACTGGTTCACTTAAACAACAATGCTGTGGTGTGATGTCATCGGAAACCTGTTTAGCTGTTGGTTCCAATGAAGACCTTGTCAGTTTGGCATGCATCACTCTGCTGATCTGGACATCTCTGGTGAGATTCTATGTTTATGGCGGTAAACATCTGATCAGCTCATTGTCTGTGAACCTGTGTATTAATTAAAATACATATTCTTTTAATTATCATGACACATAGCAAGTTCCCTTCATCCTGTGGAATATACTCATTAAATAATACGCCCCTTGAAAATAACAAAAGAAAAAAAACCATGAGTTTGAAAACCATGAGTTTTTTTTTGTTTTTTTTTCAATTTTCAAATACTTAAAGGGACCAGCTATAGCTCGCTGGGACACTGCGCGTACTCTGACAAATGCTCTCCAAGCACAATCTTGTTTAGTTTTTATGTTTAAATGAACCAAGTATGTGTGGGGAGAGTATGGGACCAGGGCAGTGCTAGTCTGAACTGCAATGGCAGTTTGTTGTCTTCAAAATGGCCACCCCCATAGGCGGCGGCCATTTGCAATGCAAAAGCTGCGCTGTGATTGGCTGAAATTGTGCCGGCAACAGGCTCACACAGTAACAAGATTTGCTGGTTCTCAGCTTGTGCCCGGCAGTGTTAGGGACCGATTACGCCGAAATCTATTGAATGCGATCATATTTAACAGAATTACATACTAAAATAATGAAATTTAATTAAATTAACCTTAAATTCCAAGCGATATTAACGTAGCAGCTTCGCTCAGCGTCGAATCGCGAGATGTAAAAAAACAAATAGCAGTGATCGCCGCCACGGCGAAAATCCGCGCAATGCGCAGAAGGCAAAACGCCCGCGGGCACTGTTTTACGCCGAAATCTATTGGATGGCGGCTTATTAACAGAATTACATACTACAATAATGAAATTTAATTACATAACCTTAAAATTCCAATCGAGATTAAAAGTAGCAGCTCGCTCAGCGTCGCATCGCGAGTGTAAACAAAACAAATAGCAGTGCTGCCGAACGTTGCGAAAATCCGCGCATGCGCAGAAGCCACGACAGGCCGCTGGTGTTTTGGGGAGTTTTCAGTCGCAACAGAATTTCAAATCGAGTTCGTTTGTTTTCCACGCGGCGGATAGCTGGCGACTTTAAGCTAAGCACATTGTTAAATGACAATCTATTCATATTAACTAATATTTACATATCTCATATTAACTAATATTTACAACATGTTTAATATGGTTATATATTTATGCATCCCAGCTTATGGCCAGTATGTTTCATGTTCATTACTTTTCAGCTGGGATTAATCTTTGCTGATATTTGCCAGATTATGCTACTATCAATCTTTCCCATTACTGATACTATTCCTCCTTCAACAATCTGTTAATGTATGTTTACCATATTTATATTATGTATGACTGGTAGTGATATTCATTACTATATATCAGATCACCATACTTGTACACAATATGTTTACATTAATCAAACCATGCACAATTAATTAAACCAGGCATGTATGTTGTTATTTCAGCATTATGTATGACTGGCAATGACCTCCAGTTTTTATGCATCAGAAAACCACATTTGCAACATATATTAAAACCAACATACAATGTGTATTGTTTTTTGGTAGATTTGGTGCTGTCACAAGATATGAACCATGTGTTGTTCATAATTTGTTTGCTTTGTTACTGCAACCACATATACCCACTTTGTACACAAATACTGTATAACAGTAATACAAAACATTGATAACATGGCGTACTTATTGAAATGTCCATGTTTTTTTGACAGTATATAAGGTTAGGTCACCCAGATTGCGCTAGTATGGTGCTAGTCTCATATCAGTAGCTATAATATCTCCATCCTAGTCACCTCTGTAGATTCAAATCAACATTCTGAGTTGGGTTTACTTGTATACTGCCTGCCTGCCTTACATAATATTTATTCCTGGCTGGGTACTTCTGTTGAGCTTGCCATAATGACATTTGTCACCTCTTAACTCCCCTTAGCCTAGGCCGACATACTCTATCTTTATATATCAAATACAATGCAATTTTCCTTACCCTCTTAGTAATACAGTACTCTTCAACATTAGTAACTCTGATTTTTTTTTTTTGACACCAAGCTCCTAGCCACCCACCTTTTATCATTTCCCATTACCTGCTCCAGATTGAATTGTCCTAGTGTCACAAACCCAGATAACCAAGATGCCCAAGACCCCGCAATCCCAACTGGTGATGTTAACACTTTCCACATAGTTGCAATGGTTCATGTTTCCCCTTATTGTGTTACTAAATACCATCTCCCTCAAATAGGCTTGTAGTACAGACACCATCTAACCCATACAAGATGACCAACACCAGGCAGAAAGTATTCTCCAACTGTCACTACCATCATGCTTATTTCAAATCAATTGTATTTTATCAAGAGTTCAGGTCGCGACTACTGAACCCCCAACAAAACACCCTACACTCACACTATCCACCTACCCTATATCACCTACTGAAATGCAAGATCCCTGCCTCCTGGACACCAGACTGGAATATACACTAGGACCTGACATTGTGAAATTTTAAAGAAAATTGTCTAGTCTAAATACAACATTAACTGCAGAATTTGTATAATTTATATTTTCTACAATTATGTGCACTTCTTGCCTATCCACTAGTATGACCTAATATTCCTCTTGTTAACTGCGCACACTTTTAACCATATGCTAAAGACCTGGCACCAGTGTCTTCATCTCAATATGTGATCGCAATACTCTCTGGCAGTCCCCAAGCTCTGGATGTGGTGTGGTCCCTGTGGCTGATGGGCGTGGTTGTGACTGACCAAACCCTTGTGGTTGGTTATGTGGCATCAATACATGTTTGCACACATTTCTTGTTTTGGGCATGCATGTGAATGGCTGTTTACGTACTCCTCTATAAAAAGGAATACTACTTGTGCCCCTACAATCTACCCGTTGTCTTTGTTTCCCATACTGCACCCCAATCCCTGGGACAACACTCTGTTGTCTCTGTGTTCTCGTCCGTCTATAGTTGATACCAGCCCAATCTATATCCGGATCACATTTCTTAATATGTCTTCTGTTCAACCGTCTTTCTTCACCAGTAGGCCCAACCACAGTCACCACAGCCCCCCATTGTTTGACCACCACAAAACCACCATCCCAATGGGGCTCCAGAGGACCTTTTTCCTGTACCTTCACCTATACTGCATATCCAACCTCTAACATGGCCGCATTGGCTTGCATTTGTGCTCTTTTGTGATTAGTTTCTTTGTTCTTTGCACGGTTATCAATCACCTGCTGAACTGCTTTTGCCAACTCCTCTACTCTGTCTGCAAGATTGAACTTGGTTGTTCCCAGATCCCTATGAACTAACCTACTGTAGCGAATACCAGGATTCCTACCATATGTTAGGAAGAAGGGGGAAAAACCTGTAGATACAGATGTAGTTGTTCTGTGGGCTAATAGAACATCGCCCAGATACATTTCCCAACATTCACCCCGTGAGTTTACCAGTTTCCTCAACATGCCTTTAAGACTTTTGTGAAATCTCTCAATACAACCATTAACTTGTGGTGAATAGGGTGATGTGTGCCTCACTTCTACTCCACAACTCTTCAAATAATTCATGACTAACTTATTTCTAAACTCACACCCTCGATCTGTTAAAAATACTTCTGGTGGAGAGAATCTAGGAATGTACTCCCTTACTAAGTAGTCATAAATCCCTTGTGCTGACTTTCAGTGGCTTCACCTCTACCCAACCAGTGTTATGGTCAATAATTGACAGCAAAAATCGGTTTCCATTTGGACTGACTGGGTATGGTCCTGTGAGATCTGCACCAACAATTAAGTTAGGTAGCACCGGTAATGGCATATAGGTGGGTTTTGGTTTATCACTGCTGGCCTGGTTTAATACACATTGGGGACATTTTGCAATGAATTTCCAGACTGCTCTAGTCATACCTGGCCACGTAAAAAAATTCATGAATTCTCCCCAGTGTCTTTGCCACTGACATGTGACCCACATCTCTGTGTGTCATTCCCATCACGCTATCTCTATATTTCTCTGGTAAGACAATCCTCGGATATTCACCCTTACCTGTTGGTGCTAGCAGTGAGTACAGCAACTCTCCTTCTACCACATAATGATTATTCCCTTCCAGTCCCAACTCAAATTCTTTCATTTTCATCTGTTCTACCTTCAGTCCTTCCAAATCTATCCCATAATATTCTAATGGTACCTCGTCTCCCCAGAGCGCAATCTCTACTGATGACATTCTTTCATCCTCTTCCAGCACCCTATCAGGTCTGAGGCGTGATAGCATATCTGCAAAGACATTGTCCTTTCCAGACATATATTCTATGGGGCAAGCATACTCTGCTAACAGTACAGCCCACCTCTGTATTCTTGTATTTTTAATTTCCTTTGTGAAAAGGCACTTTAGCAGTTTGTGATCTGTATAGGCAGTCACCTGCGCCCCAAATAAGTAAGCACGAAGTTTGGTCAGACAATACATAAGGGCATAACCTTCCTTTTCAATTGTTGGGTAATTTAGTTGTGCTGCACTGAACCTTCCACTGACTAAGTGTACTGGTCTTTCAATGCCTCTCTCATCTTCTTGCACCAACACCCCCCAAAGCTGTAGTCTGATGCATCAGTAAATAATTGATAAGGCTTTGCAGGATCCGGGAACTTCAATATCACACAATTTAACAGCAACTGCTTCAATTCAACCCAAGCAAATTGGCACTTTTCATTCCACTGGAATTTAGTATTCTTGCCTGTCAACCTTGACATTGGCGCTACTACATCAGCATAATTTGGCATTAGCTGCCTGTAATAGTTGGCTGACCCCAACAGTCTACGGATCTCTCTCTTGTTGGTAGGAGGGGCCATGTCCCTGATTGCTACAACTTTATCTGGTTCTGCCTTTAGTCCTTCACCAAATACAGCAAACCCAAGTAATTTAACCTCTGCTAGTCCAAAGTGACATTTCTCTTCCTTGACAACAAGTCCATGTTTCCCCAACTCCTCTAACACTTCTGCCACATGTATTAAGTGTGCTTCCTCAGTCCCTGAATAGATAATTATATTATCCAGGTATATCAAACATGAAACCCCCAAATATTTAGCCAAAATAGAGTTCATCATTCTTTGAAACACTGCTGGGGCATTACACAACCCAAACTGCATTCTTTTGAATTGATATAAGCCCCGGTGTGTAGAGATAGTTGTTTTTTTCTTACTTTCTTCTGCCATTCTCACCTGGTGATATCCACTTTTTAAATCAATAGTGGTAAACACCTTAGCATTTACCAGTTGATCAAATATATCTTGTATCCGTGGAAGAGGATATGCATCCTTATAAGTTACCTCATTAAGATGCCTATAATCCCCACACAAACGAATACCTCCATCTTTCTTTGGGACTATTGTGAGTGGGCTACTCCAGGCACTACAACTTGGCTCAATGATATCATTGTCTAGCATCCTCTTAATTTCTGCTTCTACCAGCTTCTGTTTAGCTAAAGGTATCCTGTATGGTCTCTGATTTATTGGGTGAGCATTCCCTGTATCAATAACCATTTCTACTACATTAGCAGTTCTAAGTTTCTCATTCTCCTTTGGAAATAGATGTGGAAATTGTATCCGCCAATATTCTAATTCCGAAACAACACCGGTTATGCCAACAAGTGGTTCATTACGGCTAACCCATGGATAGGCTTCACCACACAATATAATCTCTTCCCTGTGATAACATAAATGGGCCTCACACTCCTTCATCATATCACTGCCAAATAAAAATTCATGTTGCAGTTCCGTCACCACATGGAACTGGCACTTCTTTCCCAATAAAAAAAGATCTGCTATCCCCTTGGTTGGAATTAAGTGTTTTGATAGGGACCTTAGTCTTAATCCTGGAGCTAACTTCTCACTAGCCATACCATTCTCTCTTAATTTATTCCAACAGTCTTCCCAAATCATGCTACGACTGGCACCTGAATCTATCAAACCTGCACATAAGATTCCGCCAAATCTTATCCGTACACATGGTCTCTGATCGAGTGCCTTTACAAGTTTCCCGACACCTGATTTGCTACTGGTGACTGTTGAGGCGCATCCCTAAATTGTTCATTCCGCAATTTCTCTTTTCTCTCCCATTCAAACTTATGAGGACAATTCCTCACTATGTGTGGGCCCTTACACAAATAACACATGAGGGGTGGACGGTTGATATCATTGCTTCTTCGTGCTTGACCACCTCTCATATAACCATGTTGATAGAACGGATTCTGCCCTACGGATTCGTCTCTGACCATAACCATTGCGGAATGGTGCTCTATGCTGCTCGTGACCCACAGATGGTCTGCCATGGCTTGTCCAGGCAACCTCTTCTTTATAGCTATCATACGCTGGACTCTGCCCTGCCTGCACCATCCCCTGGCCATGCTGCTTATCAGACAATGTTAATTTTCCCATGTCAGCTATTTCCTTACTTAATCGCTTCATTTCCCCTTGCATAGTTTTCATCATCTGTAATTGCATATCAACACTGTCTTCTTTTCTTGACCCTTTCTTATCTACTACCCTAACTGCACTAACTGGAACTATACCATCAGTATTGGCTACCTTTTCTGTAGCTTGGCCTGTCCTACAGGCTAGCTCCATAGTCTCCTCCAATGTCTGTGCACTCTGCATTTCAATAAAAAATCTAATAGTGACTGATGACAATGAGTCTGTGAATTGGGAGATTAACTCTTTCTTATTGACATGTGCCATCTCCTCAGCACTGTATGCTTTGTAAAGTGCATCTTTGTACCTCTGGCAATATGCAGCCTCCGACTCACCTTCCAGCTGCTTCATTTTTCGCAACTCTTTTTGTAAAAATAAACTCTCATCTTGGGTGAGAAGTAGCTTTGACACCTTTGCTCTCACTGTTTCCCATCCAGGATCCGATCCTTCCCTTAAAATTCCCAATAAAGTCTGTTGCAAGCATCCTGTAGAACTAGATACTGCCAACTCAATCACATCTCCATCTATAGCTTTAGAACCCTCCTTTGCTGTACTAATCTGTTCCAACCATTTCCTAAGTTTACTCTTATCTTGGCCATCTATCGTCTCAATCCTTTTTCCATAGACATGCAGTGATCTATATGCGTTCTTCTCTGCCTTTTCTCTCTCCCTGAAGCTTCTATCCAGTCTCCTGTCCTCCACATCTTTTCCAATAGCTATACTCATCTCTGGGTCCTTTGACTGTACTAACTGCAATGCATATAGTGGCCATAATTGCTCAATTGTATCCTCTGCCTTAACAGCCCCTGACTGTTTACCTGCTGTCACCCAGTCATTAAACAACTTTTGCATATCTGTCTGTTTCTGTCTAGTACTCGCCATGTTTAACTGTTGTAATGCAAAGAGTATAGCAAATATCAATACAATTCTCTTTTTAATTTTTTTTTATATTAAAAATTAATTACAATCTCAACCACACAATTTGTGACTTGTAGGGGACCCTGTTATTGAAAGAATGAATTGCCACTCACAACTTCCACTATGAACATGTGATTATTAGAGCACCCTGTTATTAATGAAATAACTCATTAGACAGCATTAGATAGTCACCTTACTGAGAGCTCTTCACCAGACTGGCAGCATGTAAGCAACCCTGTGAGTTCCCAGTGTCAGTCTGCGCCTGCCTGTGCACCAGTTATCGACATCGCTGTAGTACTGAAAAGACTCCCAGACACAACCAAGCACTGAACAGAATGATGGTGCCCACAGTGTAGGCCTATGACATAAATCACATTTTCAATTTTATATGATTTTATTTATTTATTTATATATATTTTTTTTTGTTAAATCACTTAAAATGTACTTCATGTAGTTATTCTCCATTACATTCACCATGAATGATAAACAACAGTTAAGCAGTGAATAAGATGGGGTTCCCTGCATCGCCTACCAGAATCAAGTTTTATTTATTTCTTTTAATTGAATTAAATTGACTTTATATAGCCATTTCCCAATACATTTACCATGCAAGCTACTAGAAACCACAATTTATATGGAAACCTACCTTTGTGTGAAACAGCATAGGCACAATGCATGGAAGTCAACAATTGCTAAGGATTCTGTCAGACACCATGAACACAATGCATGTAGGCCTATGTCACACATCTTTTCTGTTTGTTTGAATACATTCTATTTCACTGGAATGGATATCAATGGACACCTTCGATAGGGCTGAAACATAGTAGTCACATAGTTGTTATATCAACATGTTATGTCAGTATCAATTGAAGAACACCTTGTGTTGTGGTAGTGTTTTTTTTTGTTTTGTTTTAGGCAGAACTTCATGAACAGTCCTCATCATGTCAATGCCAAAATTGTTTATGCTGCAATATGTTTTTAGCATTCCCTATATTCACATGAACTGCTGTCAATCCAATATTTCATTTGGCAAACATTAGGCCTAGGCCTACAACACCATGTGGCATGTCAATTTCCAAAAGTAAAGAGAACCAGTGAAGGACAATATAATCATAGTCTAACACATATAAATTATATTGGACACCTGAAATGCATCTAATTCCTATTTTATCAGTAGGTATGTGACAATTTAAAAAATATTTTGCTTAAAAAGGAATGTACACTATCTCAATGAACAAATAGCAACAGAAATGGCTTGGACAGATCTTAAACCTGACAGTCATACAACTTTCATAAAGTAATATTAAGAAAGTTATAGCAGTTTAAATTAAAGAAAATATGTTCTGTAAAGGCAGAGTGTTCATGTCTTGCTTACAAGCACCAACTGCATTTCAGCATATAAAATAAAACATTGTGAATGACATAAATATCACAAAAATAATGTATGCGTACCAAAAATGCAATCATACACTTCAACCCAATGTGAACCTCACACACTACACAGAACAAATTTACATGCCGCACACCACACTAATGTGCGCGTACGTGGCACTCTCCACACAACCACCAGTCAGCCCATGTGAAACCAACATGCGCATACAAAAAAAATGTCTATCATGTGGACAAAATCAGACACCTAGCCCAGAAGTTGGAGTTAAAATCATCGTGGTCACCACTGAAAAGTTTGTTTATCTCAGAAATTTGATGGTATTGAAGTCTACTTCCAAAATCACTTGTTGGGCTCAGTACCTAAAATATCACACAAGAAAAACACAATATTGTACTCACATGGTTTAATCCCAAAACTAAAATGGCTACCGACACATGAACACAGTCTGGGCTGGCTGGCGGCAGTGGTGAGAGAGGGCGTGCACATGCCATGCACCCTTATTTATAGATTAAAATCCAGGTACCAGTCAGGTGACCCAGCCTGTACCCAGCAGGCCCTTGGCTGCAGAGTATCAATGCAGCCAGGTACCAGCCAGGTGACCCAGCCTGCACCCGGCAGGCCCTTGCCTGCAGAGTACCAATACAACCAGGTACCAGTCAGGTACCTGGCCTGTACCCGGCAGGTCCTTGTCTTAAGAGCATGAAATATAAACCCCCCGAAAATTCCCAAATATTTTACAGTGTGTTAATCACCATCTACAAATCAACATGTGTTAATCACCATCTACATCTCAACATGTGTTAATCACTATCTACAACTCAACACATGTTAATCACCGTCTACAGCTCCTACCATGTGTTAATAGCGGTCTACAACTCGTAACATGTGTTAATCACCATCTACAACTCAACATGTGTTAATCACCATCTACAACTCAACATGTGTTAATCACTGTCTACAACTCAACATGTGTTAATCACCATCTACAACTCAACATAGGTTAATCACCATATACAACTCAACATGTGTTAATCACCATCTATAACCCCTAACATGTGTTAATCACCATTTAAAACATCTAAAATGTGTTAATCACCATCTACAACTGAACATCTGTTAATCACTGTCTATAGCTCTTAACATGTGTTAATCACCATCTAGAACTCAACATATATTAATCACTATCCACATCTCAAGATGTGTTAATCACTATCTACAACTCAGCATGTGTTAATCACCATCTACCACTCAGCACATGTTAATCACTGTCTACAACTCAACATGTGTGAATCACTGTCTACAACTCAACATGTGTTAATCACCGTCTAGAACTCAACATTTGTTAATCACTGTCTACAACTCAACACATACTAATCACCTTCTACAATTCAACATGTTGTTAACTGGCGGTATTTTACACGCTAGAATCTTTATAGGAAATAGAACCCTAACTTCTGTCTGGGGAGGCCGGAAAGCACTTATGTATGATATTACTCAAGCAATGATCCACTTACTATATCTGCTTACTATATCTGCTTACTATATCAGTTCCAAGAAATAGTAACCCAACCGAATTAAGTGTGGTAAAGTCTAGTAGGGAGGGGTGGCTGGCTCCTCCTGCTGTGCTCCATGCTAGGAATTACATTAGCGACTTTCATGATCAATGTAAACACAAGTTGATATTTATATCAGTAATTTTTTCACATGAAAAAGGAGAAAGCAGAAGTACAATACTCATGAGGTGCTTTCCCCATTTAAAAATAACACAGATACATTGCTTATACCATAGAAATAATTAATAGAAAAATAAAAGCTAAAAGCATATCAATATTACCCTCAATACTGCAAACCACATCTAAATATTTATGTACTAGAATACTATGTGTTTTCCCTCTGATAAAGCTTAACTATGCTTAGCACAAAGCATGATATTATCGGACCATATATGGAAGCCATATGGTGAGGGACCAGTGCAGTTGTTCATTGAAACATATATATGTTTTTTGAACATTGGATATTATCGTCAAGTGAATTCCATATTTTTATACCACATATAGATGATATATATTGAGACTTTAAAGTTGTTCTTGCAAATACTTGTCTTAGGTTGTTACTCTGCCTTGTATCATGGCTACTATCTAAACTTATTTTGAATAAAAACTGTAGATTTTTTGGCAGTAGCCCTTGTTTGCATTGTAAATTATCATACTAGATTTGATCTTAACCAAGTTTATTAATTTTAATACATGAAGATCAAAGAACAGCTTATTAGTGTGCTCTCGATATCCAATGTTGCAAACAATTCTCACTGCTTTCGTCTGTTGCAAATAAATACACTCCATATTTGTTTTATATGTATTTCCCCATACTTCACAACAATACGATACATTAGGCAGAAATAATGAATAATACAATATTAAGCATGATTTTTGCTTAGTAGATATTTTGCCTTGTGCATAATTGCAATAGTTTTGGACAATTTAGATTTAATCATACTAAAATGCTTTTTCCAACTAAGTTCATGATCTATTAGCACCCCTAGAAATTTACTGACATAAACCATTTTGATATCAGTACCATTTATACATACAGTAACATTAGATTCTTTTCTATAATTTCTAAACAGCATGAAATTTGTTTTTGCTACATTCAGTGATAACTTGTTTGTTGCAAACCATAGGTTCAATTAAATAAGTTCTTTGCTTATATCGTTGCCAAGTTGAACTGGGTCATTTCCTGACCTAAAGATAGAAGTGTCATAAGCAAATAGAATGAATTTAAGAAGCGATGACACATTACAAATATCATTTATATATCAAATGAATAACTTAGGTCCCAGGATTGAGCCCTGAGGGACTCCACATGCCACATTTGTGAAGTCTAGTCCTTGTCATCTAAATTTACATATTGTTGTCTATTTTGTAGATAACTAGTAAGCCAGTTGTTGGTAATGCCTCTGATACCATAGTGATTTAATTTTTGTATTAACAAATTATGGTCAATTGTGTCAAATGCTTTTGTATGGTCAATAAATACACCAATAGTATATTTGTTGTTGTCCAGAGCTGACATAATTTCTTCTGTCAGTTCTAATAATGCCAATGATGTAGACATTTTAGATCTGAAACCATATTGACTGCTACACAAGGTATCATGTTTATCAATAAATGCTTCCAGTCTACTATTGAACAGTTTTTCTAATATTTTTGAAAACTGTGGCAAAAATGATATCGGTCTATAATTAGAGAAAACACTGTTATCTTCTTTTTTAAATATAGGAATTACTTTAGCGACTTTCATTTTATTTGGAAAAGCTCCATTCTTAAAGAAGCTGTTACATATAGGTAAATGGTTTGACAATGTAATATATTACTTGTTTAATGATTCTCATATTTATGTTATCATATCCCGTTGACCTTTTGGTCTTACAATTATTGACCACTTTAATGATCTCATTCTCCTCTACCCCTGCTAAAAACATTGATTCATGATTTTGCATTTTTAACAAGTCCAGTACATCTATATTTTTATTATGCGCTTTAATATTTTTGGCTAAATTGGGGCCTACATTGACAAAGAAGTCATTAAAACCATTTGCTATTGCCTTTTTATTTGTAATAGTTTCTTCATTTGACTTAAACTTATTTGGGTAAGGAGAATGTTGTTGTCTTTTCCTTATAACAGTATTTAGTATTTTGCAAGTTCCATTTATGTTATTTCTTTCTTGAGCCAATAGCTTATTATAATAGCTTTTTCACTATCTCTTAGAATTGATGTCAATTTATTTTTATATGTTTTATACTTATTTTCCACACTCTTTGTTTTACAACGTAGATAATTTCTGTATAAGTTGTTCTTTTTTTGCCTGCATTACGAAGACCATTAGTAATCCATGGTTTTGTTTTGTTACTGAAGTCTTTAGCACACACTTTTTTGATCGGACAATGTTTATTGTATAGGTCAACAAATGTTTTTATAAAATTATCATAAGCACTATTTACATCATTTGTATCCATGACGCCATTCCAATCTTGTAATTATAGATCATTTTTCAATGCAGCAATTCAATTTTCATTTAATAGATTCTCAATTTTACTTGAAAGTTTCTTGCATTTAGATGTGTAGTAGTCTGAACATGAGCTCTACTATCACGCGGTAGCAGCGGAGACTACGACGCCACCAGCGCAGTACCACTACACTGCGCTAGGTGGCGGCACGGGTCACCACCGGTCAGACCCCAACTGGGCTGACCTCTACTGCGTGTGGTTGACCCACCCCCCCACACACACCTATAGAGTCGATGTGGGATCTGGCGAGTCAGGGGGCGGGTCAGACAACTACTGACGCGGAGAGCAGAGGGTTCAATAAACCAGGTGAAGCGTACACTGAATTGAATCTTGGTGTTCTTTCGTGTGAGAAAGGGTGAGTCGGAGGGCCGTGGGCCATTACAGATGTATAAACGATATTTTGTTTCTCATATTACTATTACTGTGATTACATTCATCTATTGTAAGGTATTTACTGTTTGTATTGATATTTTTATAAAAATTGTTGTTTGGGTGGATATCTTTTTCAAAGTCACACTCATTATAATCATTTATAATATATGGTTCAAAGTTTAATGCTGAAAACTGACTATATATTTAGTAATTTATAATTTATACTTTTGTTGATAAGTTTGAATTCATTGTCCTCAACATTTTGAAAAGGGAATATATTTTTGCAATTTGTACAGTACGAATTTTGATTATTTAGCTATGCAGCTTATTTGACATTTAGTAACCTTAGTACATAGTGTGTGTATCCGATGTTGGAATCGTGCACATTCTATTGAGTCATTCTGAACTTCAATATTGCAAAATCCACAGAAATTATTTTATTGTGACATAATGTCAAACATAATACTCAATGGCTAATATAGGTCCCATGATAATACATTAGTATTTATAATACACGTCCAGATCTTTAATGTTGGCTTCATTCCACCCAAGTTTGAACAGGTCATCTGGCGATTCAATGATTTTCTTCACATCATTTCCATTTTCATTCATTGTACAAAATATCCTGCCATCAATCGTCCATACACTGTTGATCGAGTGTCATTTCTCATAATCCGGGTGATATTAGCAGAGAGCGTGTATATAAACAGATGAGAGGGACAACTCCCGCGAAAAACGGTAACACAGGCTACAGTGGCGTTCCTGGCGGTTAGTGTTGAACAAGCCTTGAGTTTGCCGGTACGCTCAGTGCAAAACATTTGTTTTTATTCAAAATTAATAGAAATCCAGAAGCCTAACCTATCAATTTAATATATCCTTTTGGTAAACATGTTTTCTATATGTGTTCCAAACAGTTTGTCTATGTCGTGTAGTTTTAGAGATATTTCACTTTTTCTGTAAGAAGATTGCTCAAGGCCATTGACAATGCCTTGAGTTTGCCGTACGCGTAGTGAAAAACGTCAGTTTTATTCCAAATTATAGAAATCCAGAACCCTAACCATATCAATTAATTAATCTTGTTGGTGAACTGTTTTCTATGTGTTCCAATCAGTTTGTTTCTAGGTGTTGTAGTTTTAGAGATATTTAACGTTTTCTGTATGAAGATTCCTCACTGCCATTGAAAATGCCTTGAGGTTTGCCCATATGCTTAAGCTGTTCAACAACCACCACTTGGAGCGCCACAGTCGGCAGCTGTTACATGCTCTAGTATGGGAGTTGTCCCTCTCATCTGTTTATATACACGCTCTCTGATATTAGGTCGCATAGGTGTCAGGTCATCGTTTATGTACACATTACGTCTGTACGCATCTTTCAAGCTGTGTTCAAGGAAGTTCGCCCCTACTCCACCCCCCCACCCCCCATCCGCACCACCACCACCCAAACACATCAGGAAGACAAGAGGTGCCAAAAAGGGCTGGGGGGGGGGGCTGTGGTTGGAAGCAGGATTACTGGAGGTGTGGTGTCAGTGTCAGGTTCCCCATGCCCCACCCCCCACCCTTACCCCCACCCCGCGGCGAATGAAAGGCAATGCAAAGCATAACGACCAAGTGTGTATATATTATTACATCGGTATGTACCAGTATATATACATATATATATATATGCATACCTATACAGATATATATTTTCTTTCTTTTTCAAGTACAATGAATATAAGGATACAACATATGTACATATATATATACAACATGTGCATATGTGTGCATGTATATATACATACATATTAATGTTGCTATGTGTGTGTATTCATGTGTATGATTTGTTTGTTTGTTGTTTTACATCCTAGCAACATCTAAGGTCATATCAGGACGGGTACCGACTTGTGGCAGTGAACACTTATGGCGACTTTATAGTGCTGACCCACTGGGAGACCAGGCTGCCAGCACCATGACCTGATATCCCACTCAGTCACATTATCCTGACACTGAGCCAACCAGTCCTTGCCCTATCCTAATAATGCTGGGCGCCTGGATAGGAAGCGACAAGTATCAATTTGTAAGTCATTGGTTTGACTCGACCAGGGTTCGAACCCACAATCCCATGGTTTACCAACACGGGAGAAGTATATTATGAGTGGGCCACAGACCAGCATGTACCCCCATGGTTGACTGGAGGTGCCCTATTGTTTGGGAGTTACTGCTATACCAACACAGTACTATCGTGGGCAGTTCTGGCCTGTAGCCATTTGTTGTAAATAATGAATTATTTCCTAATATTCACTGTTAATTTACTCAATCCAGTCGCAACTAAATATCCTGGAAATATTCAGGAAATAAGATATAATCTTTTGCTTTTTAGTGATGTATTCCAATCTGAAAACATCCCAAAACTCAGTGTGCCACAACCATATTTGTGAACCTGCACATTAATCCTATATACAATTCGACCTTGGTAATTGAACCGGGGGTCAAATGAGGTAGTTTGACCTCATAGCCCAAACGAGTAAGCTCTCCAACCTGTTTTTAGGAAATGTTTGTAGGATAGTGGGAGGCATGACTTGGAGGGTGGCGGGATGGCACTTTTAACCCTTGTCTATACATAAATGATAATACTTAGCTGTATCTGTAAGCAGTAATCTACGTGCAGCTCATAATTGCAACACATTTTTTTTTTTTTTTGGTGGTCCATTAGTTGTTTAAGCAGGGGAAATTTCAGTCATAGACGACTGGTCTTCCTCATTCCACTGCTGGTCGATAGAAAGCCCGAGCCTACCCTTTTACCGACCCAAGGGATTTTTAACCTCCCACACCACATAGACATGGTATGAGAGCAACCGGCCTTAATGACGCTGTAAGTTATACACAGTGGTGGAAATCCAAATTGGCAGAGCTGGGGGGCACAGGGAATCGAACCGCCGACCCTCAGATTAGGAGTTTGACCTAGAAAAAAGTCAGACACTCTAACCACTCCGCCACAGAGATTGGGAAGACATTCACGCTTTAAAAGATGTCCAATGAAACATTGCAGGGTTTTCAGGGTCATGACCAGCAGCCAGAAACACCGCAGCGAAAATCATGCTCATACTACTATAAAATATATATTTTGCATTATTTAACAAATCTGTCAACATGAGCAATATTATATTGAATCTATTACAATATATCAAAGGCCCTATAATTATAGCGTCTTTGAATATATGGTGAATTTGGTTGCATGAATGGGTTAGTGTCAGAACCGACAGCCGGAGCAGATGGCAGAGTGTAAAATTTCCCGATAATTAGACATTGGCGGATGCGTGAACTAGTCTATAGTAATTACAATTGTTATATGAAAAGGTAAATGATATATAGGGCCAGAGGCATTAAGGTATTGTGTGGTGCTGGTGATCCTTTACTGAGTTTTATATAAACATTACGTAGGTATAGATAGTGTGAGAGGGGCACTACTTTTAGTGTGACAGAGCCTTAGAAGCTCTGCTCACATCCCCCCACAACTGTCATTTACGGATCACTGCACACCCAGACACAACAGGGCACTGTAGCCATAAACAACCAAGGCTTGGATACAAGCATGTTGAATGTTCATTGGTTGATTGGAGAATGCCTACTGCTGATTGGAGGAGCTGATCAGGTGTGACATCCATCTTGGATTCATGAACCTATATAATATTAAACCTGAGGGTGAAAGCTCTGTCTTTCTGTGCACTTTCTACTCTACCTTTCTCTTGCCTGTAGTGATTTCATATTTAGCCTACCTACACAACTACAGCTGCCAGCCGTCGACTTTACAAGAGGATGTGTGGGGGGAACAACGGGGTTGTAGAGACAGCAAAGCAGCATGTGACAGAATCAATATCAATGGTTAAGAGCTTAACGGCTGTCTGTGTAGTTGGCTAGCTTCCAGTCAACACTTCCTCCATTGTGCGGTGTTTCTGGCAAGGCTGCTGGTCATTACCCTGAAAACCCTGCAATATTTCATTGGACATCCCTTAAAGTGTGAATATCTTCCCAATCTCTAGGAAGTCTACCATCTTATATCATTGTAAACACACACTCAGACCACATGATGCAAGTGTATCCATGGTGGCCAACTGTTCCTGGTGTTGAAAGGATTGATCCAACTGCGTGGGATGTTCGCATCCTTACATAAGGCACATAAATACTCAAACCAAGTACTTTCCCAAAGGCTAACTTTATCCTTACAGTCACCAACAATAATGAAAGGGTTAGGCATAAACGATTGTCTACCTCTCTTGGTTCAGCATGTTGATCCAGGAGTGGCCAATTGTTCATTCATATCCATGCGATTGTGTTCTGAATGAGGTTGATGATTTCCTATGTCCATACCGTCTGTGTTGTCAGCATGTCACTTCGTCTCAGCAGGCGTGATGTTTGTGGTGACCAGGTGAATGCATTCGAGTGTTGGAACAACTACTGATGTGGCCTTGGTCCTGTTTCATTGCTGAAGCTGAAGCTGTGTGTTTCTTACAGCATGATCCACAGCTTACAATTTGTACGCTTTCTAACAGCTGGCTACAGGGCAGGTTAATGGACAGCAGCCTGGTTTGCAATGAATCTGTGCATGCAAGGATACCTTTAGTCACCCTGTCAAGGTGATCAATAAAAGTCCTTTCGATGTGCGTTAGTGTTGAATCTGTTTGCTCATATATAAATTAATGTAGATTTGTTTACAATTTGGTGTCTTGTTGGAGTTTTCGCAATGACTGAACATGGGCAACCTCTGGTTTTTGCTGGTGGGGTTTGGACATGGTCCCTGGCATCTTGCTGTCAGCTCCGATTGTTGCTAAATTTCTCAGTCATTGGTTTGACTCGACCAAGGTTCGAACCCACAGGTTCGGATCCACTGATTTCCCCAAACAGGAGACGGACGCTCAACTCGTTCAGCCATTCCGTCTGGTCTCCACTTTAACAAATTCATGACGTAACCTAACATGGTGTAAAGTCGACGGCTGGCATCTGTGGGTTGTGTAGACAGGCTATATGAAATCAATACAGGCAAGAAGAGAAAGGAAGAGTATAAAGAATGAAAGTAGAGTGAGAGCTTGTACCCTCAGGTTTATTATTATATAGTGGTACATGGATCTGGTATGGCATACCACCTGACCATTATCTCCAATCAGCAACAAGCATTTATAGTTCCACCAATGAACAGTAAGCATTCTGGGGTCACCATGGCTACTGGGTTCTACCCACCACCACCATGCAGTGTGGCTGCTTGGCCTGCACCTGCCTGAGCTGTGTGTGGTGATCCGTGACTAACAGTTGGTCGGGAGGGGGTAGTGAGTAGAGCTCTTGAGGCTCCTTACAGACTATCACTAGTGCCTCATTCACACTATCTACCTAATACACAATGACTATTGCACCTGGCCTTATACATCATTTACATTAATAGACCATTTGTACTCCATTATAGACCATTTGCATTCCCCACCAATGCGTTTTATCGGAATATTTTACAATGGTTTACTGAACAGATATTTATAGTTTATGTGAAAAGTACAAAAGAGTTAAGATTGTCCGGAAAAACAAAATAATTAACATTTAGGCACCAATTCACCAAGTAATATAACACGGTTTACTGAATAAATATTTATAATTTTCAAATTAACGTGAAAAGTACAAAAGAATTAAGACTATCCGGAAAAACAAAACTAACACTTAGACACCAATTTATGAAGTAATATAACATGGCGTAAAATATTCCGATAATCGGCAGAGGGGGGAAAGTGGAAATCCTCTATTAGTATTCTGTGTGGCCAGCCAAGAGCGTGTGTATATGTATGCTGTGTATATATATATATGGCTTGGCCCATGCTTGAGGGCAGGTAATTATAGAATTAGGGATGATTGGCAGGTGTGGGTGAGTGCACTCAGGGCCTGGCTCTCTGCTGAGGTAGGGGTCAATGCACACAGGGGTCAAAGTTGGTGGTGGCCACAGGTCAACCAGCTTTGGTAGTGGACAGACCACTGGTGGTCATGGTAACCAGAAATGCTGAGTCCCTATTGGAGGAATTGGGAATGCTGCTTCCCTATTGGTTGAATGAATGGCATGATCCTATACCAAGAATCCATGTACTATATATAATAAACCAGAGGGGCTTGGGCTCTCTTTTACACTCTTACTTTTGCTTTGCTTTCTCTTTGTCTGCGTCTGTATTGTTTTTCACTTTAGCAGACTCGATCACCGACCCTACAATGGTTTGCTGAACAAATGTTTATAATCCTAAAGTTTATGTGAAAAGTACAAAAGGCTTAAGATTATCCAGAAAAATATAATAACTAACACTTAGACACCAATTTATCAAGTAATATAACATGGTTTATTGAACAAATATTAACTATTTCTTCAAATTACTGTAAAATTTCCCAAAAGATTTAAGATTTGCTTGAATAATTAAATAACTAACATTAAGGAAGGCCAATGTATTGCGCTTCTAAAAGATGAATGAAATCTTTTCCTAACAATTGTCGGGTTTAACATGATTATAGCAACCCTTTTTCAGCTTAAGTTCTAGTTTGGTGGACTTAATTGTATTTGCGTACACCTTAACTTTAAAGCGGCATAATCTGACGAGGGTTTCAATTTCCGCCATATTTCTTTCTAGATAAACTTAATAGGTTTATCAATATAATCTACCTTAGGTCTATTTAAGGATGAAATAATCTTTATTTCAGAGGTTTTTAGGGGGGGGAGGGGTGGAAATTAGTTGATTAAGCAGGGTAAATTTCAATCGTGGACAATTGGTCTTCCTCATTCCACTGCTCCTTGCCCTATCCTAATAATGCCAAGCGCCTGTAGATAATGACAAGTATAAATTACTAACTAAATCTGAGGCGAAATGGACCGATAACTGGAAAGCGACATGCCACCTGGTGGGAAAGAGGGGAAAGAGCTGCTTAGGAGCAGATCTGCAGCCCTCCAGGCTGCACACTATCCTCCAGTAACTGTAACCCAGATAACAAGGACCATATCATCATATTGTTACAGGAGTAAAGGTGACAATAACAATAGATACATGATAATTAGATACATAACAAAATTCACATCAGTTTATACCTCAGTTAATTCAGTAATCTGAACCCTGATTTAGAGTAGCCCTGATTTTCTCGCGATCGCATGACATGGATTTGAACGATGGCGCTATAACAGGGTCATATCGTGTCTAGTAACTGACAAGTATACATTTTTAAATCATTGGTTTGACTTGGCCAGGAGGTTTGAACCCACGAACCCCTGGGTTCTGATCCCCCGATCTCCCAAAACAGGAGACGGATGCTCAACTCATTCGGCCATCCCGCCTGGTCCCCTAATACCCGATTTACAAAGTTTGATTCTTTCATCGGACGATGCAGCCTTAGCCTTATTTCAACTGTACTTCAGGTTAGACAGTTCAAGAATAAAAGGCAACTAACGCCAAATAAAATATAAACATTGGTGATCGTCCCCCACGTGCCTGAAAAATCGCCCGCCCCTCAATCTTTAAAAACTTTTTTAAATTAAAAAAAAAAACAAAAATCTGTTAAATGGGGAGGGTGTGTGGAATGCGAAATGGAAGGGGAGTGAAGAGGGGGAATGGAGAGGGATTTGAGGAGTGACAATGAGGGAGCTAGGAAGCGGAGGGACCAGGGTCGAGAGTGGAGGAGAGTGAAATACTGAAAATAACAAAATCAAATAAAAACCGCCCGCCCGACCCTCATTTTTATTTCAAAAGGACGACGACCAACTTAATTTTTTGTCATTTGCCCTAAGGGTGCGATTCCATTGACACGCTAATAGGAGCTAGATGTTTGTTGGCGCTTTACGACCTGGTAACATCTAAGGTCATATCAGGACGGGTCAGGACCTAGAAGACGCCGGGCGTTTGTAAGAATCGACACCGTTTGTAAGAATGGACACCTTTCTGGTACGCAGTCACACGTTGGCACCAGTCAAATTCACTTACGTGCTGCAAAGGTCTAAAACCCCATTCACACACTCCTTGAGAGTGTGCATTCCAAAGCTTTGTTCTGTGTATCTTTCTTTGGGAATGCCCACTTTGTGACGTCATAGTACGGAATTCCCCATTTGACTTCGAGTACAAAAATACGCACCGATCACTAGATGCTGACCCGTCCTGATATGACCTTAGATGTTGCTAGGACGTAAAACAACAATAAACAAACAAAACAAACATTATTCCAGCAGATGGTTTGGTTGGTTGTTGGAGTTTTACGTCCTGGTTATATCCAAGGTCATATCAGGACATGTACCGACTTGTGACGGTGTGCACTCATGGCGACTTTATAGTGCTGCCTGGTGTACAAACTGTACGGTGGGGGGGGGGGGGCGGGCGTGGGGGGCGGATAGATCCACCGAACGCTGTCTAAAATTTATAAAAATGTAAATTAAAAAAAGTAGAGTTCAAAACCAGCACTCCTTGTCATTCTAGGGTGTATGTGCTCACACGTACACCACCTAGGCTCCCTGATGCAATCACCCTATCCATGCCTAACTGTCTATGTGACTCTTTCCTGAGAGGTCAGTGCAGATTACTACAGTGTCAACATGTTATTGCACACTTTGTAGGGGGAGCAGGGGAGTCATTAAAAAGTCTCTGTTTTGTATGATTGTGAAAATGTTGATAATTGTGAAGGACCCCTTGATTCGAATGAGGGAAGCCGGAGACCATCAGGGAGGTTTATTCAGGGATGAAAGTGGTCTCCGAGAAAAAAAGCGGAAATGCTGATATTCTCCCATAGGCTTAGCATTGTCAGGGAATTGCGGAAAATTCCCCGAAGTCGGGTTTCATACATGTACGTTTGAAGCATGTATTAGTAGTATACGCTGACAGTGCTGCAGCGTTTGAAGCATTTATTAGTCGTATACACTGATAGTGCTACGGCGTCTGCACCACATATTGCTGCGGCGTTTGAACAACCTATTAGTATACACTTATAGCTACAGGAAAAATCCCGGAAATCCGCGAAATCGCGGAGATCTTTCATCCCTGTTTATTAAACGAAAAGGTTACATGGTTGGTACATTGAGGGGAATCAGTCGATGTCGTCCATGTTGAGGTAGCCTTCCCTGATTACCTGGACTTTGGAGGCCGCCGTAGCCGACCCCTATGCCGTAGTCCTTAAAATAGAGGGTGGATTGGGTGTGGTAAAATGTTCCTGTCCTAACGGTGAAGTGAGGCCGAATGGCGGTTAGACAGGCGGAGGTTTGTGGGTCACTGATGTTCGTCCAGCCCACCTGTGTCGTAGTAGGTGCCCATCTACCCCCCTCGAATCAACTACAATTTGGAAATTATGCGCTAATCCTAAGTGGCAAATCAGTTATCATAAGAAAAACTAAATTTGGTGATGGTGAGTCTGTTGAGATGAATGTCTGATCTGCTCCCTTAGATTCTCATGCAGGCCTTCCACACAGATCATCCATCTTTTAATCAATCATCATCATCATCATCCTCAAGAATGCCAATCTTTTTTCCAAGTGAATGCACCATGTTCCTTGCCTCCTCTTGCATGAGATCGAAACACATAGCGATCAACGCAAGACCAAAAAGGAGGTACGCCGAACAAAATATAAGCTTCTTCTGGCCTGCCATATCAGCCAACGACGTCCCTGGTACAAAGTCCCCAAAGCCGATAGTGGTGAGGGTTATGAAGCAGAAGTAGGACCCGATGAGGTAATCCCACTCGGGTTCCCACATTGAGAACACCATCGCACCTAGAAGGATGTAACCTAACATCACAAGGGCACTAACGGTGATTGGCACTGAAATGGGTTTGCGTTCCTTTGGCATGACAAAGTTTGTATGCTGCTTTTCTAGAGAGTCAAGTGAATATTGTGACCCCTCAGGCTTCATGTACAGGACGGGAACAAACCGGATGTTAGGTGGTGCCATCTTCTGGCACATAATGCAGCAGAGGCAGAAAATCCCACAGCACACGACTCGGTACACATATCTGTGGGGCAGAAAGTAATAAAGAAAGGTTTGTTTTATTTAAAGACACGTCTAGAGCACATACATTTTTATCGTCAGCTATTGAACGTCAAACATATGGTCATTCTGACATATTTATTTAGAGGAAACCCACTGCTGCCACATAGGCTACTCTTTCCGATAAGCAGCAAGGGGTCTTTTATATGCACTTTCCCACAGGCAGGACAGCACATACCACAGCCTTTGATGAACCAGTTGTGAACCACTGGATGGAATAGAAAATAGCCCAAACTGCAAATCTGTCCACTGAGCAGGATCGATAGGATGACCCATAGCTTCACAGGTGGACACTCTACCGCCTGAGCTACGTCCCGGTCTGCAGAAATTAATCAACTGGTAATAGATCAGGGATAAACAGTAAGTAAGACATGAAACATAAAAAAAACCAATAGGAGACACCATACTAAACAAACCAGGCACAAAAATATAATTTTAAAAAACTAAATCAAATTGGAAACTCCCCGATTTTATACCGTAAACAAGTTTACAGAAATTATTGATAATGGAAATCAATCCGTATGGATTATGACCACTGCTGCACAGCGGCAAAAACAAGTGCATACACTTTAAGGTGCATGGTCCGATGAAGTATAATTTTGTCAAAATTAAAACAACTACTTACATTTGATCCTATATATCCAACTTAGATACTGGTGCATTAGCTAATGATTTGGGACAGCATAAATAACCTGTGAATTTATAACCTCACCCCTTTGGACACTCACTTTGAAACACCCATTATGCAGGTAGGCCATTAACCAATTAGGCCAATCTTGTGACCTCATTAGCCTCCCCCGACCATTATAGGCCTACTGTGCCGGGTCATAGAGGGGAAGGGGAAATGAGGTGGATGTTGCCCCTCCCCTCTATGTTCGATATTCAATGCCGTTTGGTCAATTCTATAAATATAATTATTCAATTTGGGTCATTTAAATTTTGAAATTTTTACATTTGTCAATTAAAATTGCATCTGCCATTGGGACTATGTATGGTATGAGGGAGGATGAGACATATGGATGACATAACAGTAAATATTAACAGAACAATAATATGTACATGAGACATGCAAATTCATTAGATAGCAATGAAAAATGTTAAAGGGAATCGGTATACCTGTCCGGAAAAACAAATGAACTCGGAATAGTTCTAATTTGTGCCACATACATAGTGTCTACGCATACCGTATGTGAGCAGTACGCATATCCTTGGCAGTCTAAATGTATGTGAGGATGCGCACGCATGTGTTTTGCATGCATCCGTTTGAAATTTGGTTGTGCCAATGCGTTATCGTTTAGATGGGATCCATCGCAAATGCGCCGCCGGGTTCTGCGCTTAACAGTATGATGGCAGCAACCATATTCTTATGTAGCAGTCACACTACAACGACAAGGGGCGACGACAGCTCAGCGACAGCCACTCCCGGTCTGTCACCGAGTGTCGTCGGGTGCCGCGGAGGTGTCGTGGAGGTGTCGCGGAGGTGTCACCTCGACCCCTCGGCGTCACCTCCGTTTTCTCAACTGTCGCCGGGTTGTCGTCGGCTTTTTGGACATGTTGAAAAACTTTGACGACACCCGACGACAGTCGGTGTCGCTCGGCTGTCGATACAGTGTCGCTACGGTGTGGGTACAGTGTCGATACGGTGTTGTCTTTGCCGTTAAGGTGTCGTCTTTGTCGTTAAGCTGTCGTCGCTTCTCTCTCCATAGCAGCTGTATGTGTCTCTGTGTCTATGTGTGTGTCTCTGTGTGTGTGTCTCTGTGTGTGTCTCTGTGTGTGTCTGTGTCTGTGTGTGTGTCTTTGTGTCTCTGTTGCTGTGTGTGTGTATCTCTGTGTATCTGTGTGTGTGTCTGTGTGTGTGTCTCTGTGTCCGTGTGTGTCTCTGTGTGTGTGTGTCTGTGTGTGTGTCTCTGTTGTGTCTGCGATAAACCACACACACTCACACTCACACTCAATCACACTCACACTCACTATCACACTCACACTCACTATCACACTCACACATGGACACGAGCTATGGCGAGTCAGACTCGACAAGCCTGCACTGCGGTAAACCACACCCACTCACACTCACACTCACACACACGCCCATGCCACACTCACACTCATACTCATACTCACACTCACACTCACATCCACATCCACATCCACACCCAGACTCAGACTCAGACTCACACCCACACCCACACTCACACTCACTCTCTGTGTGTGTCTCTGTCTTTGTGTCTCTGTTGCAGACACACAGAGACACAAACAGACACACACACAGACACACACACATACACACAGAGACACACACAGAGACACACACACAGATACACACACAGAAACACAGACACACACATAGAGACACACACAGAGACACAGAGTCACACACACAGACACACATAGAGACACACACACAGACACACATAGACACACAGAGACAGAGTCACACACACAGATACACACACAGAGACACACACACAGAGACACACACAGACATAGAGACACACACAGAGACACACACAAAGACACACACAGAGACACAGAGACACATCCACACACATAGAGACACACACAGAGACACAGAGTCACACACACACAGACACTGTCGTCCCGCTGTCGTCCCGTCTGTCGTCCCGATGTCGTCGGGCTGTCGTCCGGATGTCGTCCGATTGTCGTCCATCTTAGCCCGAATTTGCATATTTCGTCGGGTTTTCACAAAATCCAAGTCGCTTGGCTGTCGTCACCCCCTTGTCGTCGTAGTGTGACTGCAGCATTAGATCCAGCCAGACCTGAGCATTAATGGCTTTACGGGATCCGCCGCAAATGCACAGATTTCCAGGTTTAATTCTATGATGGCTGCAACTGTTCTGGTCATGCATTATCGTTTGGACGGGATCCATCTCAAATGTGCCGGGTTCTGGGCTTAACGCTATGACGGCAGAAGCCTTTCCGCACTGTATGCACCAGCGGACGACTCAGTATCGCAGAGCGTGCAGTTCGTCATATGCGAGTGTAGAAACTGATATGGTGCTATGACCCCAGGCCGTCCCCTGACGCATACGCTGTGGAACGGCGCATTTGTGATGGATACCGTCCAAACGATAACACATAGGCCCGACCAAAACGGCTGCTGCAATCATAGCATTAAACCCAAGAAACCTGCACAATTGCGGCAGATCCTCTCAAACCATTAATGCTCAGGCCCGGCTGAATCATAGAACGTGCAGTTTGTCATAGTTGAGTGTATAAACTGATATGGTTCTACTACCCTGGGCCGTCCTCTGGCGCATACACTGTGGAACGGCGGCTTCCATCACAGCATTAAGCCAAGAACCAGCCGCATTTGCGACGGATCCCATCCAAATGAACGCATAGGCAAAACTGTTCTACAAAATAATATTTTGTTAAAAACCCTAATGCCATGGGCCTATGGCACCAATCTGTTTGGGTTCTTTCAGCTCAAATTGCTCCAAAACTAGCCATTTTTCATCAGTTACTCAGGACTAATGAGTATTAGGATATAAGGGTCAACCTGAGCTATTTATCTCAAATATAACTAACAAATTCAAATGCCTTCGGACCATGCAACTTTAACCGTTATGGGCAGAATAAACAAACGATCACGCAAATGAAAACCCCCCAAAAGAAACCAGTCAGGGAACAGTCAAGGAGCCACACCAGGACTAAAGCTAGGATTCCTTACACGCGGTATGCGTTAGGCGTATGCGAATGCGAATGCGGCAAAAAATCGAAACGCCTTGAAGTCAATGGGCTGCAACCCTTACACGCGGTATGCGAATGCGAATGCGAATGCGAATGCGAATGCGACAACTCGATCGGTCCCTGTAGCGATCGGTCCGGCATGCGGCATGCGACAGGGGGTGCGAATAGAAAAGCATCAGTCGCATTTGTCCATTGATATAAGGCTGGAGGAGGCGTCTGATAATTACTGACAGCCGGGACAAGGGTCAGGGAGGGGGGTTGTCAAGGCTGCTGAGTGGAAACATATGGTAGTGGTTGTGGTGGGGGTTCGGGTTGGTAAAAATGCTACCAGAGCCACAAAAATATGAATACTTATCTATAATTTGGTAATTATAAAGGTAGGAACCTCCATGTGCAGTACCAAGAGGTACATGGATATACATGCCATATTAGGCCATATACAGTGCAGTATGGAGTATACTTGTTTATTTTTATTTTTTAAATATAGCCAGTCATGTGCCGTCTGCCGCATGCCGCATACCGTGTAGAAGGAATCTTCCCATTCGCATACCGCATACCGCATGCCGCATGCTGCATGCCGCATAGAAGGAATCTCAGCTTTAGGCTTTGGGTGTCAGTTTACTGCAATGAGGGTTTAGGTTTCAGTTTACTGTAATGAGGGTTTAGGTGTCAGTTTACTGCAATGAGGGTTTAGGTGTCAGCTTACTGTAATAAGAATGTGGGTATCAGTTTACTGTAATAAGAATTTGGGTGTCAGTTTACTGTAATAAGAATGTGGGTGTCAGTTTAATGGAATAAGAATTTGGGTGTCAGTTTAATGGAATAAGAATTTGGGTGTCAGTTTAATGGAATAAGAATTTGGGTGTCAGTTTAATGGAATAAGAATTTGGGTGTCAGTTTAATGGAATAAGAATTTGGGTGTCAGTTTAATGGAATAAGAATTTGGGTGTCAGTTTAATGGAATAAGAATGTGGGTGTCAGTTTAATGGAATAAGAATTTGGGTGTCAGTTTAATGGAATAAGAATTTGGGTGTCAGTTTAATGGAATAAGAATTTGGGTGTCAGTTTAATGGAATAAGAATGTGGGTGTCAGTTTAATGGAATAAGAATTTGGGTGTCAGTTTAATGGAATAAGAATTTGGGTGTCAGTTTAATGGAATAAGAATGTGGGTGTCAGTTTAATGGAATAAGAATGTGGGTGTCAGTTTAATGGAATAAGAATTTTGGTGTAAGTTTACTGTAATAAGAATTTTGGTTTCAGTTCATTGCAATAAGGGTTTGGGCGTCAGTTTACCACAATAAGGCTTTGGGTGTCATTTACTGCAATAAGGTTTTGGGTGTCATTTACTGCAATAAGGCTTTGGGTGTCAGTATACTGCAATAAGGCTTTGGGTGTCAGTTTACTACAATAAAGCTTTGGGTGTTGGTTTACTGTAATAAGAATGTTGGTGTCAGTTTACTGTAATAAGAATTTGGGTGTCAGTTTACTGTATTAAGAGTGTGTCTGTCAATTTACTGCAATAAGCCTTTGGGTGTCATTTACTGCAATACAACTTTGGGTGTCATTTACTGCAATAAGGCTTTGGGTGTTAGTATACTGCAATAAGGCTTTGGGTGTCAGTTTACTGTAACAATAATTTGGGTGTCAGTTTACTGTAATAAGAGTGTGGGTGTCAATTTACTGCAATAATGCTGTGCGTGTCAGTTTACTGTAATAAAGGTTTGGGTGTCAGTTTACTGTAATAAGAATTTGTATGTCAATTTACTGCAATATTGCTTTGGGTATCAGTTTACTGCAATCAGACTTTGCGTGTCAGTTTAATGTAATAAGACTTTGGTTGTCACTTTAATGTAATATGAATTTGGGTGTCACTTTAATGTAATAAGACTTTGGGTGTCACTTTAATGTAATAAGACTCCGGGTGTCACTTTAATGTAATAGGAATTTGGTTGTCAGTTTATTGCAATAATAATTTGAGTGTCAGTTTACTGTAATAAGAATTTGGGTGTCAGTATACTGCAATAAATATTTGGGTGTATTAAAGGTTTGGATGTCAATTTACTGCAATAAGAGTTTGGGTGTCAGGTTACAGCACTTCTGCAAAGAGACGAGCAAAACACATCTCTCAATCTCATCAAATTTCTAATTCTAAGTCTGAACAGTTTACAATTGCCAGATTGGAAATTCTTTTGCAAAAACAGTATAAAAAAGGATTTAACCTGAGAAACCATGAAAAAAGTACTTTTAAAAAGTAGTTTCTCTACTTAAAAAAAAATTATAAAGTGGCAGCAGTGGAAATGGTGGTATATGAATGAACCTGTGGGAGTGTTCTGCGTAGTCGTCAGCCCCTTTATACTTCAGTCACACTACGCTTGCAACCACTTTGTGACCACAACAAAATGAGTTGGCACAAGTCGTCACTAAATGGTCGCAGAGTAGTCTTCAGTGGACTTCGATCTCCAGGTGACAATTTTGATGACAAGCAGGTTGCAGCTGCTGCACCAAAAACCTCCTTGTGACCGAAATGGTCGCTGACCATTTTCATAGCTTGGCGACCAGGAAGCGACCAGTCGGTGACCAGTCAGTGACCAGTCGGTGACCGGTCAGTGACCATTCGGTGACCACTCGGATTTTGGGTCGCAAAGTGTTTGTCAGTGGTCGCAATGTAGAATATCAGTCCTCCTTGGTTCAACAAAATTTTGAATTTTGAAGATGTTAACAAAAATGAGTCCAAGGAGGCTCTCCTCCCCTACATGGAAGTTAGGAACCAAATGAGCCTGAGACAGGAGAACACAAGAAGCACGCCCCAGTTGAGTGTTGGAGAAGAAGGAGTTTTAATTGGGAACGTACACTGACTATGAAAGTACGTCTGAACACTTTGACTTCTGGATACTGAATGGGTTATTCCCGATCCAGGGCCCGAGCCGCCGGCACCCTCTGTCTGTGACGTCATCTAATTGACATATTCCTTTGTTCTCAGTATGCGCCTGGATGTCTATTACGCATATATCACATCCCCCCTCAAAGTATTTCTGAGACATGAAATATTTCAAAATCACCATAAAAATGTTGGGTTCACACATACAACATACACTAATACAATAAAATACACAAGCACTTAACTTAAACCACAGGTTTTAGCGAGTGTCTGAGCGCACTATGGCACTGAAGTCTTTTGAACTGTCCGGCTGCTTAGCCTCCACAATATATATTGTCCATCATGATACAATAAACACACACAATGCATCTGAAAATATACTCCTTAACTTAGCATGCACATGTGTTTGTGTGTATATATCTAACGTGACTGACTCACTATAGGTCTAACCTGCTCGCCGGCCTAATCACCTGACCTGACCTACTTAGATTAGCCGCACTGTTTATATTCGGCTGCGCCGCTGACACACTTTGTGGCTGCCTGACTGGTTCGCACTGCCTCCCCTCGGGCGCCCTTATAATCTGAACCCTGTTCCTGTACAACATATTCCCTGACTCATTCAAAATCTGATATTCTCTCCCTGACACACCTGTACGACCTAAAATTACTCCTTTTTTTCACTCTCCTGCATTATTCTTGTATTTGACACTGTCCCCAACTCTCATAGGCTTGTGCGGCTTACCGCATTTCTTGTCATGAAAAACTTTCTGACTCTGCTGCCTTTTCGCCGTCTGTACTTTCTTCTGATTTTGTGTTTCGGGAATAAAAATTTCTTCCGCCATCGGCAACCTCCCTCTCAGCCTTCTGCTCATGAGCAGCTGAGCCGGAGATACATTCAAGACGGGAAATGGAGATAGTTTAACAATGCTAACTGAAAGTCTCTTTTGTTTTTGTGCATTTTTTAACATGTCCTTCACTGTTTGCACAAACCTCTCCACCTGGCCGTTGCTCCGTGGATATTGCGGACTGGAATATATGGCTTTAAAACCATAATGTTGTGTAAACTCCTTGTACTCATGGCTCTTAAATTGCGGACCATCGTCCGAAATGACCTGAGTAGGAATACCGTGCCTAGCAAAATTATCCTTCATCGCCTCAATGACTGTGACAGACGACGCATCGCTCAACAACGTTACCTCTGGATACTTCGTGTAATAATCCACTGTTATCAGGTAATTTTCATGAGTTAATTCAAACAAATCTGCCCCTACCTTATCATATGGCTGACAGGCTATCGGGTGGTTTATCAACGGCTCATTATGCAAGCTTTCCTGGTTGTTCTGACAAGTGTCACACCGACTGACTTTTTCCTCAATTTGTTTATTTATGTCAGGCCTGAACATGCAGTCTCGCGCCAGCTGTTTGGATTTTGTTACGCCCAACAGAGTCTCGTGTAACGCTTCAATCATTTCACCGGGGAGACCTGTAGGTACCACCACCCGATTGCCTTACATGACTAGATTATTTTCTACCATTAACTTGTCTTTGTATGGGATGTACTGTCTGAGACACGGCGGTGTCTGAATGCGTGTAGTGTCCCACCCATCCTCAATGTGTGTGATCAACATGGACATGGATACGTTTTTCTCATATTCTCTGACAATTTTACTTAACAAACTTGATGACTGCATGTCCACTGCGGCAACGCTGAACGTGTCATTGAACAGGGTATTATGACCTACATTAGCACTATGTGCTCTGGACACCATGTCTGCAAAAAACATCAGAGAAGCCTTCACATGACATAGCTGAATATTATAGTTTTGCAAACGCATTCGTATTCTCTGCATTTTGGCCCAAAGTTTGTGAATCGGTTTTTGCATTATCACCACCAACGGTTTGTGGTCCGTTTGAATTTGAACCTCCTTGCCAAAGATAGAGTCATGAAATCTCTGACATCCGAAACATATGGTGAGCATTTCTTTTTCTATTGTGGCATATCCACACTGCGCCAAATTAAGCGCACGAGATGCGAGTGTGATTGGCTTGCTTTCTTGCATTAACACAGCACCTAGACCTGACTGACAGGCATCTACTTGAATGACAATGGGTTTCTTTACAGTGTAATACGACAACACAGGAGCAGTTCTCAACTTTTCCTTCAACTTATCAAAAGCACCCTGCTGTTCGGCTTGCTAGTGCCATGCTACATCCTTAGCGAGGAGCATGCGCAGTGGTTTGGCAATCACGGACATGTTAGGTATGAACTTGTGCACATACCCAACCATGCCCAGGAACCTTTGGACGCCTTGTTTGTCGCGTGGCTCTGGCATATCTACGATTGCTTGTATTCTGTCTGGATCAGGCTTCACACCTTGCTGGGTAAGTTGATGACCTACATACTTTACTGTAGTTTTGCCTAGCAAAGATTTTGTCTCATTTAATTTGAGATTTGCCGACCTAGCTCAGTCCAACACAGCCTTGAGCCTCTCGTTGTGCTCCTCCACTGTTGACATATATACCAAAATGTTGTCTGTGACTATCCCAATACCGGGTATGTCGCCCATGACACGGTGCATTTCCTGAATAAAAATGTCACCAGCTGTTTTGATGCCAAAAGGGAGGCAGGTGTACCTGTACTGGCCCCACGGAGTGTTAAACGTGCACAGATGTGAACTTTCTTCATCTAACTCTATTTGCCAATACCCTGTCATAGCGTCCAACACTGAGAAATATTTAGCATCTGCCGTCTTGGCAATAATTTCGTCAAATGGTTTGGTAGGGAAAGGCCCTCTCTTTATAACTTTGTTCAACTTAGTCGGATCGAGACAAATCCTTATCTTATTTGTTTTTTTTACAATGGTTATAGAATTAACCCACTCGGTAGGTTCATCCTGCTCAACTATTACACTCATTTCTACCGTGCGATTAATTTCACTATGCACTTTACTTTGAATTGCATATGGGATTCTTCTAGGCGGATCTATAAAAGGTTGTACAGATTTATCAACATGAATGACAGCATAAGCTTTGATCAGACCTAAACCCTGAAAAACGTCTTTGTATTCGCTTACCAGCTGTTCAGCCTGCACACTGGGACTGTCGTCCTGCTCGGAAATGTTTGTCGGCACAACAGAGTGCACCTCGTCGACATGCGCCAGCAAGTTCAATGTCACACAAGCCTGTTTCCCCAAAATAGGCTGACAGTTCCGCACCACTTGGATCCTGAAGTCTGTGCCATTCACGTCGACCGACGCCTCACTGTCAGGAGTGATCAAGACATGACCAACGAACACCGGGTGTTTGCCAACCGCCCCGCCGCGACTATGTCGAAAATGCTCCTGGGAAGCACATTCGCCTCCAACCCGGTGTCGAGCTTGAACTTGACAGGGCAACCGTTCACCTGAACGGTAGCGTACCACAGTTCGGCGTCTGCTCGGCACCGCTGTCAACGACACCGACGAACAGATCCGTTGTCAAAACATTGACCTCCGCAGGATCCGGGTCTTGCTCAGCATTGTGAGGGTCGGGCTCTTCGACCGTCAATTCGTTGACCCTGCCCAGTCTGCTCCAGCAGACCTTACCGAAGTGCCTGATCCTCTTGCAGGCTATGCAAGCTTTGCCTTTCGCTGGGTCCCCGGCGGTGTTCATATCCGCAGTTTTGACAGCGGATCTTGAACTCCCCAGCACCGGCACCGCCAGAATTCCAAGATGGAGATTTCCAAGATGGCGGCGGCGATGACCGGACCACCGGTGCACCGGTACGCACAGTAGCATAGTTCTTAAGAAAATCAACATCTTTGATTTCAACATCTGATTTGGTGTCCTCCAACAGATCCGAACTGAACTCACTCATTTCACACATACTCACACACTTCTCCAGAGTTAACTCAGCAGTTTGCAGCAATTTGTTACGCAAATTAATGTTCCCAACGCCAGCCACCAACCGATCACGCAACAGCGAATCCTCAAATGTTCCGTATTCGCAATCCTTTTCCTTGTCTCTTAGCGCCATGATGTATGTGGCCATGGTTTCTGTAGCTTGATTATGCGAATTAAACTTGTACCTTGTTATTATCAAACTGCACTTGCCTATACAATATGTCTGGAATGCTTCTGTGAGTGGTCCGATCCTGATTCGGTCAGCGAGCGTGATGGACATATTGGCGAAAACTTTTTGCGCTTCTTCGCCAGCAACGTGAAGAAAGATGCAGCATTGCACTCGTTCTGTCTTCAATATGACACCTGCAGCAGTGGTGTACATGTCATAAGCTCTGATCCATGTTTTCCAGTTCGATCTTGCGTTGTTGCTGAGGACAAGCTGACCTGGCGGCCACAAACCCGGCAGTGTATTAGCGGGCGGCATTCTTCCTCATCTGACACCATGTGAATGTACAACATCTGAACACTTTGACTTCTGGATACTGAATGGTTTATTCCCGATCCAGCGCCCGAGCCGCCGGCACCCTCTGTCTGTGACGTCATCTCATTTACATATTCCTTTGTTCTCAGTACGTGCCTGGATGTCTATTACACATATATCACACTGACTGCCACGCCCCCAATTGGCCTACAATTAGACCCCCACCAGTTAAGCTGGAAAGTACCCGACTAGAGTGGTTCCAGATGTTGCCGAGCTTAACTGGAAGGGACATGAAGAGAGCGGCGGTTAAATTCCAGAAGAAAAATTCGATATAATTGTCTTTTTTAAAAGATATATTACAAGGATAAGAGCTTGAATCCTTTTGCGATATGAATATCTGAATATAATCAAGCATTTTATTGTTTTTCCAAGCATGCTTTATGGAGATATAGCATGTGAAGTCATAGGCAGTTAGGGAAACGACCCGACTCGAGGAGTTCCAGATTCTGCCGATAGATGCCACTAGCTTAACTGGCGGGGGTCTGTTTGGATCCCCCTCTGGCAGGTGCAGCCAACCGTGACATCTCTCAGGCATGGTATGCACTACATAACATTTCCATGCCTGCCTTACACTACACAACATTTGGTTTATAACTATTTTACAGCGAGCCGTAGTGTTTGTTTGGACGGGTACCGACTCGTGACAGTGCGCACTCATAGTGGCTTTATAGTGCTGCCCCACTAGGAGACCAGACCACCAGCAACATGACCTGATATCCCACTCAGTCACATTATCCTGACATCAAGCCAACCAGTCCTTGCCCTATCCTAATAATGCCGAGTGCCTGGCTAGGAAGCGACAAGTAAACATTTTTAAGTCATTGGTTTGACTTGATCATTGTTCGAATCCATGAACCCATGGATTCGGATCCCCCGACCTCCCAAAACAGGAGACGGATGCTAAACTCATTCGGCCACCCCGTCTGGTGCAAGCCGTAGTGTGACTGGGGCTTTATCAAATGGTGTGTGCTACGTCCTAGATTCACCTTATTTGTAGTGAACCATTCATTACTCATACTATGGGTAGCGTTCAAACGCTTAAATCCCTGATGCAGGGTAACATCATTCCTCCAATACCCTAGACACTAATAAGGGCTAGCATTACCTTCCTAAGCAGTGATACTGCCACTCTGGTGTAACATACAAGTGAAAAGTAACCCTTTAGAGCACATTGAATTTTTATCATCGGCTCATCATCATCATCATGCTGTCGGTCGCGATGCAACAAAGACTGCTTTCATTACTTGACTGCCACTCTCCATTTAGCTCTCTGCATGTGAGAGTTGCGTCCATGAGTCGTTCTTAATGTCTCAGCTTCAGGTTTACATTTCATGAAAGCTGCCTGCAAAAGTGTTGAAGTGCTGCTGGCTTTTGCAAGTTACCAGCGGCACTCTCTCGGGGAGCAAATAGAGGTTTAACACCGGCAAGAACATGTCAAGACAGGCGCAAAACTATTTGTCCCTGCAGTGGCTGGTCGGGAGATGTTGGGAGTTCCATACATCAACCGCCCGTAATGCTGCCACAGTGACCTGGTTTTCTGTTTAGGGTTTGCTCCCTTAGCCTTCGGTTCTGTCAAGAACCTGTACCACAAGGCAGTGGTTTACAACTCTGCAGGGCAGGGGCGTCAAACTCCCTGAGGTATTGCTATACCTGCAATACCTACATATCATCGGCTATTGGACATCAAACATATGGTCATTCTGACATATTTCTTTGGATTAAACCCACTGGCGCCACTTAGGCTACTCTTTCTGATAAGCAGCAAGGGGTCTTTTATATGCACTTTCCCACAGACAGGACAGCACATACCACAGCCTTTGATGAACCATTTATGGACCTCTGGTTGGAACGGAAAATAGCAAAATTGAGTTCCTGAATTTAGGACATAAAACCCCCCAAACATATTTATTTTAAACCTCTGGAAGCAGCCATTGAAATTTGCTGTGGTATTTAAAGATAACAAAAAATAAATTTTTCTTCAAAATTGCTATTGTAAAAAGGTTTGGATGAGACTCCAAATTTACGCTACGTGGCCTGAGAGCAATCAGGATGCTTATTTGTTTGGCCTAATGCAGGACATGTTAAATAGCTACACTTGATTATCCAGGGCATCAAGTGAGGCAGTGGGTCAAAAAAATAGGAAAATAGGGATTTCTTTGTAGGAAAGATAGGCATAAAATAGGGATTTCCCCACAAAATAGGAAGAAAATAGGAATTTTGTATAAGAGCAAATGTACCAAAATAGTGAAGAGAGGCCGTCAAATGAGCAGTGACCTCAGAAAGTAGGAAAACCGGAAACAAACAATTGAAGTTCAAATCTTAATGTATGGTATGATCATCCTGTGCTACTTGTTCAAGTCTCATTCTATTTGGTTTGTAGTCTGCCGCATTACCCAGCTTAGTAGGTGGCCCCCTGTTTTTCTTTTAAAATAGACATTTTGTGACTAAAATGTTGCAAAAGTGACATTGTCAAAACCTGGTTTATAATAATCCAGGAAAAATAGTGTGCAGAGCAGACAAATTATGGCGTTTCGAATATAAAAAAAAGGTGCAACATGTCAAAAGAATAAGACATTTTTAATGAAAATAAGGCTAAATAGTGTCATAGAAAAAATAGGGAACAATAGGAAAAGGTAGGACACTTGGTAGCCTGTTCATCTGGCATTGCTTCATATTTGCACTCACTGAAAACGTATTCAGATATTAATATCAACAGTGATTACATCTGAGAAGGTTCATTGTGCATGTTATTCGTAATATGGGTAATTAACGGGGTGGAGAACCGCCTAAACAACACAACACAGGTGGCGCCCCCTAGCCTAAAGAACCCGAACTGACCTGGCGGCCGCCATGCACGCCATCTAGCGGATTAACCCGAGTAACTCCACTGACCGCCACCAGGGGCCGTATGCACCAATCGAGGATAGGCTTAGCCGGAGTTAAGGCTCTATCCGCGGATAGCTACCCCAGGGTAGCGGCGGGTTGGCGAAATGTGTGAATCGGTATGCACCAATGTTTTAGCCGCTGCGGATAGCTAACCGTGAGTTTATTTATAGATTTGGGAATTCCCTCTGCGTTTGTACCCATATATTAGGCTCAAATATATTAAATGCTATCATATTTAACAGAATTAGATACGCAATAAGTGAGATTTGAAGAAATTAACCCTAAATTCGAAGCAATATTAACGCTGCCGCCGTAACGGCGGCGATATTACTAGTTATATTTTCGAATCGACGAACATAATGTAAACAAATCGCCGCAACCGCCGCATCGACGTCGCGTTCCATACTGGCGGCGCCGGCAGCTTGTTTACTGTACGATCGTCGATTAGAAAATATAACTATTAATATCGCCGCCGTTACGGCGGCAGCGTTAATATTGCTTCGAATTTAGGGTTAAATTGATAAAATTTCACTTATTGCGTATGTAATTCTGTTAAATATGATCGCATTCAATAGATTGAGAGCCTCACACGCACACTAACCGCCCCGGCTAGGCGTAAAACCTGATTTGAAACAGGGGTAGCTTAGCCGAGGCTACGGTCGGCGGTTAGCCCTAACTCCGATTGGTGCATACCGAATTTTCACTTTTAGCCCTGCGGGGATACCTTAGCCGCGGTTAAGGCCCTAACTCCGTTTGGTGCATACGGCCCCAGGGCCCGCCGACCCGACCAGACTTTGAATTTCCCGCCAAATGGTCACGTGACCAACCTTCTCCTGGTTCAAATCATCACATCGTCCCTGCAGTAGTCAACGAAACACTGATCGAATTTCCCCAACCCACCCACCCACACCGCTGATAAAGGAGATAGTGGGTAGGGTTGAGGGTTCGGGTCGCACCCGCCAGTTGACCTGTGAATGGGGAGAATAACACCTGACCTGATGTAGATTTGAACCTAATGACTGACTGGTAACTTACCTGAAATGACCACCTAGACTCAAATCCTGACCCCTCTCTGTTTCTGAATAAAAAGTAACCACTATCACATCATAACTCCACCTTCGTAAATTATGGAAATATAAAGAAAATAAAACTCACCTAAAAATGGTTGCCATAACTCCTCCGATGTTGGCCAAGGTAATCAGACAAAGCGGGATTCCGAACAACGCATACGCAATAGTGACCAACCTCCCCATAGATGTCCGCGGTGAAATGTTGCCATAACCTGAAGTTAAAAGTAGATAAAGCATTTCATTGGATTGTTGTTGATCATCACATGAAAATATATACCGTACATATGTGGAAACAGTCACAGCAAACGTCAGAGTCCTGAGATCAAACCACCTCAGAGAGTAAACCACCGCAAATGTCATTTACAGATTAAAGCCCAGCCGACATCAGCATACAGCAGACATCGGCATACAGCAGACATCAGCATACAGCAGACATCAGCATACAGCAGACATCAGCATACAGCAGAGGCCACTGGAATCATGCCCCAGTCAGACATAGCAAAACCATTTTACAACAACTCGCAACAAGAAAAATACACAAATATCAGCAACCTTCTTGCGACCAAGAGCAAAAAAAGCCTGGAAAAAAATGGAAGGAAAATGGTAGGTGATTGATTCTGGATCAGTCGGTGATCAGTCAGTAATTTTTATGTGAATTATAATTGATTATAATAATATAAATAACGAAGCATATATCAAGGTCTAATTATATTTAGTATTACTGTTGTACGATATTATATGTATTAGGAGTCACGCACGAACCCCCAGTTGGGGCGCACAAATGGGGGGCCACCTGTATAGCGCCAGAATTTGTCTCACTCCTGTTATAATTTTCTTTTTGTAGGTGGGCATATTTATAGTCCCTGCCAGAGAACTAATAAAATAAGAACTCAGCCCACTCAGCCCGCAGTGACTTTATAAGACCAGGTACGATTGGTTGGGGACTAGTTGGGGACTGGTTGGGAATTGGTCTGCAACTGGTATAGACTGGCAGCCCAGGACCTTCAGGGTAGACGAACGAAGTACCAATATCTGAGTGTGGGAATGTGCTGGGGGTCTGTTGGGATGCACAAATATGGTAGTCTGCCATGGACCACCCGTTGCGTGTAGACTTGGGGACCCCCCAAAGGGGCCTAAAAGTTGGTCTGAAATAGTTGAGCAAGATACCACTCAAAATTGCTGCCATTGTGTGCTTACTACTAAATATATATTAACGGGGCAATCGACAGACATTTTCCCCATTGCTAAGGGCCCGCCAGACCCCTGAAAGGGCCTAAAAATTGGGCTAGCATAGACAAGCGAGGTACCAGATAATATTGGTGCCAAATGATAAAGTTCTGTCCATAGAATGTAAAACAGGTTATTCCCGAAAATTTGTCAGTTTCGTTAATGGTGCCACACCCCAATCAATATGGACCCTTAGACCCCAGAATACAACTAGGCTAGTCTAGATATTGTAAGTACCAGCTGAAACCAGGTTTAAATGATCAAGCACCTCTTAGTGAATACAAAATGACCAATGACAGAACAGATATGCATTGCCATGGCCCTGCCAGACCCCACAAATAGGCCAGTAGTAGGCCCACAACTAGACTAGCCTAGACATAGCCTCAAACAATATTTAAATGATCAAGCACATCTTAAGGAATGCAAAATTACTCTTGACAGACAAAATATTCATTGTATTGACCCAAACAGACTATCCAGATCCTTCAGGTTTAGCATTTTTCACAAAATGCACTCTACATGAGACATGACTAAGGAGGACTCCATCCTCCAAAAATGCATGTTTAAGAAGTCACTCGTTTCCATCTTGTCCACATGTTTCCCACTTTTCAATGTTTTCTTGCATTGAGTAGCACCAAAAATTCATTTTGGAAATTGCATTAGGTAAACATCAATAAAAAAGGAAATGTTGATTGAAACAAGAATATCTGACATGCATACCCGATGCCCTCGCATTTGGTAACATCACTGACCTCAAGATTAATCCATAGTATTCAGTGTGGGAAAACACTTCTTTTGACACTATTCATTTTGTTCTATGCTCATATGCCAGGAAGTATTTTGTTTTGATTAGAGGAATATGCCAATTTATTGGATACCCAAATCCAGAATGGACAGTATGCATAGCAAGCCTGGAGGTAGCTATGTGAGATGTAACCCTATGTGTACAGACCATAGACAGACTTTAAGAAGACCGCTATTTTTCTATTTTCTACACTTGAGATGGTATACTTATCCGGTTGGCTTTATCTTAATTATCCCATGCAAATTTCTGTCTATTATGAATGAATTTATAATACAGTACTGAAGCATAAATCTATTATCATTGGATAATACGGAATGTTACTAGGGTGGAAGGAATTGGTGCCCCTTTTGATCCGGAATAGTAGATTTTAACCTATTTTAACCAGAAGGGGTTAACTACTTGAGTAACTGAAACTAAAGTCAAAGCAATTAGACACCGGCCACTTTTCACAAGGTACCTGATTCGGTCTACAAGCTGAGTGTTGAGATAAGGTAATCTTGTTACACCGCTGACAGTGAGCCGCTTCTTGGGTTCTATGAACCATGTAGACCCATAGCATTTGTTGCTTATCTATAAATACGTATATATTTTGTGATGTGTGCCAAACATATGTAATAAATAGATGTGTGTAAACTGTCAATCCAAATTATGTTGATTGAATTTTTCACCTGCCACATATGATTTAATGTTTTTTTCTAGATAACATGCCAAGAAGGTTATAAGTGGCAGCTTGTTCATAACCTGTAGGAGATCCAAACTGGTTCTTTGTATTCTAAACTGTCTGAGATATAGCCCAAGTTATGATGAGGTTAAGAGATTAGAAACAGAGTTAGCATTTTCAACCAAGGAGTGTGATCATGATTCACCAAATGGTATTGAGGTGAAGCCAGATCTTGGAACAGAACTTGCTTGGGACAACAATGATATCAATATGGAGACACTGGATGGAAAAGACACTTGCATGCAACTTTGTCCAGGATGACTACCCAGACTCATTACAAGGAAAGTATGAGGAAGCAGATACCCTTCTGTCATTCCATGCTGCCTCTGTGACTGGTATTCTACTCATTCGTGCTACAGACACTGATGTCATCATGATAACCTTGGGGATGCTTGGGCGGAACATACTAAATGGGATACCATTAGAACTGATCATCATGGACTGTGATACAGGTAACGACTGCAGGTATATTGACACAAGCAGCATTGCCAAGGCCTTAGAGATGAAAAAAATGAGGACTCTCAGCGGCACTGCCAGGCCAACACACCTTCTCCAGCTGTGATTATTCAGCATCATCTTAAAGGAAGGGGAAGATCCAGCCCTATCAGCTACTGGAGAATAATAATGATGGAACATTGATCCAGTTTTTTATCAGCATGCCATCCAGAGTTTAACTAAGCCAAAAGAAAGCAGAAGAGTATGTGTCCTCCTTGTATGGGATGAAAAGCGTAAAAGATGTGAATGAGGCAAGGTAACAAACTAGTTCAAATGACAGGGAAAATTGACCAGGTGAGAATCTATACACAATAAGTAGTTTGGAAAATTAGTGAATACAATAAGTTTATAGATCTAACTTAAATATGACTCTGTACGCTTGTTCATGAAGGGTCATTTCTTTATGGGAAAATCAGTAGTTTTCTAGTTTTTGTTGCAAAATATCCCTCTCTAAGTTTCTTTTCCATTCACTCTTTGTATCTCAGTACATGATAGACACCTGTATAAAAATGTTATCTGTTTCTTGCCAATGTTAATAGATTGATGTTCCCTTATCGAAGCAACTCCCACATCTAATATTTTCTATTATTTCAGGCAAACCCAGTGGCCAAAGTAAAAAAATTGACTGCGCTTTACTAGCACCAGGTGGAAAGACTTTGTGGAAAGACTCTGTGGAATAAGACACGGTGTGCACATTACATGTGCATTGTCTGGAGCAATGCAGACTCCCCACAACCAGATCATAATTTAGATCCTCTGCAGTGTAGATGGAAGGATAAAAATGGACATTATGCACATAGCTGAGTATCCTGGGTCTGCAGAGCCTGAGACACTTTTTGAAAGTGATCATAAGAGTTTGAGATCTGACAGTTATGATAGGCAAACTGAGGACTTTGATGATACAGATGACTTTGATGATACAGATGACACTGATACAAATTCTGGACCAGAATGGAATGATGACTCAGACAGGGAGAGTGAAATGTAAAAAGTGCTTTGTTGTCCGTGGAGTGTACATTATCCCTTTCACGGGCAGTGCCTTGAACTTTACCCATGAAACATGATTGATCTGCAACACTGACATTCAAAATCAGAATACTGCGCTAAAGTCAATCTTACTCTTGCTTGTTAATGTGAAGTAAATTTAAATCACTACCATTGTTCATTTTATGGAGTGAGATTTTGGTTACCAGTATTTTTAAAGCACAAATTCTACTGAGAAGTATTGTTGCCTACTTGAAAGACAAGAAATTAAATAAGGCACAAGAGACCTGCAAAAATGTGCACTTGTAATTCGGAATAATAATAATAGTAGGCCTACTGTGTACATACATGTAGCCAGTATTCTTCAAAGTTTTTTAAATGTTTTTGTTCATGATGTGCTATTATATTTTCATTTGGTCAAAAGGACCATCGTATTGTAATATCTTGGGAACTCGGCCGTCAGAGCCCCGGATACCACTACTGTCTCCAGGTGCGTTCTGACAACTGTCTGTCAGTTCCCACCTGGTGTCCCTCTCAACAAACTCATAAGGAAGAAAGGGAAGACAAGTCGCACAAGATTGACAGTGAATAAGTTGTGCTTTATTGGCATCAACTCCTGCTCACCTACTAGTGACCTATCACCCTCACTCCTTACCTACTTTCCACACAGATCCTCATTACTCTTGTTAGTGTGCATACAAATCAGTGCCTACAGCATATTGAACCAGAGTCCCATGGTTGTTGAACACAGCTCAGTGCCTTTGGAATAGCTGCTGCTAGATTGTGTATAGAAAGTGGAGCCTCAGACAGAGTCTCTGGCTTCCTGGACAGGAGAAGAGTGTCTCCTGCTAGAGTGCCTAGCTCAGAGTCTCTCTTAAGTTTGAGTCTCAAGAAGTGACTAGAGTGGGGTTTGTGTGTCAGGTATAAGGAATGCAGGTGACTGGGCCTCCCCCAGCCAGCCAATCAGCACCCTCTACAGCCTGGGGGGGAGGGGGGCGACGCCCTAATAGGGGGCAGCTGTCAATCAACCCCCAGCTGCAGGTGGTATCCATAATGTATGCAGGATGGCTGGGTGTGCTTGCCCATTGGCCCCGTGGTAACAGGTAGTTGCAGACAGTTACAATAAACATATATTAACAATGTCCTTCCCCGCCACTTGCATTCTTTCTGGTGCATAGAGGGAACATTTCACTAAACATTAACTGTCTCTTAAATATGAACATCACGTCACAATCTCGGGCACTATGTGTTATCACATTTTCCCCAGTCTCTTATGTCACACAGCGAGTGAGGCACCCATTGCTTCTCTGTTACATAACTTTGGTCCCCACTCCGTCGCCCGAGAATAGTAATGCTCTGTGCCAATATATAAATCCGAACCGATCAGTATATTTTTACAGTATTACATTATGTGGATGGAACTAATGCTGCCAACATCCATCTTTGCAATCATTCTTAAAGGTTTTCTGTGTTTTTGTTCATACACAATAGACAGGTTCATAATTCCAGCCACACAGTGGATTATGGAATGTGTAAAGGCAAAACAAACGCGCACGAAGCACATGTTGAAGCTGTGAGTTTAGCTATGGAACCTGTTAGTTTTCAGCACATTTAAGCTAATGTTTCGAATGTAAAATCCCAACTAAAAACATATATATAATAAATTAAGATGTTAATCTTTTATCTAGCATTGCATTTACATCAATTTAATTGGCACATCTTATACCATCTGTATTTAGATCTAGACAAATCTGGTCACTCAGACTAGTTGTAAAAATATACGGATTTTCGGTTCGGAATTATATATTGGCAGAGAGCATTATTATCCTCGGGAAACGGAGTGGGGACCGAGGTTATGTAATAGAAAAGCAATGGGTGCCCCACTCGCTGTGTGACATATTAGGCTATATGAAATATACATTAATACATAGTGCCCGAGATTATGAAGAGGTGTTGCTATATTAAAGACAGTTACCTCTATGCACCACTAAGGGTGCAAGTGGAGGAGAAGGACATTTTTAATATATATATTTATTGTAACTGTCTGCAACTACCTGTTACCACAGGGCAGATGGGCAAGCACACCAGCCTCATCTACATACAGTATGGACACCACCTACAGCTGGATGAGTGACACCTACCCACATTGGGGGCGTCGCCACCCAGGCTGTGGAGGGTGCCTGATTGGCTGGCTGTGGGAAGCCCAGTCACCTGCAACCCTTTGCCACACCTGACCACACTAGCCTCATTCTGATATTGATTATTTCAGATACACTTCTGGATGGACTCTTGAAGTGACAACACTCTACTTCTGACTCTTGAGTGAGACACACTCTTCTCTTGAGCAGGAACCCAGACACTCTGTCTGATGCTCCACCTTTCATAAACAAACTGAGCTGTGTGCAACAACCATGGGATTGCGGTTCAATGGGCTGTAGGCACTGATTCTGATACATACTAACTAGAGTAATGAGACTCTGTGTGGACAGAAGGTAAGGGGTCAGGGTGATAGGTCACTAGTAGGTGAACAGGAGTTGATGCCAATAACGCACAACTTCTTCACTGTCAATCCTGCGTGACTTGTCTTCCCTTTCTTCCTTCGGAGAGATACAGTAAATATAATACAGATAACTATGTTGGACAGGGACATCAGGTGTGATCTGACAGACAGATACAATATAAGAAACTGATATAATATAAGAAAGTGATAAAATATAAGAAACTGATCAAATATGGGTCGTTCTCAGAAGTTGTGTACCAATAGTGTGACATCAGTACCAGAAAATCAAAATGCTGCCAAAGTCCTATAAGCAAGTTTCCTCAATGTGTATGTCCTTTTGCATCTGAATAATTGAAAATAAACATATTCTGGCATTTTTAAGTAGGTCAAATGATGCTCACACCCAATAAATAGCAGTATAGCATGGAAACCAATCTGACTCCAAAATCAAATATTTCCACACAAAACTTGACATTTTTAGGACATTTCACATGCCACTTGCTTTATAAACAGTAGTAATAATAATTTGAAACCTCATTGCTATGGTTTTGTCTTATTTGTGAATATTAAAGAGAAAAGCAAGAAAATATTAGCAGAGTAACAGATTAGCAGAGTAACAAAGTGGAAACAACAATTTTACACAAATGTTCGGCTCAAATTTCAATGTTTAGGGGCAATTTCAGGATTTATCTTTTACTATACCATAACTGGGTCCATGCATAGAGTGTCAAATGGTGAAAATAGTTCCTGTACTGTATCTGTACTCAGTGTTTGATACAGAGTTTCATAGTACTTGCAAGTGGAAACGAAATGTTACGATGTTAATGACTCCAGAAAATGTTAACTATTTCATAATTTAAAATTTATTTTTAGAAATAAATGTCTTCAACTTAATGAAGACATTGTATATGACCATTTGAAGTGAAATGAGCTGTTGTTCAGAGGTTTTCATTAAGTTTGTGACACTTTATTTTCAATGCTGTTGACAATGTCACAAATTAGTGATGTAATTTTCTATGTATTTAGCTACATCCATCCCAATAAGATACATAATACACAATATTAACATTTACTTTTGATCTAAAATATCTCCCACATTATTGGGCTAAATGATGAAATCTAAATATTGACACTCCAATAAAGGGTTTCCTTGAAATATGCATTTCTAGTAAGACTACCTCAAGTGGTACACAGTTTCTGAATACACCATATATGAAGTCCAAAACAAGAAACTTATATAACATAAGAAACTGATGTAATAATAAACTAATGTAATATAAGAAACTGATATAACATAAGAAACTGATATAATATAAGAAACTGATACAATATAAGAAACTGATGTAATATAAGAAACTGATGTAATATAAGAAACTGATATAACATAAGAAACTAATGTAATCTAAGCACTGATGTAATATAAGACACTGATATAACATAAGAAACTGATGTAATATAAGAAACTGATGTAACATAAGAAACTTATATAATATAAGAAACTGATACAATATAAGAAACTGATGTAATATAAGAAACTGATGTAATATAAGAAACTGATATAACATAAGAAACTGATATAACATAAGAAACTGATATAATATAAGAAACTGATGTAACATAAGAAACTGATATAATATAAGAAACTGATATAACATAAGAAACTGATGTAATATAAGAAACTAATGTAATATAAGGAACTGATGTAATATAAGAAACTGATATAACATAAGAAACTGATGTAATATAAGAAACTGATATAACATAAGAAACTGATATAACATAAGAAACTGATGTAACATAAGAAACTGATATAATATAAGAAGCTGATATAACATAAGAAACTGATGTAATATAAGAAACTGATGTAACATAAGAAACTGATATAATATAAGAAACCGATATAGCATAAGAAACTGATGTAATATAAGAAACTGATGTAACATAAAAAACTGATATAATATAAGAAACTGATATAACATAAGAAACTGATGTAATATAAGAAACTGATGTAACATAAGAAACTGATATAATATAAGAAACTGATATAACATAAGAAACTGATATAATATAAGAAACTGATGTAATATAAGAAACTGATACAACATAAGAAACTGATACAACATAAGAAACTGATATAACATAAGAAACTGATATAACATAAGAAACTGATGTAACATAAGAAACATATACAACAATGAGGGAATTGAAATCAGCAACAAGGATACAGCAAACATAATGAACAAACACTTTTCTACCATAGGAAATAAACTATCCAGAAAATTTAACTCTAACTGGGCCACAAGAGCACCACAACTAAACGTAGTGATCGGGGATTGCGTAACCACAAAAAAAGAAATAAGTGATCTCATAAAAACAGTTGATTGCAATAAGCCGTCAGGCATTGAATATACCTCGAGTATAGTACTGAAGGATGCATTCGGATGCATCCCAGAGGCCTTATGTAGCCTATTCAACACATCTTTCAGAGAAGGTACCTATGTAGACTGCTGGAAGCTAGCCAAAGTAACCCCACTCCACAAAGGGGGGGACAAACAAGACCCGGGCAACTATAGACCTATCTCAATACTCCCACTGCCTGGGAAGTTAATGGAGAAAATAATGCATAGGCACATTATGGATCACCTGATCGAACACAAAATACTAAACAGTAAACAAGGCGGATTCAGAAAATTCCACTCGACAATTAAAACAATTGCTAACTTAGTAAGCGATATCTCAAATAATATCAATAAAAAGAACCTAGTGGGTGCAGCGTTCATAGACTTCAGCAAAGCCTTTGACACGGTGGACCACACTATCCTAATCAGCAAACTATCCCAAATGGGAATAACGGGAGTAACGGGAAAATGGGTAACAAGCTACCTAAAAAAACGAAAACAATGCACAGCAATAAATGGAACCATATCAAGTGAGGAAAAAATAAGCTGTGGCGTACCACAAGGGTCAGTCCTGGGACCACTCCTCTTCCTCATATATATAAATGATCTAAACAACTGGCTAGACACTGAAAACATCCAACTATATGCAGATGATACTGTGGTATATACTGCAGGCAAAACATCTGAAGAGATCGAAACAAAACTAAATCAAACACTAATGAAACTAACAGAATGGTGCCATCTAAATAAGATAACTATAAATAGCAATAAATCAAAGACGGTGCTATTCGGTACCAGACTAACCGGTAACAACAAAATAAAATGTCTCCTGGGAAACAACGAGTTAGAACAGGTAGACAACTACCGATATCTGGGAGTGGACCTGGACAGGCACTTAAACTATGACCTTTGCATAACAAACACTATCAAAAAAGCAAACCATAAAATATGGCTACTGGCAAAACTAAGGTACTACATGACTGAAAGCATGGCAATCAAAATATATAAAGGAATGATCCTTCCCTACTTCGACTACGGTGATGTAGTATACATGGGGGGAAGTACCAAACTACTCAACAAACTACAAGTGATGCAAAATAAAGCCCTTAAAATATGCCTCCAAGTACACAAAAGATATCCCACGATAGAACTACACAAAAAATGCAAAGCAACACTATTAACAAGCAGAAGAGAAACGCACCTGAAAATACTAGCACACCACTACACCACGAAACCGGATTACACAGTAGCCCCCCGCAGGGACACTAGACACATGGCGGCCCCAATACTCCTAACGGAAAGAAGCAACATGAAAATACATGAGAGAAGTGTACTAACCATGGCAGCACATGCCTGGAATAAACAAAATGTAAAATTACGGGCAATCCGTAACCCTGACCACTACAACAAATTCTTAAAGAAAACAATTACTTACTGACACAACAAAACCGCACCTGCCCCTGAGCGCCGTCAATGCTTGCTGTGTACTGGCACAGAAAGCAAAAGACAGGCCAGGAAAAGTGGTAGGCACTAAACAGAAAAAATAGGAAAATTAGCCCTCCTAAGTATTAAGGAAATCAGGAAAGCTATCACCATATGGCGCAGTCCACCTGGGTATGTGTAATGGCACAAACCAACACAGAAGTGGACAGGCCACGGTCATGCAACTGATCCACCCTGAAATATAAAATGGCTAGGCAAACAACACAGCCATCCCACCTGGCCACAGTTCTAAAGGGTCCGAGTATGTTCTAGCACACGAGTGCACTATCTAAGGACAGGGTTTAGGTGAAAGGATGCTGTAACAAATAAAATAAAATAAATCTGAATGGAACGGGATCCTCTCCCGCAAGCCTGCATGTCACCCAAGTAGATGTACATAGTAGGCTAAGGTATCATTACTCAGACTAGACAAAAAAAACTGGAAAATTACAAAAAAACTAACATAGGCTATTACTAACAACCAAAATTGCAGAAGGCTGACCCGAGCAGACACAGGTAAACACTCCTGGGCAAAGGAACAGATCAAGACAGCGCCACAGCTGTCCAGCGTTGAAAACAAGCACCCTGACAGGAGCTTATACGTTATGGGCAGAGTAAATACCTCATCAATAAAAAAAACAAAAAAACAGATATAATATAAGAAGCTGATATAACATAAGAAACTGATATAATATAAGAAACTGATGTAATATATGAAACTGATATAACATAAGAAACTGATATAACATAAGAAACTGGTGTAATATAAGAAACTGATGTAATATAAGAAACTGATACAACATAAGAAACTGATATAACATAAGAAACTGATATAACATAAGAAACTGATGTAACATAAGAAACTGATGTAATATAAGAAACTGATACAATATAAGAAACTGATGTAATATAAGAAACTGATGTAACATAAGAAAGTGATATAATATAAGAAACTGATATAACATAAGAAACTGATGTAGCATAAGAAACTGATACAATATAAGAAACTGATATAACATAAGAAGCTGATATAGTATAAGAAGCTGATATAACATATCTAGGATGGCGTGAAATTCCCCGAGTACTTTATAGTTACTACAAGTAGGCCATTAATCCATTGCCCGATGGGATGGCCGAATGAGTTAGACCGTTTGTCTCCCGTGTTGGTAGATCGTGGGTTCGAACCCTAGTCAAGTCAAACCAATGACTTAAAAATTAATACCTGTGCTTCTTAGCATGGAATGAGGAAGACCAATCGTCAACGATTGAAATTTCCCCTGCTTAATAGCGAAATAGCGAATGGTAGACAGGAAGTGTGAACACTTATTTGTCTCTCATTTTTGCTTGAGTGCAAGTAAATAAGCAACACAAGGAATAATTACTAGCCTGTGGTGAATAAGGGGTCAAATTTCCCTGGATCATCAGCCCATACTTTTTCTAATCTGTTCTTGAATGAATTTATTGACTCAGCATCAATAACATTTTGTGTGAGACTGTTCCATATATTTATGATCCTGTTTGAGAAACTGTGTTGCCTTAACTTTGATGGTTAATCAACTAATGTACCCAACAAAATAAAAATAAAAATAATGGCCGAAACCTTTCTGTCGTTACTCGGCTCCCTGGACCGACACCCACTCATGTGTATGACGTCATCGCTTAATGTGTACATTGCCTGTTGGTAATGCCCTACATTATAGTTACCACTGCGCATCCTCAGGCAGTGCACCCCTTACACCTCCCCCCCCCCCCCACCCCCCAAGGGGGCCCACAGCGCCCCCTATGCTCTACTGCGATTGGTTTTCAATCAGCGCCGTGACAGGCTGAAGACGGTGGCGGCCCCTTGCGGGCTACGCGTGAGTGAGATGGATGCCGCAGTGCAGTGTGGGAACCGGGGAAGCACTTGTTCTATAAATAGCTTATTGTGCGGAATGAGCGCGTGCCCGGTAGGGTGCGTGCCGCCGAGAGCGGCTGAACACAGTTAGTAGTTAGTATGTTTCATGTGTGTAAAACCAACAACTAAAGCTTGTTTTATTTAACAATGCCTCTAGAGCACATTGATTTTTGTATCATCGGCTATTGGACGTCAAACATAGGGTCATTCTGACATATTTCTTTGGAGGAAATCCGCTGCTGCCCCATAGGCTACTCTTTCTGATAAGCAGCAAGAGGTCCTTTATATGTACTTTCCCACAGACACGACAGCACATACCACAGCCTTTAATGAACCAGTAGTGGACCACTGGTGGGAACGGAAAATAGCCCAAACTGCAAATGGGTCCATTTGCAAATGGGCTGATTTTCACAGGTGGACACTCTACAGCTTGAGCTACGTCCCGCGTCCATATGTAATTCCAAAGACAACGTACAAGACACCACTCAGTGCTTTCATATAGGAATTTCTGAAATAATCATGCAGTGGCGCCATCCCACGGCAAACAAGGTGCATTGTCTTTCATCAGGTGTAGTAGTAATATAGGCTACTAAACGTACCGACAGACTATCTATCTGCTACTGAAATGCAGACAATCAAATAACTTATCAGCAGCTACTGTTTGGTAAGATAACACCAACACTACAACTGGCCAGCATTGAAAACAAGCCTGGGTACCTGGGCTTACATGCTATGGACAGTATAAATACAGCCTCAATAAAAAAAACAAAAAACAACAACAAAAAAACAACACAAACCAGCATATACCCCCATGGTTGACTGGAGGTGCCCTATTGTTTGGGATTCATGGCTATACCAACTACCATGGACGGTTCTGGTCTGTAGCCATGTGTTGTAACTATTGAATTATTTCCAAATATTCACTGTTAATTTACTCAATCCGGTCCTAACTAAATGACCTTGGAATATTAAGGAATTTAGATGTATGTTATTGCTTTCTAGTGATGTATTCCAATATGAAACACAGCCAAATTTGTCAAACTGTACATTAATCTTATATAAAATTCGACCTTGGTAATTAAACCGGTGGTGAAATGACCACCATAGGTAAAAAGATGTAAGCTCTCCAACCTGTTTATCTATAGCACCGATTAAAGTGCTTAAAGTATGTTTGAACTTTACTATACAATAATAATATTGTCATTATTAATACTATGAGATAATATACAATAATTGTCATACATTGGTCTTTGATGGTTCACCAGTTAGCATAGGCTATGGACCTATCCCCTTGTTTCAATGCAGCAGTCAGGCTGGGCTAGGGGACCTGTCCAATGGGGATCTTTCAGTTTGCATGACTCTTTCGTCAGATGGCACACCATGCCAGTCTCTGTAATGCTTTGGTTGGATAGAAGCTCCTTCTACTATCAAGTGTGTGTAATTAAGAGGGGGGTTGACGGGGGGTTGGGTTGAAGGGGGTGGGGTTAGGGGGTGTAGTTGGGTTGAGGGGTGTACGTGTGTATGGTGAGGGGGTATGTTGGTGTGGTACGTGTGCAAGGGTGTGTGGTGGAGGTGTAGGGGTGTGGTGAGGATTTTGGTGTGTGTGGTGGGGGTGTATGGGGATTTAGGGGTGTGTGGTCAGGGTGTATGGTGAGTGGGTGTGGTGGGTGGGTGGGGTGGGCTGTATGGATGTGGAGGGTGTCAGGAATGTGTTGGGGTGTATGGATGTGGTGGGGGTGTAGGTGTGTGTGGTGGGGGTGTAGGTGATTTGTGGTGGAGGTGTAGGGGTGTCTTTCAGAGAGGCACCTCACAATCTTTAGCATCCCTAAACCCCCACCTTACACCCCACCACACACACCTATATCCCCAGTACCCCCTACACCCCGACCAGACACCTAAACCCCCACCACACACTTACACCCCCACCACACACATACACCCCCACCACACCTACACCACACACACACCTACACCCTCACCACACACCTACACCCCAACCACACCCCTAAACCCCCACCACACACATACACCACCAACACACACACACACCTACACCCTTCTACTAACCATGATGGCCGTCTTGTACGGGAATGGGTGCTGCCACCAAGTGTATATCGAGAGAAATGGCTCATGAAAGGTGGCCATTACTTTGTTTGCTGCATTTCACGGGAAAGCGCTGAGTGGCGTGTCTTGCCACACATGGCCTTTGGTAATACATGGTTAGGCACCACAGCACGGCAACCAAGTGACCATGCCCCAACCGTGTTTGTTGTTACTTGGGTTTTACATCCTAGCAACATCTAAGGTCACATCAGGATGAGCACCGACTTGTGACTCCTCTTTGCCATATATCCTAATAATGCAGTGCGCCTGGCTAAGAAGCGACAAGTATCAATTTATAAGTCATTGGTTTGACTCGACCAGGATTCGAACCTCTGGGTTTGAATCCCACGATCGACCAAAACGGGAGACGAATACCCAACTATTCAATTCAACACTTATTCCGGATTATATATCCATATTAAAACATATTGAAACTATATTAAGTATGTAGCATGCTTCGCGTTTTCTCCTTTTTGTCTACTTCTTGAGGTGGTGATATCACCTTAGCTGTTGGCAGGACATAAAACCCAACACACACACAACAGCAGCCATCAACAGGCGTAGGCGGGTTTTGAAAATTCAGTCAGTGACAAAACTGCTACGGTTGCGCCACCTGGTGATTTTGGCGGGAAGTTCCCGGAGCTGTAGCGCTGACTACTGCCCCCCCCCCCCCCCCCCCCTGCCTCCTGCCCCACTCTGGCAGTTCTGTGACGCGTTCAACTCGGCACCTCGGAGAAATTCTAAAAGTAGCGTTATTCTGAATGGCGTTTTAGCAGTTGGGTGCCTCGAAAATGGCGGCCTCCATAATGTGCACTCTCTGCAGCTATTTGCAATTGAAAGAACAGCTCTGATTGGCTGAAACACAGAGCCATTTTGAAGGCATTTTCGCCTCCTACTCGAAAAGCACCACATCTCGGAGTCGACTCTGAATGCAAATATAGCCTGAACGCGGCCATGGTGTACTGCCCCCCTGGGCCCGCAACCAGCGCCTCTGGTGTCGGCAGGCGGATCTATTCAAATTTACAAGAACTTTGTGGCAGACGTGTTACTGGCAGAGTGAGTTCAACAACAACAACAAACTGTACACCAACAAGGGCCCTCAGGTTGCTACACATAAGGGATTGGTGTAGAAAAAGAGAGAATTCTTTTTTTTTATTTGTCAGAATATTTCATTTCTATATCAGCACGGAAGCATTGGTATTGTGATCATAAGTGGTGGCAGTTAATTAAGCAATTTTTGTTGATTTAATTGGTTCATTGTTGGAATTTTACGTCCTGGCAACATGTAAGGTCATATCAGGACAGGTACCGACTTATGAAAGTGCACTCATGGTGACTTTATAGTGCTGCCCCACTGGGAGACCAGGCCACCAGCACCATGACCCGATATCCCACTGTCACATTTTCCTGACACTGAGTCAACCAGTCCTTGCCCTCTCCTAATAATGCCGAGCGCCATGGTAGGAAGCGACAAGAATACATTTTATAAGGCATCGGTTTGACTCGACTGCGACGAAAGTTCCCGATCTCGCACCCGCGCTATAGCGATTCGACCACGATGCCCGGTCGGAGACGGGTTGAGTGGGTTACCAGCATGCGGGTTGGCAGACGGAGTAGAGAGGAAGCAGGAGGGTCCCATGTTGCTAGGATGGGGGACAGGAACTGATTGGGGTTTATATTCCAGCAAAAACTGAGGTCATAGCTGTACTGACATGTGAAAGCACACATTCATGGTTGCTGAAGAATGTTGATCTACTGGAATATTTGGTCTCTGGCACCACGACCAATATCCCAGAGACATTTCTATACAGCCTGCCCTGAAAACTGGTATGAGAGACATGTCTATACAGCCTGCCATGGAGATTGGTAACAGAGACATTTCTATACAGCCTGTCATGTAGACTGGTAACAGAGACATTTCTATACAGCCTCCTGTGGAGCCTCGTACTCGAGACATTTCTATACAGCCTGTCATGTAGACTGGTAACAGAGACATTTCTATACAGCCTCCTGTGGAGCCTCGTACTCTAGACATTTCTATACAGCCTGTCATGTAGACTGGTAACAGAGACATTTCTATACAGCCTCCTGTGGAGCCTAGTACTCGAGACATTTCTATACAGCCTGTCATGTATACTGGTAACAGAGACATTTCTATACAGCCTCCTGTGGAGCCTAGTACTCGAGACATTTCTATACAGCCTGTCATGTAGACTGGTAACAGAGACATTTCTATACACCTTGCCCTAAATACTGGTAGCAGAGACATTTCTATACAGCCTCCCGTGGATACTGGTAGCAGAGACATTTCTATACAGCCTCCTGTGGAGACTGGTACCAGAGACGCCTGTAGAGCACATTTATTTTTATCATCGGCTGTTGGAGGTCAAACATATGATCATTCTGACATATTTCTTTAGAGGAAACCCGCTGCCACCACATGGGCTACTCTTTCCGATAAGCAGCAAGGGGTCTTTTATATGCACTTTCCCACAGACAGGACAGCAGCCATTGATGAACCAGTTGTGGACCACTGGTTGGATACTGGTACCAGAGACTGGGGACCGCAGTGACTGCTGCCTGAGTTGAGCGTCCGTCTCCTGTTTTGCTAGATCGTGGGATTCAAACCCACGTGTACAAATATTTTCGGTTCTGAATTATATATTGGCAGAGAGCATTATTATTCTTGGGTGACAGAGTGGGGAGAAGGTTATGTAATCTAAAACCAATGGTGCCCCACTCACATTATGACATGATATAAGCTATGTGAAATATATGTTCATACATGATGCCTAAGATTAATGAAGAGATTTCCTTATATAAGAGACAGTTCATGCTTGGTGAAATGTTCCTCTATGTATTCATAAAGAATGCAATTGGAGAAAAAGGACATTTTTAATATATTTATATATATATATTTATATATATATATATGTGCTCTATAATCCATTATGGGAATATAAACAAGGACACTACCGATCTTCAGTTCCCTATGTAATAGTTAGCACTTATCCTATCTAGCTGACCCTGTTATTATGACATAGACCACGGTGGCGCCCCCTGTGAGCGGCCCTGTGCACTGTATGCCAGCTGTGCCTGGCCTTAACGCCTGGCCTTAACGGATTCAATTTTAACTCGCAGGACGCAGGACGCAGGACGCTCCCCGATCCAGCTCGCCTTCTATCTGGAATCATGCTAGCTTGACACTCATCTGTGCGATACGGTATGTCTGAGGGTTTCTGCAACCCATGTGGTAAAATTCATTCTGGACCGAGGTGCATTACTGACGTGAAACGGGAGGATGCCGCAGGCAACCACATACGCATAACGCGCAAATTCTCGGCGGTCAAGATGGCGACGGCAGGAGAAGCCTCCGATGAGCGAGTGATGGAGGATATCACAAAAGACGTACGGAGTATGTGCATTGATGAAGAGGAGCGACGCGTGAGGGAGGAAATAAGGCAGCTGGAAAGGGACAAGCGCATGTTTGACTTGGAGGAACGACGGACCGTGTTAGTAAAGGAAAAGGCGGCCAGGGACACAGTGAAGCCACCACCAGCCGAGCAGGGCGGTGCAGCCCATACGGAAAGAGGTCACTCAAGTTACGGGGAGGTATCGCGCAAGAGCCGGACACGGCGGCGCAGATCGCACTCTCGTAGTGACTCCAGTTCACGTAGCAGGACAAGGAGCACGTCCCGGAGACGGAAAAGTAAGTGGTCTTTAAAAAACTATACTGAGGATAAGAAGGATGTGCGCAAACTATCAGTGGCCGAGTTACAGGAGGCATCATGCCTGTGGTTCCTGAGCCTAGACGGTGTGACGTTAAAAGATGGCCAAGCCCTATTCAGCCACCTTGCTTACATTGCATCGAAGGCTAAGCATGAGCTGTTCAAAGACACTGCCCATGTTCGATATGACACGGCCGTGCGTAAGCTGGCGGAACGGGAGGGTTTCGCTGCATTCACGGCAGGGAATGCGGCGGCGAGCCTGATCCACTAAGGGCATGAGGCCATGCGGGCCAAAACTAAGAGTGCGACCACCGGGAATCCAAAGGGGCTCAAGACCTATGAAAAGGGAGGCAAGCGGGCCTGCTTCCCCTGGAACAAGGTTAAGTGCACCCGGGACTGACGGTGCACCGGGACGCGCCACACCGGGGACGCGGAGCATGACCCAGATTCGGCCATACCGCGGGAAAACGGGGCGCGGGGTGGGGCGCAGCGAGCACTCAAGCAGCCACACAACCCGGCGGTGGACGCGGCCGGGGCAGGGACGGTAGCGGTACTGGGGTTTGGGACACCCAGGCAGACACACAACCCGGCGGTGGACGCAGCTGGGACAGGGACGGTACCGGTCTCCGAGGTACTGGGTGTGAGGCATTACTTGACGCCACCGGAGGGCGTGGTATGGATGTTTACAGTGGCGCATGTGGGTCAGTGAAGATGCCCGAGCCGCAGGGCTGGCTTCCCGCACGTGGGGAGGTCCCGGATGTAAACAACAACAACACTGTGGTCGCGGCACGCGTGGAGGCCCCGCCTCTGGGTGGGACTGACAACACGGGAGCCCCAGGGGGGGCGGGAGGCTGCCATGGTGGCGTTACGGAGGGTTGCAGTGGAGCACGGGGGTCAGTGGAGACACCCGTGCCACGGGAGGCCCCGGATGTAAACAACAATAACAACACGCGGGACGGGGTGGACACCCTGATGGCGGCGGCGGGCACCCTGGGGGGGATCCCCGGTGACCAACAAGTGGGGGAGACGCCCCACAGAGGCACCCCTGTATGGACAAGCAGGGGGGATGGCCTGGACCCGGGGTGGCTCCACGTCGAGGACGGCACAGGAGATGAGCATGTATTCGACATCACCGTCACGGAGACGGTTACCGACTGTGTGACCGACTTCCGACTCTGGAGGAGCTGCATGACAGGTTTGTGCAGCTGCACGCACAGTATTGATGGTGTCGTGTCCCAGATGAAGCCATGTAGGGTCTTCACAGAGCTGTTCATGAGGGGTGATACTGACCCCGATGCCGAATATATCATGAAAGGCATCTGCTTCGGCTTCATGGTAATAAACCAGGACTGCGACGCTTGCTATGAGTGCCATCAGGGCACCGGGGGAGACCGTGAGGACAGAGAGGTCATGTCTGGCAAACTCAGGAAGGAGATCGAGGCAGGGGCTTTGACCAGGGCGGCAGACCGGCCGCTATGTGTGCATAGGCTCTTCTGCATCCCCAAGGATGGAGGGGGGGTGAGGGGCATCATGGATTGCAGCAGACCAGAGGGGGAGTCAGTCAACAACTACACGGATAGCGTGACGGCCAAATTCTCCTACAATAGTGTCGACGATGTGGCCGCCCTGATGCAAGCCGGAGACTATCTCGCGACCGTGGACATCCGCGATGCCTACCGGGCGGTGAGCATCCACCCACGAGACCGGGACCGCCAGGGCATATTCTGGGACTTCGGGAATGACCCGGTCTTTTTAAGAGATAACAGGCTATGCATGGGGCTGGCCTCCAGCCCTTATGTCTTCAGCAAGCTGTCTGATTTTTTTGTCCGCTGTGCAGTGCTTGAGGGCGTGGGGGAGGTGGTAAATTACCTCGACGACTTCTGTATCGTAGCTCGGGACTTCGACGTGGGCTGCACGGCCCAGGCCACCCTAATGGGGATCCTCCGGAGATTGGGCTTCTACATAAGCTTCCCAAAAGTCACCTCCCCGTCCACCAAAACAAGGTTCCTGGGTATCGACATCGACACCATCACCCTGGAGATGTCGCTGCCGGAGGACAAGCTGACCAGGATGACCATGGCGCTTCTGGCCCTGGAGGGCCGGAAGAAGGCTAGGAGGATCCAGCTGGAGCGGCTGGCTGGCTTGCTGGCGCACTGTGCGAAGGTGGTCCGGGGAGGCCGCACTTTCTGCAGACGCATGTACGACACGATCAACACAGTGGCAAAACCCCACTTCAAGGTCCGCCTCTCGGGGGGTTTCCATGAGGATAGACGATGGTGGCTGGACTTCTCCAGGGGGTTCAATGGGAAGGCAAAAATAATCGGCCGCCATACCCCATACGTCTCGACTTACAGCGACGCCTCCGGGGAGGGGTTCGGGACGATCCATGCTGGCGATTGGAAGATTGGAGCCTTCGGGGAGGGACCAGACGGGAGGATCAGGGATGAGGTGGGCCACCACCATGCCACACCCGATGGGACTTGTAGGGGGGCCCACATAAACGTGCTGGAGATGTGGGCAGCCTTCTGTGTGGCCCAGACCTGGGGCCACCTGTGGAAGGACAGCACGGTGGTCATGGTCACGGACAATGAGACGGTCCGAGCGGCCTTGACCTCGGGTCGGTCCAAATCAAAGGGGGTCATGCACTTCGTGCGCAGGCTGTTCTGGATAGCGGCACAGTACAATTTTGATGTTCAGTCTGTTTATGTAAAGAGTGCTGACAACACGATCTGCGACGCCCTGAGCCGTTGGAGCACCAGTGACAGTAAGGACCGAATCCGGGTCGCAGACGGAGCACGCAGGCTTTGTTGCAACCACATATTCACCAACTCCCCTGACCCTTCTATTTCCAGTTGTGGAGCTGCGGAGGGAGAAGCTGGCCGTGCAACGCAAGTACTACGCCCCAAACTCCATCACAACACGGGGGGTCCAGGTGAGACGATACCTGGAGTTCATTGAGGAGTTCGTGGGCCACTTTCCCACCACACCGTGCCCTCCGGAACAGACAGCACTGTATGCAGTCTGGCTGGCCAGGACTCTCAAATACACATCGGTGTGCAACTATCTCAGTGGCCTGAACTTCTTCTTGAAGACGGAGGGCGCGGAGCCGATCGACTACAAAAACTTTGAGCTGGCATCCACGTTGAAGGGCATCAAGCGGGAGCGGGGTTGCCATCCCAGGCAGGCGGCCCCCTTACTGCCTGACATGCTTAGGCGAATATTCGCTGCCCTGACCACCTCGGCGGGGCATACCGCCTGGCGGGCGGCCATACTGTGCAGCTTTAGGGCACTACTGAGGAAGTGCCAGGTGACAGCCTCGGACTTGTCACTACTCAGGGGAGACTTTTCCTTTCTCCCATGGGGAATGTTGGTGCGAGTTCGTCGCTCCAAGACGATACAATTCGCGGAGCGGATGCTCGAAATACCTGTGGCTAGGTGCCCGGACCTCTCCCTGTGTGCAGTTTATTGGACTGAGAGACACTTCAGGGAGGTCCCAGCTGGGCCTGATGCCATGGCGTTCCGGATCCCCACGCCAGCGGGCGCCACGATGAAACTGCGATACTCGACATACCAAGGGATGCTGAAGCACTTCTGTGGGGTCGCGGGATTGGACGCTGGGGACTACTCATCCCACTCCTTGAGATGGGGGGGCTGTACCTTCCTATCATTGTGTGGCGCCACCCTGGAAGAGCTCAGGGTGCGCGGTGATTGGGCGAGCGATACCATCTTCGCCTACCTGCAGACGCCATTGAGCGTCCGCATAATGAACGACATTAGGGTTTCCATGGCACTGGCCGGTGCGACTGAGCCGGTATACTGAGACTGTGGGGTTGGGGGGACCATGGGTCTCTTGGCATTTAATATATCTCCGCCAGAGAATATATATCTTCTTCTCAACCACATCAGTCTTATCTTGTTCTGTTTATTGGGGCAAACTGTTTATGTGCTCTATAATCCATTATGGGAATATAAACAAGGACACTACCGATCTTCAGTTCCCTATGTAATAGTTAGCACTTATCCTATCTAGCTGACCCTGTTATTATGACATAGACCACGGTGGCGCCCCCTGTGAGCGGCCCTGTGCACTTTATGCCATCTGCGCCTGGCCTTAACGCATTCAATTTTAACTTTAGGTGGGCATTTAATATATCTCCGCCAGAGAATATATATCTTCTTCTCAACCACATCAGTCTTATCTTGTTCTGTTTATTGGGGCCAACTGTTTATATATATATATATATATATATTTGTAACTGTTTGCAACTACCTGTCCCTAGCGGACCTAGGGCCAAGCACACCAGCCATACCACATTCCTTAGGGCCAGACCCTGCAGGCTGGGTTGGGTGGCAACTCCCCATATTAGGGCATTGCACTGACCAGTCTGTAGGGGGGTGTCTGATTGGCTGGCTGTGGGAGGTCCAGTCACTTGACCCACTTGGCCTATCATGGCCACACAACTCTCATTCTAATTAATTATTCAAGAAACTTCTCCACCAGGCACACTGGAGATCACTCTACTCCTGGCTCTTGAGTGAGACACACCTACTCTAGAGCAGGAACCCAGACACTCTGTCTGATGCTACCAAAATTCATATATCAAAATTGAGTTGAGTGTAACAACCAAGGGACTCTGGTTCAATGGGATGTAGGCACTGATTCATAGACAGGCTAAAGAGGTAATGAGATTCTGTGGAGACAGAAGGTCAGGGGTGAGGGTGCTAGATCACTAGTAGGTTAACAGGAGTTGATGCCAATAAAGCACAACTTCTTCACTGTTAATCTTGTGTGACTTGTCTTACCTTTCTTCCTTATGAGTTTGTTGATGAGTTGGTTTAAGGGTTGATTAAGGGAGGCATCACAGGTGAAATGAAGGGGAAGAGTTTTATGGTATTCTCTGGGGCTCTGAGCAGCCGAGTAACCCAGTAATACTATACACGGGTTCAAACCCTGGTAGAGTCAAACTAATGACTTATAAATTGATACTTGTCACTTCCTAGCCAGGCGTTCGGCATTATTAGGATAGGTCAAGGACTGGTTGGCTCAGTGTCAGGATAATGTGACTAAGTGGGATATCATCAGTTCATAATGTTCGCGGCCTGGTCTTCCAGTGGGGCAGCACTATAAAGTCGCCATGACTGCACACAGTCACAAGTCGGTACCCGTCCTGATATGACCTTAGATGTTGCAAGGACGTAAAACCTGAGACGGGCGCAATTACAGACTGTCATGCAGACCCCCTGGTCTGGCAGACTGCCCTGCCCTGGGGACCGGCAGGGGACCCGGTTACCACACAGACCGTGGCGCCACCATGCTGTCCACGCAGACACACCGCACTCCCCCATTATCGCCCACCGAGAGTGCACCCATTGCTGGCGCCAAGGCTGCACAAATACAACATAGCGGCTAGGGGAGCCGGATAACCCCCCCCCCCCACCCGCCCCCTAGCGGCCGACATCAGGGCTGGGTGTTGGGTTGCTAAGGCGCATTAATACGGCGTCCGTGCGCATGCGCAGAAGGTGGCGGCGGGCTCGCCGTGCCGGGGCCTGTTGACACTCGCCTGCCCGACTGTTATTATCAGCAAACCAGTGCAGGCCGAACTGAGACTCCGCCTGGACAGTGCAGCGTTCGGCCAGACCGGAAGTGGCAGCGCGACGCGTGTGGGTGTGACGCTGGTGGTGTGGGTGTGGGTTCGTTGTGGTCGTGGGGAGGGGGACATAGCTCAGGGAAGCGAGGCATAGCTGAGGCGGTAGAGTGTCCACCTGTGAAGCTGTCGGTCCTCCTATCGATCCTGCTCAGTGGACCCATTTGCAGTTTGGGCTATTTTCCGTTCCAACCAGTGGTCCACAACTGGTTCATCAAAGCGTAAACTATTCCGATATTCAGCATAGGGGGGAATGCAAATGTTCTATTACTGATCAGTGTACGTGACCAGGCGCATGCATGCACACACACACACACACATATATATATATATGTTCTCTATAATCTATTATGGGAATATAAACAAGGACACTACCACCGAGCAGTTCTCCCCCTCTATTTACATATATATGTATGGGCTGGAAATTTCGTTGGAATTTGGTTTGTCAACATTTATTTCTAACAAAATCACTATTTTAGAAGGTCCGCTAGAGTTTATTGATGATATGTCTGTAACGTGCTGTCATTGAAGCCTCACATCGCCACTAAAAATATTTTGTTTACGGGACTACTTTCGGCTTTTCTTTAACCTTACAGACATATCTATAGACCTATTTCAATGTTTACTAACATCGTGTATGCGCACGCAGCTTGGCTGCAGAACGAAGGCACACTGCCATTGAGTTTGCCGGTACGCGCAGTGCAAAACGTTTATTTTATTCAAAATTAATACAAATGCACAACCCTAACCTTATGAATTTAATATAACTATTCGTTGAATATGTTTTCTGTATGTGTACCAATCGGTTTGTCTCTAGGTCGTGTGGTTTTAGAGATATTTCACTTTTTCTGTATGAAGATTGGCCACGGCCATTGACAATCCATTGAGTTTGCCGGTACGTGCAGTGCAAAACGTTTATTTTATTCAAAATTAATAGAAATGCACAACCCTAACCTTATAAATTTAATAGAATCTATTCGCTGAATACGTTTTCTATCTGTGTACCAAGCGGTTTGTCTCTAGGTGGTGTGGGTTTAGAGATATTAAATCTTTTCTGTATGAATATAATTCAAGATTGCTCACGGCCATTGACAATGCATTGAGTTTGCCAGTACGCGCAGTGCAAAACGTTTATTTTATTCAAAATTAATAGAAATGAAGAACCCTAACCGTATAAATTTAATATAATCTGGTCGTTGAATATGTTTTCTATATGTGTAGGAAGGGGTTTGTCTCTAGGTGGTGTGGTTTTAGAGATATTTCACTTTTTCTGTATGAAGATTGCCCATGGCCATTGGACAATGCATTGAGTTTGCCGGTACGCGCAGTGGAAAACGTTTACTTTATTAAAAATTTGATAGATATGCAGTACCCAAACCTTATAAATTTAATATAATCTATTCGTTGAATATGTTTTCTATATGTGTACCAAGCAGTTTGTTTCTAAGTGGTGTGGCTTTAGAGATATTTCCCTTTTTCTGTATGAAGATTGCTCATAGCCATTGAGTTTGCAGTGTGTCAGTGTGTCGTCCTGCAGCCAAAAGGCGCGCGCACTGACCTAGATACCCGTGCTGACGTCACATGAAATAGGTCTATACTTGGATTCAATTCTGCTAAATCTTTTCTACCACCACATCTAACAGCAGCTTGAAGATGCCGCTCACACGCGGTTTCAAGGTCAGTGTACAAGACTACTCAGATACTGGTGAGAGAGCTACTATTCACAGATGACAGTGCACTTGTTGCCCACTCTGCTGAAGAGACCCAGAAAATAGTGGACGTTTTCTCCGATGCATCAAAGAAGTTTGGCCTGAAAATTAACATCAAGAAGACGGAGGTGCTGTACCAACCCAACTCTACAAGAACCTGAGAGGAGGAGATCATGGTTGACGGAAACAAGCTGAACTCTGTTCCGGAATTCACCTATCTCGGAAGCACTATATCAAGTGATGGACGCATTGATGCTGAGATACAGAGGAGGATGGCCAAGGCTAGCGCATCTTTCGGCCGACTACGCCAGAGACTCTGGAACAACCACCATGTGTCCATTCGGGTCAAAGGTAAGATCTACCGCGCAATCGTGCTATCCACCCTACTATACGGAGCTGAGGCCTGGACAGTGTACATGAGGTTCTTTTCACCACTTTTCAGCATGAAAATGCTAGGTCCTGGAAAGAAATTAAGGAAGTGATAGCATCTACTCTTTTGACAGCGGATGAACGTAGTCATTTAATGGGGATAGTGATGGCTATGAATCAAGAAGAAGGGGAAACAGTAGCTGCATACTGTCAGTGGTTTAAGACTGCTGCAGCTAAAGGTTGGGATCTTCCAACTGCAGTTTTTGGCACTGATACCTTTGATATACTCCTTTCGAGATTTCTCGACTCCTTAGTTGATGATAATACCATGTTCTAAAATATTCCAATATACGCACATGGGGGAATGCAAACATTCTATTACTGATCGGTGTATGTGACATGTATGTATATGTCATGGGGGTGATGAAAATGGGAAATCTTGTGCCTAGATCGGGACTCGAACCCACATCTCTTTGCATTCCGGGCCAGTGTGCTAACCATTACACCACCTAGGCTCCCTGAGATCAACACACTACCCACGCCTACCTGTCTATGTGGTTACTTGCCTGAGAGGTCAGTGCAGACCACTACACTCGTCCCCCTGGAATTGTAAGTCTTTTAATGCTTACAATTACATACATACAGGCAATGCACTTACACATACATACACAGGGTAGGTTCAACAACTATACAGCGCATAGCTTGTACAGGATCATGGTCACGGCAACCAGTGTCATGGGGCTGATGAAAATGGGAAATCTTGCGCCTAGAGCGGGACTCGAACCCACATCTCTTTGCATTCCGGGCCAGTGTGCTAACCATTACACCACCTAGGCTCCCTGAGATCAACACACTACCCACGCCTACCTGTCTATGTGGTTACTTGCCTGAGAGGTCAGTGCAGACTACTACATATATATAGGCGCATGTATATGTAAGGGCTGATGGCGCCTGAGTGGGATGTAAATAGACATAGTGGTGCTGGCAGGTCTGGGTGTGAGTGCACTCAGGGCATACCCCCTCTGCTGGGATAGGGATCACCACACTCAAAGGTCAAGGTTTGTGGTAGCCATGGGGCCGTACAGCTTGGTGGTGGTGGGCAGACCACTGGAATCCATAGGGACCAGGAATGCTGGATCCCTATTGGTAGGGCCAAGCATGCTTGTTTTCCATTGGGGGAAATGGGTGGGTTGATACTCTACAATGAACCCATGTAACCATATAAATAATAAACCAGAGGGCTGGACTCTCTCTTCTTCTTTACACTTTATACTCTTCCTTTCTCTTTGTCTGTATTGATTTCACCATAGCCTCCCTACACAACCACAGATTCGAGCCTTAGCTTTTACATAGCTGGTTGACCACGATGAGTGGATTAGTTGAGTAGTGGATTCGACTTTACATAACTGGCGTCCACAACGGTTATCGACATGATACGGTTAGTAATATGTTGGTTATGTGACCACAACGGTTATTTGACATGATGGGTGGTGACCACGTTGGTTATTGACATGCTGTTGATTTAAAAGATTAGGAACATGTTGGCTATTACTTCTTTGGGGTGATGTGTAGGTAGTGTTTTTTCTGCTATTTTTCGACTCTGTTGGGGTTTGAAATATATTCGGAATTGTGTTTGTCGATGATTATTTCCGACAATACTACTATTTTAGAAGGTCCGCCAGACTTTATTGATGGTATATCATTGAAGCCTTGTGTCACCACTAAAAATCTTCTTTTTTTTACGGGACTACTTTCGGCTTTTCTTTAACCTTAACACGATGGGGTGAGGGTAGGAATACACTTCGTCGTTTTTTAAAACAATTTCTTCTACTTTACAGACATAACTATACTCGGATTCAATTCTGCTAAATCTTTTCTACCACTGCATACAAAAGGAGGAATTATTGCGTGAAGAATTTCAACTTTGGTTTCAAGGTCAGTGTACACTGGGCAATTATTCCGCTGATATGGGAGCGTTAGAAGCATGGTCTAAATTTATGGCACTTAGGCTAGATATTCTTAAAGAGGAAAATGATGAGCATTTGTCTGATTTAAGGGACAGGACAGAATTACGGGAGGATAGAGAAGAATGTAGGGAAGCACGTGAACTATTGTAGGTTGAGCATAGACAGAGAGAGGTACGAAATAGATCATTGAAAGCGTACAGCAAGTCTGTTCCCTTGTTGGACGGGTCAGACAAAGGGGCGTTATGTAGTTGGATTGACTTGATCGAACGTATCGGGACTCTTGCAGATGTTTCAGACTTAGACATTATTCGCTTTGCTTTATCAAATGCAACAGGAACGCTGCATGAGGTTCTTTTCACCACTTTTCAGCATAAAAATGCTAGGTCCTGGAAAGAACTTAAGTAAGTGATAGCATCGACTCTTTTCACAGCGGATGAACGTAGTCATTTAAAGGGGTATGAAGCAAAACGAAGGGGAAACAGTAGCTGCATACTGTCAGCGGTTTAAGACTACTGCAGCTAAAGGTTGGGATCTTCCAACTGCAGTTTTTGGCGCTGATACCTTTGAGATACTCCTTTCGAGATTTCTTGAATCCTTACTTGATGATAATACCATGTGGTATGTAGAGACGAATCGACCAAAAACTCTTGAAGAATCCTTCCAAATGTCTATTCTCAATGATAAGTCTGTTATTAAGCAGCAGAGATGTGCTAAATCATGTCTTGGTAATTTAGCTATTTGTGAGCAAATAGATGGTCTAAATGGTACTTCTTTGTATTTTTCCAAGTCTTTCTTTTCTCACAGAGGTTCTAAATCCTCTGGTTCAGACAGTCAGGTTCTGAACACTCTTAAATCTCTTAGAAAGTGCAACACCTTCTCATGTCAGTTCTTACAACCAAGGCGTATGTGGTCGATTGCCGCATGTAAACCTCGGGCAGCCGGTCGGGGTAGAAAATGCAGATGTAATTAGGCACACTCCAGTCGCACAGCACACGGCGGGGATTGCACTGTCAAAGCAACAGCAGGGGAGCAATGGACATTTTTCACCCGTATGGAATGTCTCACGCGTATCCGCAGTCGCGGAAAAGCAATGCTTTTAGGCAAAGAAGGCATAGTACAGCGCCAAAGCGTACAATATCTTGTTTCTTATGTAAAGAAGTACACATGATGGGCGATTGTCCATTTAAAATAAAATAACTTTCAGGTAACGTTAACATGAACGGTACTACACCTACGGGAAACTAGAACGCGCACTTGATGCACATCCCTCGATTAATATTGAATTTGATGGATTTCATTTATCTGGTCTTGTAGACTCAGGTGCGGCTAAGAGTTTGATACATTTGTCTGTTTTCCAATCTTTAATTGACATCGGTGTATCTGATGAGTAATTGGTAGTAGATTGGTAGTAGATTGAGATCTCTGTCAGGACATCTAATTCCAACTGTAGGTATAGTGCATATTTCTCTTTATGATACGCCATGTCCTTTCTTTGTAGTAGATTCTCTGAGCTTTGATATGCTCATAGGTACAGATGTAATGGAAATTTGTACAGCTGAAATTAATTATAGAAATACATTTATTTAGGTGATATTATAATTTATTCACCTGATGAGGAAAGTCATCAACAAGATGTAGCTAACATTTTGGCCATCTTGCAGGATAATTGTATGACTATTAAGGAATCTAAGGAATGCAGGTATTGCAGTACCTACCTACTAAAATACCTCAGGGAATTTGATGCCCCTGCCTTGCAAAGGTATAAACCACTGCCTTGTGGTGTACAGGTTCTTGATAGAACCAAAGGCTAAGGGAGCAAACCGTAACAGAAAACCATGCTTCCATGGCAGCATTAAGGGCGGTGATAAATGGAACTCCCAACATCTCCCGACCAGCCACTGCAGTGGCAAATAGTTTGCGCCTGTCTTGACGTGTTGTTGCCGGTGTGAGACCTCTATTTGCTCCCCAAGAGAGTGCTGCTAGTAACTTGCAAAATCCAGCAGCACTTCGACACTTTGCAAGGAGCTTTTATGAAATGCACAACTACATAAAATAGCGGTGCTTAAGAAATAAAAGCAGTCTTTGTCGCATTGCGACTGACAGCATGATGATGATGATTAAGGAATCTAAATGTGAATTTGGAGTGGCTGAAGTAAAACTCTTGGGTTACATTGTATATGAAGCGGGTTTAAAACTGGATCCTGAAAATATTATTGCAATTAGGGATATGGCTTCTCCGAATAGTAAAAAGGAAGTAAGACGTTTGCTAGGATCGGCAGGATATTATCGACAATTAATTCCTAATTATGCTGATGTCGTAGCACCTATTACTTATTTAAATAGTAATAAATGTAGCTTTGTTTGGACGGTAGAATGTGAAAATGATTGGAATGAGTTGAAAAGTCTATTATTAGAATGTGTCCTTCTAAAATTTCCTGATCCTTCTAAGCCTTTAAAATGTAAACAGATGCTTCTGAGTACAGTTTGGGTGCTGTCCTGGTGCAGGAAGACGAAAAAGGGATAGATAGGCCTGTACATTTAATAAGTACTAGATTTTCTTCTGCTCAGCGTAATTATCCTACAATAGAAAAAGAAGCATTTGCTATAATTTATTCATTAATTAAACTAAGACCTTACTTATATGGCTGCTGAATTTACTATTTACACAGACCATGCTCTACTAAAATGTTTTTTCACTAAGGAAATCCGTAATACACGTATTCAACGTTGGGCAGTATTATTAGCAGAATTTGTAGCACCAATTGTGTATATGATAGGAGTAGATAATGTATGGGCTGACATGTTGTCTCGATTGAGACCTAATACAGAGGCCAAGGAGCCAGTAGAGATGTTTGCATTTGATTCGATGTTAGCAGAACAGGCAATTGCATTTGAGCACTATAAACTGCCATTCGATGAAGTCATGAATGAACAGAAAAAAATGCCCGAATATACATTAGGGAGGAATGAAGAAAATTATTATTTGCTAATGGATAGTCTTCTTTATTCAATGATTGCCACTACACATAAAGATACGTATCCTCGACTAGTTTTGCCGGAGAGATATAGGTTGAGCACAGGCAGAATGTAGATACACTGTAGATCATTAAAAGCGAACAAGCCTATTCCCCCATAAACCGGGGCAGACGCTGGAGCGTTACGTAATTGGATTGAATTGATCTAAGGCATAGGTACTCTTGTCGACATCCAGACCCGGACATAATATTTGTCAACAATACTCTTCTCTGTTTTCGCATGGCGAGGCAATAGATAATGCCTGGGGAGGCATAGGTAATGCCTAGGGCATTGAAGAAGTCTTAATCATTTTTCAAAAACCAGTGTCTGTTGGGAGCTCAGCTCAAATGATCAGAAAGATTCTTCCTCTTTTTTCTTTCTCTATTGTTCGCTAGGCGATTGCATGAGGTTCTATCCACTGCTTTTTGTCAGAGATAATGCTTGTGGAGGCATAGGTAATGCCTAGGGCGTAGAATGAACTCTAATCATTTTTTACAAAAGCGAGTGTCTTTGGGAGCTCAGCTCAAATGATTAGAAGGATTTCTTGATCTTTTTTTCATAATCACTTTACAAAAGCGAGTATGTGAGGACAACTCAGCTAAAAGGTGATGAAATTTTTTCTTGAATATCCTTAATCACTTTACAAAAGCGAGTCTGTGAGAACAGCTCAGCTAAAAGGTGATGACATTTTTTCCTTCTTAAGTTATTCATACAGAACGATTCATCTAGAAATTGGGTTCATCTACAAACTATTAAAATCCCACAAACTACAAAGCTATATTAGACTTGACAAAACTGCTATATTAGACAACAAAACTGTTGGCCGATAGTAATATAAGTAGATTGACAACTAGATTACTAATATTACCAATTTTGCATATGGGTTCTTCTTTGCTGCTGGTCCTAAAAAGGGGGAATCGGGGGTAAAAACTTAAATACGTCACAGCTTATCCTAGTTAGGCTTGTTGTGTTCCACATATATCCTATTTTAAGGCACAATTAAAAGAAAAGCAGTTTGGACCCCGATTGCACGTCAGGGTGGCTTTGAACTTGACTAAGTGGAGAACGTTACGCGTGTTTCGGTGTGACACAAAAAGCCGCCTAGTGTCAGATTTAGAACTAAACCCTTATTTTTTCCTAGTACGGTTTTGAACTGCACTCACTAGGAGTAACTAAGTGCAATTTTATGAGGGTCCGTCCACTTGAGAGTAGAACAGAGGACTTATAAAATTGTGACACTGAAACATGTGTGACATGGAAAGGAAAAGTTTTTTCTTCAAGATCAAACAAACACCACAGAGCATGAAAAGGTATTTATGCTTATTAGTTTTTGACGCTGTGGACATATTTCAAAGTAATTTTGTAATACTTCCATAACTTCTGATGTTATTGGAGTTGTAACGCATGTTTCATGTGACATGTAACGCATGTTTCATGTGACACTCAATAATAACTTGGCTCAGAAATTGCTAACAGTATGCACACACAAAAAGTTTTTGTTAAGGGTATTATTTCTACACATTACATGTATGCAAGTATGTCTTTTGAGTGTTACAAGTTTTGCTTATAATGGGTTCTTCTTCAGTTTTGGTCCTAAAAAGGGGGAATCGGAGGTCAAAACTGAAATATGTTACAGCCTATCCCAATTAGGCTTGTTGTGTTCCACATACATCCAATTTTAAGACACAATTTAAAACAAAAACAATTTGGACCCAGACTGCAAGTCAGGGTGGCTTTGAACATGACCAAGTGGAGAATGTTACGCATGTTTCGGCTGACACAAAAACCTTCATTATGTAATATTTAGAACAAGACCCTTATTATTTCCTAGTTAGGTTTTGAACAGCAGTCACTAGGAGTAACTAAGTGCAATTTTATGAGTGTTCGTCCACTTGAGAGTAGAACAGAGAAGATATAAAATTGTGACACTGAAACATGCGTTACATGGAAAGGAAAAGTTGTTCCTTCATGATGAAACAAGCACCACAGATGATGAAAATATTTATGCTTATTAGTTGTTGATGCTGTGGACATATTTCAAAGTAATCTTGGAACACTTCCCTAACTTCTGATGTTCTTGGAATTGTAACACATGTAACATGTAACGCATGTTTCATGTGACACTCAATAATGACTTAGGTTAGACACTGCTAATAGCATGCAAAAAATGTATTTGTTCAGGGCATTATTTGTACACATTACATGTATGCAAATATTTCTTTTGAGTGTTATAAGTTTTCTTATGTAGAAAAAGATATTGTGATGACTTAGAGGATGAAGATGACAACAGGTGAACGCGTGATAGCATCATAGCGCAACATCCTGTTTATAACTTGACACCACATCATCAGTAGGTGTGTAGATGCCCACGGTATATTTGAAAATCATGGTGAGAAGAGATTTGATCCATTATTGGATTTTGTATCGCGAAATAATTTTCGCCGTTACGCGTGTTTCATCTTCATCGATGTGTGACACGCCACACTAATAGCATCATAGCGCAACATCCTGTTTATGACTTGACACCACATCATCAGTAGGTGTGTAGATGCCCACGATATATTTGAAAATCATGGCGAGAAGAGATTTGATCCATTGTTGGATTTTGTATCGCAAAATAAATTTTCGCCGTTACGCGTGTTTCACCCGTGACACAAAGTTTTTATTTCACTTTTAATGCATTTTAGGAAATAATATTATAACTTTTGTGTTCAGAACTAGGCATCTATGATGCTATCCTATTTAAAGCAGCAGGGTTTTTCCTGGCTTGCATGGTTGGATATTGTGAAAATTGAAGGTGAACGCGTGTTTCATGACGTGACATCTCATGAAACACGCGTTATGCTCACTTTCAAGCATCGTTGTTTTACACACAGACAATCAACAGTCCTAAAATTAGTTTTCTGACATTTTTGCATGTTACAACTTTGCAAATAAACTAGCTATGTTTGAATATTTTGGTCTACAATGAAGTAGTTTCCAACACAAGTAGTACTGTTTCACCATTCCCATTTTTAGCTGTCATATTTGCGTGACAAATGAATCTATTTTTGCAATAAAAAATTAACCAAACATTTTTTTCTGACTGGATTGCTGTCATTGCTTCTTTGGGGTATAATAAAAGGAATTTTCTTCATTTGGTATGAAAAGGAGAATTAATTTAGACGAAAACAGTTACAATGTGAGGACGAACCAATTAGGACCAGCAGCAAAGAACCCATATACATTTTTTGCTTGGGTCTGGCCAAGAAATACTATAAAATAACATTTTCATTTGAAATTCATGGACAAAAAAATGTGTCGAATGTTGCCATTCATTGTCATGAGGTTTTGGTTCATTGGAAATTTATGGAAATAATAATGTGTGGAATATTGCGATTTATTCATGAAAGGTTGGTTCATGTGAAATTCATGGACATAAAATGTGTCGAATGTTGCCATTTATTCATGAAATGTTGGTTCATTTGAAATTCATGGACATACAAATTTTGAATATTGCCATTTATTCATGAAAGGTTGGTTCATTTTAAATTCATGGATATAACAATGGTCGAATATTACCATTTATTCATGAAATGTTGGTTCATTTGAAATTCATGGGTGTGATACAATAGTACATTTTTTGTTTGTTTTGAATGGGGTGTTTATGCTGTCCATAGCATATAAGCTCGGATGATCGAGCTTGTTTTCAATGCTGGGCAGTTATCGGTCTGTGTTTCTTAAGATTATGGTTTATGGTTAGTGATCTCTGTTAGTTTTTTTTTATTTTCTTGGTAAGAGTCTTCCTCTTTTGATTTTTTCCTACACTTAATTCTAGACTAGACTACTCTATTTACATATTACAGGCTTGTACGTAATAGTTAGTTGGTTTATGTTTGGATTTGATGTTATCTGGCTGTTTTCTGGCAGGGGGTTACCTCTCATGGGCTGTCCAGCTGGTGGGCCGTGACATATCACATGCCCCCTTGTGGAACAGCTTAGAGGGGGTTTCCTGGTTTTATTTTGCACAGATATTTTTTGTAGTACATGTGTTTAGTTGTGTGAGATGATAGATAGTACATGTGTTTACTTGTGTGAGGCGATAGTACATGTGTTTAGTGGTGAGACAATAGTATGTGTTTAATTGTGTGAGACGATAGTACAGTGTTTAGTTGTATGAGACGATAGTACATGTGTTTAGTGGTGAGACGATAGCACATTTTTATTTGTGTGAGATGAAAGTACAGTGTTTAGTTGTGTAAGACGATAGTACATGCGTTTACTTGTGTGAGACAATAGTACTTTGTTTACTTGTGTGAGTCAATAGTACAGTGCTTAGTTGTGTAAGACGATTGTACAGTGTTTGGTTATGTGAGATGATAGTACATGTGTTTATTTGTGTGAGATGATAGTACAGTGTTTGGTGGTGTGAGACGATAGTACCTGTGTGTAGTGGTGAGACGATAGTAAATGTGTTTACTTGTGTTAGATGATAGTACATGTGTTTACTTATGTGAGACAATAGTACAGTGTTTAGTTGTGTGAGACGAGAGTACATGTGGTTAGTTGTGTGGAATGATAGTACAGTTTAGTTGTGTGAGCCGATAGTCCATGTGTTTACTTGTGTGAGATGATAGAACAGTGTTTACTTGTGTGAGGAGATAGTACAGTGTTTAGTTGTGTGATACAAGAGTAGTGTTTGGTTGTGTGAGATGATAGTCATGTGTTTACTTGTGTCAGATGATAGTACAATGTTTACTTGTGTGAGGCGATAGTCCATGTGTTTACTTGTGTGAGACGATAGTAGGTCATCTCACATCACGTGGTCACCGCAAGATGACCATCTGGGTCATAGCCACAAGACTTTTGGCAAGCTTGTCAACATTATTTTGGGTTCTTTCAGCTCAAAATGACTCCAGACTAATGATTAGTAGCACATAACGATCAATTTGATATATTTATCTAAAAAATAAGACAAAAATTCCAATGTCATCAGACCATGCAACTTCAGCGAGTGCACCAGTATCTATCCAAATCTGAATAAGTGTTTGGTTTTGACAATTTCTTGCTTTCATCGAACTATGCAGTTTTAACTGCATGCGTGATGATGCGAATGGCAAACCCCACAGAGGGGGAGTGGGACGTAGCTCAGGCAGTAGTGTCCACCTGTGAAGTTGTCGGTCATCTGATCGATCCTGCTCCGTGGACCTATTTGCAGTTTGGGCTATTTTCCGTTCGAACCAGTAGTCCGCAACTGATTCATCAAAGGCTGTGGTATGTGCTGTGTTGCCTGTGGGAAAGTGCATATAAAAGACCCCTTGCTGCTTATTGGAAGGAGTAGCCTATGTGGCGGCAGAGGGTTTCCTCCAAAGAAATATGTCAGAATAACCATGTTTGACGTCCAATAGCCGATGATAAAAATGAATGTGCTCTAGATGCGTCATTAAATAAAACAAGCTTTCCTTTTGGCAAACCCCACAGGGCCCGCCAGGTGTCTCAGCGTCTCAAAAGACAGCCTCACAGCACCCACAGGCAGCTCTCCCAAAGGGCGCCACTGGGCGCTGAACGTCATGTAGGAAAGTACAGTTTATATATAATATGACTTAATAATTTATACTTATCACTCACTACCTTTCGCCAGTTGGGAATATTTGTAATAACGTGAGGATATTTTAAAATAAGTGCCACATCGACACCCGCTTATTATACAGGGATGAAAGTGGTCTCTGGGAAAAAAAGCGGAAATGCTGATATTTTCCCATAGGTTTAACATTGTTAGGGAATCGCTGAAAATTCCCGGGATTTCCTGTGGCACTTGGAGTATTTATTAGTAGTATACGCTGATAGTGCTGCGGAGTCTGCACCACATATTAGTATATGCTGATGGTGCTGCGGGATTGAAAAATCCCGGAAATCCGCGGAATCGCGGAGATCTTTCATCCCTGATTATATCTGCCAGTGTTTGTCCACCAACAACTCTGGTTATACCTTCTCACTGCCTGTGAGTTGCAATGAACACGGTCACCACGACCCACTGGTCACCATGGTCCACGGGTCACCACCTGGTCACTGGTGCGGAACATAGATAACCTAATCAATATCAAACAATAAGGATATATCCATTAAACTTGCATGGTCTGATGACATTATTTTTTTTAAAACAAAAATACTTATCTACACTTGATTCATTATACCCAACTTAGATATTGGTGCATTAACTAGTAGTTAGGACACCAGGTCAGCTGACATCACATGACCATCGTGAAATGGTAATCTGTGTCATAGCTACAGGACTTTTGGAAAGCTTGCCGAAATGATTTAGAGTTCTTTCAGCTCAAATTGTTCCGAAATTAGCACGTCTTAACACAAAATTAAGATTAGTAGGTTATAATGATCAGTCTTATATATTTATCTAAAAACATTCAAACGCCATCGGACTATGCAGCTTTAAAGAGACCCGGTATAGCTCTTGGCAACGGGGAACCGTACTCTGACAAATGCTCTCCAAGCATAACCTTGCTTAGTTTTTATGTTTATAGAACCGAATATGTGTGGGCAGAGTAATGGACCCACTGCACCAGAAGTGGGTCAGTGCTGAGGTCAGGGGGGGGGGGATCTGAGGGTGGGACTGTACCTGGCAGCTGTTGTTTTGAAAATAGCTGGGTGAGTGGAGAGAAGTGCGAGTAAAACTGAGGTGTTTTCAACTTTCTTTAGAGCAGTTCAAATAGGAAATATATTTGCTTTAATGTAAAATATATATTAGTACAATTACATTGCATAATTCAATCAGAAACACATAGAAGGAAAAGTTTTTTTGTTGTTGAATGTAAAAACATTTTGGATTGGACATTTTGAACCCACAACAACGAACACCTTAACCACCCTAAGTCCAACACCCTAACCACTAGACTACAGAGACCACATGTAGTTGGTTGTCTCAGTTCAGGTTATTTGTATATATATATATATGATGTCGTATATACAAGGTGTATGAATGTATGTATGGCATGCATAAATGCATGTATGTATATACCGTGTATGTATATATATTTGATGTATATACTAGTGCATATATAACATTTCTAAATATTGTGTGGCGGTCGTGCAGTGACTTTAGGGTTGCCGTATGATGGCCACACATCACATACATTTGATATATGCACTAGTTACTAGTCTAGTATATATGTATACAATACATACAAGGTATACATACATACACATACATACACACACACCTTGTATCTATGACGTCATGTAGAGTAATATACAGATAGCCTGAACTGAGACAACCAAATGTATATATGGCCTCTCTAGACGAGTGGAGGTGTAGTGGTATATTCAGGATCTGGCGGGCCGTCGATGACCGGGCGTGACGTCACGAGTCTCGCGCGTGGGAATTCCGCAGGGGGCATGGTGGTTAGCGGGATCGAACCCAGGTGGCGCCACCGCAGTAACTCCTTGTTCGCGCGCAAATTACCCATGTTGATGAACCAACATGAACAATTTACAACAGAAACAAACAGCTATTTGACATGGACTTTATTCAAGAGTAGTCAGGTATAGTAGTAGTGTTCACAAGGTCAAAAGTGCAAAGGTCAAATGTTTGTCGATTCAGCCTCTCAGCAAAATGAGTGGAGAGAGCCTGAGTCGCCGCAGAGAACGCGTCCCAGGGGACTTACATGTAGATGGCGGCCGACCGCCAGTTGCCTAGCTGCCGGAGGTCATCGATTTGGGGGCCCGCCTTGGCGCATGCCTGGGCTCCTCCACGCCGGACGATGTGTAGGGTGAAGTATCCGGGGTGAGGGTGTCGTCCAGAGGCGATAGCGGCCCTGAGCAAGGCAGTGAGGACAGCTGCCATGAGGGGCTTGCCGTCCGGCAGGAGGAAGGCAGGCGCTTCCAGGCTGGTCCGGGTGATATCCTTGTACCGTCGCCAAGCGCGAACTGGGCAGAAGCACGCCCCTGGGATCGGCTTGACGACGATGGAGAAGGCATCTGAGGTGGACCTCACTGTTTTGGTAGATCGGGCATGACCTCCGGTGTCGACTATGTTGGCGCCTCTGAGGGTGTGGCCCGTTGTGATGTCGGCCGGTGACCAGGAGGTTCCCTTGTCGGAGCAGGTTGAAGAAGCCGATGAGGAGGGCCAGCTGACTGGAAGTAGCGGGTCACTTCGTCAAAGAGTGTGAGGGTGAGCGGAGGGCCTTGTCGGGGGAAGTGTGTGGATGAGCGGATCACCCAAGCTTCACCACAGAGACGGGGTATGTGACGAATCCGTCTCGGACGCCTCTGATGAGATGAACCCCCGTCCGGGCCCGACTGAGATAGTTGAGAGAGCCATCACGTGGTTCTGGGAAGGGCGCTGGGGAACCTAGTGGAGGTCGCGGGAGTGTTGCAGGTATCGCACCACCTGGCACGACTTGTTCCGCCAGTTTCCCGGCGCCAATCCAGTGTTGAGGAGGGCGGTGATCCGGTGGTGGTCATCGTTTGGTAGGCCTGGGAAGAATGAGGCAGGTTAGTACAATCTTCCCAGGCATATATTACATCGGAGATGGGTGTTGGAGTGGCGGACCAGGACACGGCTTAGGTCGAGGCGTTGGCAGATTTCGCGCACCAGCTGGCATGCGAAGCCGTCGAATTGCGCTCGGCTGAGGCCGTCGGCCAGGACCACGTCCTTCCTGGGCTTGTGCATGACCTCTATCTCTGTCGAGTGGATGGCTGCGAAGCGCCACAGTTCTCTGGGGCAGGCGCAGAGGACTGGGTCTTTACATGCTCCACAGGAGAGCACCAACTGGGAGACCTGGTTGTCAGTGTTCACTTGTATCACATAATCTTGTGGCCTCAATGGGGCGAGCAGCTGTACGGCAACGGCGAGGTTGAGAGCCTCAAGGCAGTTGATGTGATGCCCGCTTGCAAGATAGTCGACAGGGTATTCTTCTGAGTAGTATCCTGCCTTGGAGTGGGCCCCTCCGGTGAGGAGCAAAGAGGTGTGAAGAGTCTCACTCCATGACTCATCGCTCCTTGGCCAGAGGTTTTAGTAGTACTATCCTGTTGGTCGTTTTGGATTAGTCGAAGAACCAGGCCAGGTCATGTGTCAGCTTGACGGTTAGGGGATGTCTTCCAGTGCGAGGAGTGTCGCGTAGGCTGGCGAGGATCCGATTCATGAAGCGCCTAGCTGGGACTACGCATCTGGCAACATGCTGGAGGCGTCCGACGACACGCTGGAGGATGCATCTTGTGATCTTGGGGTTGCGGCCGACATCTCATCATTCCATGACGATGTCAGATAGTTTGTCATCCGGGATCCGCACCATCATCTGCTGGGTACAGACCTCGTACCCCAGCCATTCAAGGGGTGCACTTCCTGGGCTAAAAGTGCGAGGCCCAGGCGTGCCGTGATGTCGAGCATGTTGATTTAGGCAGCGTCGGCGGCTTTCTTGGTTGCTGCCACCCTGACAAAGTCGTCGAGGTAGCAGATAGCAAAGTGTCCGCGTCGATGAAGGATGTATACGACCGCGTTGCTCGTTCGAGCACAGGCAATTGAGGAGGTCCTGCACCCGAATGCTGGTGTGATGTCGAAATACACCAGCATGATGCCCAGGAGGGGGACTAACAGGGGGTAGGCCCAGAGCTGGCGGTATACTGGGGCCAGGTCTGTTGACAAAATGTAGCAGCCCTGGCCGAGCCTTGTGACCTCGCCCGCCAGGTCCATGATGTCAGGGAGGGTGTAAGTAGTGGGCCTTCCCTGGAAGTGGCCCTTCCCGATGCCCGTGTTGACGCTGGCACCCCCTGGGGTAGCTGAGGTCCACGATGACTCACCTCTCGTCGGTGTTCCACTTTGGGCGGGTCATCATGGGGCTGGTCTGGGTCCAGGGGGTGAAAGGCGTTTTGGTGAACAGCCTGACTAGGGCGTAGTTCTTGACTTCTTTTCGGACGTATTGATGTATCCATCGTTGGTGGTCAGAGTCCTCAGCATGATTTGTCGTGGCGGGTATGTGTGGCTCATCGGCGGTATAGTAATCCGGCCATCCGTGCTCCAGGAAGTCGACCAGTTGGCCATCATGATAGCCTTCCAAGAGCATGCACCAGGCACTGATGTTGACCGGGATTGCGCTGCTATATGGTTGGGGAGTCTGGTGGCCCATACTTTGTTGTATATTTCCAGGTACTGCTTATTGTTCCATCCGTCGGCCACTGCTGTCAGCCAGATCCATAGCAAGGCCTGTAGGTGAGGGGCATGTGTGGAGGGTCGTAGGGAGGCGCCTTGCTCGGTGCCCGGAGGTGCCGTAGCCTCTTCTACGCCCTCGTGGGAGTGTGCACATAGGTCACTGGTTAGCAGGGCGTCAGGTGGTTCCTTTGTTGGATCGTCCGAGGTTGCGGCCAGTGGGCACCCCGCCTCACCCCCCCCCCCCCCCACTAGCACTCACAACCTCACTTACTCGTGCCCCGACTGGAGCGTTTCCCGGGGCTGCATTTGCAACTTTTGAGTGATGACTGCTGGTAGGTGTGAAGGTATAGGTGTGGTGCTGGCATTTGGGGGTGCTGTTATGGGTGTCGTCTGTGGGTGTGGAGGTGAAAGGTGTGGCAGTGTCATCTGGCACGGCGGGGCGGTCCCGGCACGTGGCATTCTTGGCTTCCTTGCTGCCGGGTGTGCTGGTGGTTGCTGCGGTTGTGGAGTCGCCGCCTTGATAGGTGCAGCGTGATTGGAGGGTGGTGCGGGCTTCAGATGGGCGACATCTGAGGGGTTGTTATGGTGGCCTATTGTTCTTAGTCGGTTTTCCGGGGATTAGCGCTGGTCTGTGGGTGGCAGTCGGGGGCATCTGTGGCGGGGCCAGTTGGAGGTATTGTTTTAGCACTCAGGGTGCCGCGGGTGTTGTTGACATTTGGGTGCTCGGATGTGCGACCGTCAGATGTGGCGACTTCTGATAGCAGATCTGAGCTGCTGCTTGCTGGTTTAGGCATGGAGGGGTCTCTGTTAGGTGCGGTGTGGTGTCTGTGGTGAGATGCCAGGGCTTCTGAAGGCCTGCTGTGTCTGCTCAGATGTGCGCTTGTGGTGGACCACAGGTGTTCATGGGGCGTGTGTTGGTAGTGATTGGCACAGGTCTCGGTGTCATGGGGGATGGTCAGTTGTCCGTTGTGGATTGTTGATGGGGTTTCCGTGTTGCTACACTTGAGGGATTTCTGTTGGTTTTAACGGCTCTAGGTGAGCCGCTTAGCAAAAATCCAACTTTTCCACGTTGTTTTCTGTCGGGCTGCTTTGCGTTTTCTCTAGCTGCCTCTGCTTATAGTTGCATTCCGTCTCCTTGTGTGGATTAGCACGTCAATACTTATTGGCACACCATGCGCACACATGGGCGAACCATTCACTGCCTGATCCATGGGAGGGGGTATAACCACAATCCTGGCCCTTGTGGGCGTCTGTTAGAGGTTATGCGTTTTTGTGCTTGGTAGTTCCTGGATCCAGTGAGGCATGCGTCTCGCTGGACATCATGTTGAAGATGCGTTCTGACCAGGCCAGACAGGTGTCCCAGTCCCAGTCCCATTCCCCGGGCATTTCAACGATGTGTTCAATGTGCTCTGCCAGGGGCTCGGCCCAGGCATGAGGGAGGGCCGAATCCTTGGCCATCCTGTGAATGGCAGACAGGTACTCATGCCAGGTGCTCTCGACCTAGCTTGCCTTGACTTTCTGCTCTCTGCGAATAACAAAGGTATGACGAAGAAGGGGCCTCCTACCTCGTCTTGGTTTGTGTATGTGTCATTCGCCTGTATTATGTCATTGATGACTTCACGGTGTCTGCTGTCGTCGTCCGATGACGTGGAGTGGCTTCCATGTCGGCTTCCTTTGGTCCGGCGATGGTCCCTGTCATCGCGCCTTCTGCGGGACTTGCTGCTCCGTGATGCGGTGTTCGGGCACCAGGGCCAGCTCGTCTCCGTTGAGGACGATCTTTCCCGACTCAGCCACTCCTTGTAACAGGAGGCGGTATGACGATGGCTGGATGAGGAGGTTGATGAGGCAGCTGATCAGTCCCGGCTGGGGGAACGTCTCCTTTTCTTCTTGTTTTTCTCTATGGCCGACATCCGCTCAAGAATGACACGGTTGACTTCAGCTTGCTGGGCCAATGTGTCGGCCAGAGACTGCTGAGGCGCCCATCAGCAGAGGGGCCACCACTGATCTCGGCCGCCCCCTCGGGCGTGGGCCGTCGTCTGCTGCGGTGGGCTTCACGCTCGGCAGCCATGTTGGTGTCGCCGGCTTGGCGTTGACGCTTGGAGGTGCAAGGAATCTTTGGTGTGGAGAACGAGCCCGGGGCTGAGGTGTCTGGAGGTGTCTGGAGGTGACGTGTAAAGCTGGCAGTGTTGATGGTGCGGCTGCTAGATGCGTAGTGGTAGATTCAGGATCTGGCGGGTGGTCGACGACCGCTCGTGACATTATGAGTCTCACACGCGAGAGTTAGTTCGCGGGAATTCCAGCAGGTGGCGTGGTGATTAGCGGGATCAAACCTAGGCGGCGCCATCGCAGTAACTCCTTATTCGCGCGCAAATTACCCATGTTGACGAACCAACATGAACAATTCGGTGTGTGGAACCCTCCCGTTACCTATGACGCTCTAGGCTGGCGCCACCTATACCCCACGCTTTGAACTAAAATGAAGCCACTCCCCCAACCGGAATTTATCGGTGAAGCCAGCGCTCTGCATTTCTCCTCCGGCGCCCGAACCCGACGCATGGTGTGTAGGGTAGCCTCCGTAATTTTGACCGCCCCCACCTACCCATACTACGAGAATACAGGCCATAGGGTTGATCGTGACGCTTTCCGAGATAAAAGACTTACTATAAATCACTATAGGAACTTCACTTTCTGAAAATTAAATCTTAAAAACTCCACATCGCGTTAATCAGACTGAAATAAACAAAAGCTACTTTCGCTAAATACGATCAAGAAAATGAAAAACACAAGACAAAAAAAAGGTATAAATACAAAATGGTTGCGTAGATCTGCACTCACCGATAGTCGAGATGACTGTGAACGAAAACAGAACAGACCCACTAAAGGTCCACTGCGTGGGTTTCTTGTTCACAAACTTGCCATCCCAGCCCAGCCGATTGGTGGCGTTATAGGTAGCCATTGTGTGATTGAGGAGGATTGTCTCCGCCATCTTCCTCCAGTTCAACTCGACCAACAGGCTCTTCTCAGCAGACAACTGCCAGAGCATATGCAGATGGTGATTGATGTCCGCCTCTACCTGCCTCTTCACGCCCACCTCAAAAGGCTGCTCCAAGGACATAAAGATGAACCCTCCCATGAAGCCGTACGAGAACATGACGGTGGTCAACCCGACTATGGACAGCAAGAATGCAATGGTCTTCTTTATGTAGAAGATTATCTTCTGCGACTTTGTCATTTTAATCACAACAGTCCTTGCCCTCAACGTCTTTAACAGGTCCTCTTCCTCCTCCTCCGTCTCCGTCCCCGTCCCCGTCACCGTCCCCGTCACCGTCCCCGTCACCGTCCCCGTCCCTGTCACCGTCCCCGTCACCGTCCCCGTATCCGTCTCCGTCTCCTCCTCCTTCTCCTTCTCCGCACCCGACTTTTCATCATCCTTACCCGGCACAAGTGATTTATCCAAGGCAGACGCTGGCAACTCTTTCGGGGGCAACTTCTTGATGGCGGAAGCGCCTGTCTTGGTGGTGTCGTGAAGAGCAGTCACGACCGGCATGGACTTGCTGGCTGAGAGGGATGCATCGTCTGTGCCCTTCTGATCGAGCCCTGATAGTTCCCCTCTCGACTTTGACTTCGCCCGATTTAGCTTTGGCATCGACACGGCGAATCTCACCTGATTGCTGTCCTTGGGGGCTTCAACGGGTCGAACGGAAGACTCACCTTCCGGAGGTTTGTCTTCCAGCGGCACGAGGACCGGGGGAGGCAGCCCGCGTTTGGGGAACTGTTCCGGGGAAAAGGCCGGGTAGCACCCTGCAGGCAGCCTGAGACGCCGCCTCACCAGCTTGCTGCGGGCTATCAGCGCCGTCTCTTCCGGTGACATCAGTTTGGCGTCAACAAGCCGTACTGTCAACGGGCCCTCCGCCATCGCATCAAATGTCGGCTGGGCTATAAACAACAGGCACGCGTGTCACGTTCCAGGGTGGCAGTGGTAGTAGTAGTGTTAGTGGGAGTGTTAGTGGGAGTGTTAGTGGTAGTGATAGTGTTAGTGGGAGTGTTAGTGTTAGTGTTAGGGGTAGTGATAGGGGTAGTAATAGTGTTAGCGGGAGTGTTAGTGGGAGTGTTAGTGGTAGTGATAGTGGGAGTGTTAGTGGTAGTGTTAGTGGGAGTGTTAGGGGTAGTGATAGTGGCAGTGTTAGTGCGAGTCTTAGTGGGAGTGCTAGTGGTAGTGATAGTGTTTGTGGGAGTGGTAGTGTTAGTGTTAGGGGTAGTGATAGGGGTAGTGATAGTGTTAGTGGGAGTGTTAGTGGGAGTGTTAGGGGTAGTGATAGTGTTAGTGGGAGTGTTAGTGGGAGTGTTAGTGTTAGTGTTAGGGGTAGTGATAGGGGTACTGATAGTGTTAGCGGGAGTGTTAGTGGGAGTGTTAGTGGTAGTGATAGTGGGAGTGTTAGTGGTAGTGTTAGTGTTAGGGGTAGTGATAGTGTTAGTGGCAATGTTAGTGCGAGTCTTAGTGGGAGTGCTAGTGGTAGTGATAGTGTTTGTGGGAGTGATAGTGTTAGGGTTAGTGGTAGTGATAGTGTTAGTGGGAGTGTTAGTGGGTTTGATTGATTGATTGATTGGTGGTTGCTTTATGCAGTGTCGGCAGCATAGGCCATATTCAAGGCTAGAAATGTTGTTTTTGTTCAAACCATTGCTTTTACATGTAAAAGCATACAATCAATTTTGTGTCAATGGACACTCATGAATTTTGTAAACTCACAATCATAATAGCTTCTGGCCAAGCTAAATAAAATTCTAAGTGATAGTATTATTCACTGATGAAATTTGTTAGTGGGAGTGTTAGTGGTAGTGATAGTGGGAGTGATAGTGGGAGTGTTAGTGGGAGTGTTAGTGTTAGTGGGAGTGTTAGTGGGAGTGTTAGTGACAGTGTTAGTGTTAATGGTAGAGGTAGTGTTAGTGGGAGTGTTAGTGGTAGTGATAGTGATAGAGGTAGTAGTAGAGGTAGTGGTACTCAGAGTGGTAGTGTTAGTGTTAGTGGCAGTGGTAATGTTAGTCATAGTGGTAGTGGTAATGTTAGGCGTAGTGGTAGTGGGAGTGTTAGTGGTAGAGGCAGTGTTAGTGACAGTGTTAGTGGTAGTGGCAGCGTTAGAGGGAGTGTTAATGGTAGAGGTAGTGTTAGTTGGAGTGTTAGTGGTAGAGGCACTGGCAGTGTTAGTCGCAGTGTTAGTGGCAGTGATAATGTTAGTCATAGTGGTAGTGGTAATGTTAGGCAAAGTGGTAATGGGAGTAGGAGTGTTAGTGGTAGTGTTACTGGTAGTGATGGTGTTAGTGGTAGTGGGAGTGTTAGTGGTATTGATAGTGTCAGTGGCAGTGTTAGTGGTAGTGGCAGTGATAGGGGTAGTGTTGTGGCAGTGTTAGTGTTAGTCATAGTGGTAATGTTAGTAGTAGTGAGAGTGGTAGTGTTAGTCGTCGTGGCAAGGTTAGTCATAGTGGTAGTGTTAGTGGTGGTGGTGGTGTTAGTGGTAGTGTTAGTGGGACTGTTAGTGGTACTGGTAGTGATAGTGGCAGTGTTAGTGTTAGTGGTACTGGTAGTGATAGTGTTATTGTTAGTGGCAGTGATAGGGGTAATGTTTGTGGCAGTGGTTGTGGTACTCTTAGTGGCAGGGATAGTGGTAGTGTTAGTGTTAGTGTTATTCATAGTGGTAATGTCAGTCACAGTGAGAGTGGTAGTGTTAGTGGCAAGGTTAGTCGTAGTGGTAGTGGCAGTGTTAGTGGTGGTGGTGTTAGTGCTAGTGTCAGTGGTACTGTTAGTGCTAGTGGCAGTGGTAGTGTTAGTGACAGTGTTAGTGTTATTGGTATTTTTAGTGGCAGTATTAGGGTAGTATTAGTGGTACTGTTACTGGGAGTGGCAGAGGTAGTGGCAGTGTTACTGTTAGTGGTAGTGTCAGTGGTAGTGTCAGTGGTAGTGTTAGTGGCAGTGGTAGTGTTAGTGGCGGTGTTATTGGTAGCCTTAGTGGCAGTGGTAGTGGTATTGGTAGTGTTAGTGTTATTGGTAGTGTTAATGGTACTGTTAGTGGCAGTGTTAGTGGTAGTGTTAAGCGGGTGTTTCAGTAACATTGTTTATGCCGGAGAACAGAAATGGGCAAAAAATAAGTTTGTTTGTTTTACATCCTAGCAACATCTAAGGTCATATCAGGACGGGTACCGACTTGTGCTAGTCCACACTCATGGTGACTTTATAGTGCTGCCCCACTGGGAAATCAGGCCATCAGCACCATGACCTGACATCCCACTCAGTCACATTATCCTGACACTGAGCTAACCATACTACGCCATATCCTATTAATGCCAAGCGCCAGGCTAGGAAGTGACAAGTATCAATTTTTAAAGTCATGCATTTGACTGGACCGGGAACCGAACTCCCGACCTTCGCCCGCGCTCTACCGATTATGCCACCGTGCCCGGTTGGATGTACTGGATGTGCAGTTGGTTCCGGCTGCAGATGTATAGTAATAACCATGGTGATGGTGCCATTTATGTGAATGGGTCACTCTCTGAAACTGGGTACCACATAGTTGGTTTCCATGTTACGATGGTGACAATTAATTTATATTTATTATTTTACAGCATGTATTATTGACCTTAACTTTTCCCCCCAGCTTGTTTCAACTTATTTTGTCAACCCTTTCTTGTAAGACAACTTATTTTGTCAACCCTTTCTTGTTTGTTTAACTGGTTCAATACAATCTTGTTTGAATTTGTTGTGTATCTTAAAGTGATATTCTGGATGTGCGCTTAAAGCTGCGTAGTCCAATGAAATATCAAATTTTCTAAACTAAACCAATTATCTCGATTTGATTTGACATATCTAACTTAGATACTGATGCACTTATTGAGCATTTGTTTTTGTGTAGAAGGCAATACTGAGTCAATTTAACAGAACCTGTTACTGCAGAAGTCTATGGTGTCAGAGCTTTGGCAAGCTTGCCAAAACTAATTTTCCATGTTTGCACTCAAAATATCTCAAAAGTTTACCGTTTAAAATAAAAGTAACTTTGAAGTAATGTAAAGTAGATACTAGTGATCGATCTAATATATTTATCTCAGAAAAAATACAGAAATTCAAAACCATCGAACTATGCAACTTTAATGTCTGGTGATTTTACCATATAGCTCCATTTGTATAAGATTACAACCAAAATGAAATTGTCTTTGGGTTTTTTTTTTTCCAACTCTTACATATCCATAACCTGTAAACATTGATAGGAACATGGATTCTGTTATTATTTGGAATGTTTTCTGCTATTATTTGGAAGGCTTTCACTTTTGGTTTCCATGTCACAGTTTCAGAGAATGACCCAAATACTATGCTACCTTAAAGTTGCATGGTGCGATGCTTTTGAGTTTCTGTCATTTTTCTGAGATCAATACATTAGATTGGTATTAATAATCTACTTTACGTTAGCTTGAAGTAATTATTATTTTTAAATTGCTAACTTTTAAGATATTTGAAGTGTAAACATGAAAAATTAGTTTTGGCAAGCATGCCAAAACTCTTGACACCATATGCTTCTACAGTAACAGCTTCTATTACATTTTCTCAGTACTCCCTTATATGTGGCAATAAATGCTTAATACGTGCACCAGTATCTAAATTAGATATGTAGAATCAATTCTAAATAATTGTTTTGGCTTTGAAAATTTGATGCTTCATCAGACTCTGAAGATTTAAAGAAAAGTCAAAGAAAATAAATTAAAAAAATCTGCCATAATGAATGTCAGCAGCTTTCAACAATTTGTTGTTGTTCCTTAGTTGTTAGGGTTTGACGTCATCGCGAAATCTAAGCTCCATTAGTGGCCAATGACATGGCAACTTTCTATTACTAAATACAGCTTTTAATTAAGAACACCAAACACCAAACCACAAACCTCTTGAACGATAACTTTTCTTTTAAACCACTCGCTGTGTCATATACGGAAAAATTGTGCATGAGAAACAACTGTGGTTTTTGTTTGGCCTTACTCACTGCTCAGTTCCTGTGCATTCAGTAGATTAGCCACTAGAACATGAATAAATAAGCCAAAACGGCAGGTCCTGATTGGGTCCGTCTTCGGGGTCGTCCCAAGTTTATTTCCACTAAGGAGTATACTTGACCTGCCTCTACGCAGGCAGGTGACACATACATCCCGTTGGGGGGCGGGGGGGGGTTTAGGGGAGGGGCGCTAACAAGGAAAGGAACGGTCCACCATTGGGACCTGCCTCCTCGCTAATGTGCTGCCACCTGCCAGTCTTTCTGATATGGCAAAGGTCAGCGTAGTCGAGAGCGTTACCATGTGGTAGTGGGGCTCATTTCGGACTACTACAGTAGATAACAATACATAGCGATTACACTAACATACGTATATACATAATACATGATTTTACTGCACATAGTAATATATGCCAAAAGTATAGTTGCTCTCCATAACTACAACAGGAGCCATCTTCAAAAGATAATTATCTAAACGATATTAGATTTACATAAAGATATGAATTCGTCAAATAAAATGGCAGGTATTTTGTCACTAACAAACAATTGCCTCACTGACTACTGTGTGCATTCTAGTGGTTAACCTTAGATGTTGCCAGGACGTAAAACTCCAACAACCAACCAAACCTAAGGTGACATGATCACACGTCTAGAGTGCAGTTGAATTTTCATATTCGTTTAAATTAAAGTTGCGTGGTCTGATGAAATAAATAATTTTTGTAAACAAAAATACTTATCTGATTCATTATACCCAACTTAAATATTGGTGCATTAACTAGTTATTTGGGGCAGCATACACAGAATAATCAGTGAATTTACTACCTCATCCCATTGGACACTTACATTGAGGAACCCCATTAGGCAGGGAGCCCACACACGAATTAGGTCAATCTTGTGACCTGATTTGTCTTGCCCTCATTCCCAATACCATATATGGCATTAGTCAGGTTCTGAAGCCCCAGTCAGACCTCACCGGATTGAAGAACCGGACAGAAACCGAACAATGTCCGGTGAAATACGCCAATGTACGGTTTATATATGGTTGGCATCTGGCATGTCCGTTATCTGTCGGGTGGTGTCCAGAGGTGTCCGGAACAAGTTTTGAACATGCACAAAACTTGTACCGGACACCACCGGACTGAAGTGTATGGTTGGTGTCCATTTTAAGTCCGGTTCATGTCCGTTACCCATCCATTACGTCTCCGGTTTGCTTCCTGTCGAGTCTGTTGACTGTGCTGTGGGAATTCGGTCCGTCGGTTCTTTATCTGTTTTCGGCGCGTCCGTGATCAGTCCGGTAGGTGTCCGGTTGATGTCCGGTTGGTGTCCGGTCCGTCCGTTTGACATTCGGTTTTTGCTCACTGTTCAGCATGTGAAAAAGGTCCTATAGAGGATTTCCACTACCAACCTGCCCTCTGACGGCAGTGGCATGAACTAATGTGGGTCGCTGCGCAGTACGCTCTGTAATAACGATCTTATAGAACATTTCCACACCAGACGGGATGGCCGAATGAGTTAAGCGTCCATCTCCCGTGGTATTTGAATGAGGCCCCCGGCACCGTGACCTGATATCCCACTCAGTTACAATATTCTGACACTGAGCTAACCAGTCCTTGCTCTATCCTATTAATGCCAAGCGCCAGGCTAGGAAGGGACAAGTATCAATTTTTAAGTCCTTGCTTTGACTCGACAGAGAACCGAACTCCCGACTTTCCACAGACGAAGCCCACACTCTACCGATTAGGCCACCGCGCCCGGTCTATTTTTAAACAGACACCGTGACCGGATTTATAGTGTCACTATGCTGACTAATGACCCATGCGCATTCAAGGCTGGCCGTCTTTGTTTTTTTTGCAGTGGCAATTAATTAAGTAATTGAAACGAGTGATCTGTCAGAAAGAACTGTGACTTTTTTTTGTCTGTCAACAAACCATCACTATTCATGATTGTGTACTTGTCTCGGACGCAGAACTGGAACTAGGTAACAATCTCTGGTCTACAACTGGTTCATCAAAGGCTGCGGTATATGCTATCCTGTCTGTGGGAAAGTGCATCTAAAAGACCCCTTGCTGCTTATCGGAAAGAGTAGCCAATATGGCGGCAGTGGGTTTCCTCCAAAGAAATAGGCCAGTCAGAATGAGCATATGTTTGACGTCCATTAGCCAATGATATGAAAATCAATGCGCTCTAGAAGCGTTGTTAAATAAAACAAGATTTACTTTACTTTATTTTCAATAAAAATGATAAATGTTTTCTCCTCAAACATCTCCAACGTTAGCCATTCATAATACAAGTTATTTGACAATGCTAAAGTAAGGTAGACAATCATGATGAACCTAATATATTTATTTAAAGGGAACATGTCAGAAGAAAGAACCTCACAAACCATGTATGCAATTTTAATCAATGAGTGCAATATAATAAAATAAAATAAATGTAAATATACCGTGCAATGTAAATCTAGTATGTGTTGAAAATTTAGTGTGCAGTGCAAATCTTCTGTGCAGTGCAAATTTAGTGTACAGTGCAAATCTAGTGTACAGTGCAAATCTGGTATACAGTACAAATCTACTGTGCAGTGCCAATCTGGTGTGCAGTGCAAATCTAGTGTGCAGTGCAAATCCAATGTGCAGTGCCAATCTAGTGTGCAGTCCAAATCTAATGTCCAGTGCAAATCTAGTGTGCAGTGCAAATCTAGTGCAGTGCAAATCTAGTGTGCAGTGCAAATCCAATGTGCAGTGCGAATCTAGCGTGTAGTACAAATCTAGTGTGAAGTGCAAATCTAGTGTGCAGTGCTAATCTAGTGTGCAGTGCAAATCTAGTGCAGTGCAAATCCAATGTGCAGTGTGAATCTAGTGTGCAGCGCACATTTAGTGTACAGTGCAAATCTAGTGCAGCAGAAATCTAGTGTGCAGTGCAAATCTAGTGTGCAGTGCAAATCTAGTGTGCAAGGCCAGTGGCTTACACCCTAGTCCAGTCAATATATGGACAGGGTTAGATGTATGACTGCTCAGTAAGACTATCCACTCCCGCTTCTCACCGCCAATGTATGTGCAACCCAGCATCACTCTCCTCACACAGCTCGGCTTACTGCCCGTGAGTTGGTACAGCACCAAGAATCTGGTTGGAGAGCACAGAGTGTAGCTTTGTTAGCGCGGACTGCTGACCCTGCTATCAAGACATACAAACTCTAAATATGGGGATAAATACTTTCTTTCCAAAAATCCTTAGATTTATATTCAAGATGGCAGCTGTGGCTATGCAGTAAGATTGGTAATTGTCTCATTTTGGTTAGATACATAGCTAGATTAGTTGAAGTTTATTTGGTAGGGTTTTACCTCCTGGCAATATGTAAGGACATACCAGGATGGGTACCGACTTGTGACAATGCACACTCATGGCAACTTTATAGTGCTGCTTATTGGGAGGTAAATCCAGAACAGAACAGCGTCAGTCAACTAACACACCAAATGGATTACACTAATTGTGATGTCACAAAGCAGTCAGCCTTGGTTGGTTGGTTATTGGAGTTTTAAATCCTGGCAACATCTAAGGTCATATCAGGATGGGTACCGACTTGTGACAGTTCGCACTCATGGCAACTTCATAGTGCTGTCCCACTGGGAAATCAGGCCGGCAGCACCATGACCTGATATCCAACTCAGTCCCATTATCCTGGCACTGAGCTAACCAATATTTACCCTATCCTATTAATGCCGAGTGCCAGGCTAGGAAGCGACACGTATCAATTATAAAATCATTGGTTTGACTCGACCGGGAACCAAACTCCCGACCTTCCGCACGCGAGGCCCGCGCTCTACCGACTAGGCCACCGCGCCCGGTGCACTCAGGGTTGTCTGCCCAGGTGCCAGGGGAGAAGCGCTGATGTCAGCGGGAGCCAGATGGGCAGTTCCCGTGGGTGGCTAAACTGAGCTGTTCACCCAGCCACCCGCTGGTGGAGCTCCGTAGGCACGGGTAGTGTGAGGCTGGTGGCAGGGGGGGGGGCAGCCCCTCCACAATCAGGTCCATTCCCATAACAGACGAGAGATAAATAATATACATCACAAACACACTAGAACCAAATATGGCAAAATAACAACTGAAAACCAAGGAACCAATATATGGAACTCAATACCAGTAGAAATTAGAAACCATAAAACTATGAAAAACTTCTGTAAAAAACTAAAGATAAGCTATCTCAATGCATACAAAATCAATTACCAGTAAAGAATATATATAATAGGACATAATTGTCATTCACTAGTCATATAATTTAAAATATCAAGTGGCTATGGCAAAGAACATAACATTTACCCCTATTAACATACATGCAAAATAACTACTGATACTGCATGTAAGTACATGGATCCATGACATGATATACATATAATATTCCTATCATTACTTTGTTTTTTACTACCTGTGAAGAGACGCATCAGTATCTCATCATAATCATTAGTTAGAAATGTCATCATCATCATCATCATCATGCTGTCGGTCGCGAGGCGACAAAGACTGCTTTCATTACTTGACTGCCGCTCTCCATTTAGCTCGCTGCTGTGAGAGTTGCGTCCATGAGTCAGTCTTAATGTCTCTCAGCTTCAGGTTTCTCCTGATGGTATCCTTGAACCAGAGACGAGGGCGCCCTCTCTTTCTGTAACCAGAAGACAGTTGAGAATAGAGGATCTGCTTTGGTAGCCTGTCTGGCGACATCCTCATGAGGTGTCCAGTCCACCGGAGATTCTTTTTGATCAGAAGATCTTCCATAGGGGGCAGCCCCGTCCGTTCGAGTATTTAGAAATGTAGCTTAAGTTTAATCATCTGTTAGCGTCATCACTTGTTCATTCACATCATGGAGACCAGCGAGATAAGCATAGCTTTTCTGGGATCCTTTCTGTCTGTGAGGAATTTGTATGCATTTATTGTATCACCTCAGTTTATTGTAAACATACCTTACAGCGAGGTAAACTAAAGAAATTGAATTGACTCCACACAGGCTCTTCACCTGCCATGTTATACACCCCCCCCCCCCCCCCAACACACACACGTGCAGGGTTCATACACATGTGAAGATATATGGAATTCAACATTATTTCTCCTTGGTAGAGCGGCACACACATAGAATAAATAGGCTTCCACCCAAAATAGTCGAAGCACAATCACGAAATGCATTGAAAAACAGACTTGATACATTTTTGGACTCAGTATCTTTTCGTTTTTGATGAGAATTCAAGACTAATTTCATTTTTATTTTAGTATGAAATCACAATTCGGAATGGTGATTTTGGACTAATTTAGATCAGTGGAGACATTGTAATGGAATTCAAGGCTTTTCAAGACTAATTACCCAAAATAGGTTAAATTCAAGGCTTTTCAAGGCCTTGAAATGCGGCAAATGAAGTTGAAGACATTTGAAGACTTTGCAGTCCCTGCATGTACCATGTATGCGGCCTGACACCCCTTTCTACCATCAACACGATTCCCCCATCCCCCCCCCCCCCCCCCCCAACACCCCCCCCCCCCCCCCCCAACACCCAACACCCACCACCCACCACCCCATGACCCACTCACACCCCACCCCCTACACAAGCCCCCAATCCAGGCTTGAAAAATCGCAACATCTTTAGGGATGTTATATTGGGGGCGGGGGTCTATGGGTACTCCCCCGGAAGAATTGCTACAAATAATCCGTAAGATTGAAATAATATTACTATATTAATGGCATTGCAGGGTTGTCAACATTGGAAAATGAAAACCCAGAAGATCGGCGTAAGGTAATGATGGGGACATACAATATTGTACACCTTACAGCAAAACTGTAAAGGTTGGCAACCCTGGCAACCCACTACCCACCCAGGGGTGCCCATCCTCGGCACTCTCCCTCCTACACCACACACCCTCAATCTGACAGTGACCTTTGACCTCCCACACCCCACACCCTCAATCTGACCGGGCGCGGTGGCTGAGTCGATAGAACGCAGGCCTCATGTGCGGAAAGTCGGGAGTTCGGTTTCCGGTCCAGTCAAACTGATGACTTTAGAATTTATACTTGTCGCTTCCTGGCTCAGCGCTTGGTATTAATAGGATAGGGCAAGAACTGCTTAGCTCAGTGTCAGGATAATGTGACTGAGTGGGATATCGGGTCATGGTGCTGGCAGTCTGATTTCCCAGTGGGGCAGCACTATAAAGTCACCATGAGTGCACACTGTCACAAGGCAGTACCCATCCTGGTATAACCTTAGATGTTGCCAGGACATAAAACTCCAACAACCAACCAACCCTCAATCTGACAGTGACACAGACATCTGTACCCGCCACCACCACCCACATCCCAGACCAACACCACTACAGATGCATCTTGGACTCATTATGGCCGCACAGCCGACCTCAGCTCAAGTGTTGTTTGACTCCAGTTCTTTTGTGGTTAGGGCCACGGCATTCCATCCTTCGGCAGGGAGGGGGAGCGGGACGTAGCTCAGATGATAGTGTCCACCTGTGAAGCTGTTGGTAACCCTATCGATCCTGCTCAGTGGACCCATTTGCAGTTTAGGCTATATTCCATTCCAACCAATGGTCCACAACTGGTTCATCAAAGGTTGTGGTATGTGCTGTCCTGTCTGTGGGAAAGTGCATATTAAAGACCCCTTGGTGCTTATCAAAAAGAGTAGGCTATGTGGCGGCAGTGGGCTTCCTCCAAAGAAATATGTCAGAATGACCATATGTTTGATGTCCAAATAGCCGATGATAAAAGTATATGTGGCCTAGAGGTTTACTTTACTTCCCATGGGATGAAAGTGGTCTCCCGTAAAATGAGCCGGAGACCTTGGCACCATCTATTGGGTTCCGGCAAAACCAATGGCAAATTTCCGAGTAAACACTATCAATGTTATCCCATGTGATTAGCAATGTCAGGGAATCATGTTTACTAAATTAACGTTGCCCGAAACACAGTTGTATTCATAGTCGATTCACTGGGAAAGATGTAAATTGTGAATAAGCATGAGAAATAACGATGACTATATGTATGGTTTTAATATAAAAATCAAGAGGCAGGATAACGAACCAACAAAAGTCCATTTTAATACAAAACATCACCAATTGAAGTTTGGGCACATCGGCGAAAATAGGCTTAAAATAAATATGGTTATGATTTTCCATTTTCAAGGACGTTCAAGGATCATTAGAGAAATTCCAGGATTTACCTGGCCTGGAATCCTGAATTATCAAAGTCCATGACTTTCCAGGTTTTCAAGGACACACGATACGGTCCTGGGGAAATGGCATTAACACCGGTTCACACATAGCAAACTCAACGCTTCCCTCTCCATCCTCCACCGTCCTGATATGAACTTATGTAAAAATATACGGTCTTTCAGTCGGGAGAGCCGAGCTTGGAGTCATATCAATATCTTGGGCGATGGAGTTGAGGACCATTCTTATGTAATAGTGATGCAATGTGTGCCCACTTGCTGTGTGACATGGAAATAACTATGTGTAAATGTTATGACGCACAGTGACCAGGATTGCGGTATGATGTCCGGATATTAAGATGTGGTTACTAATTACAGGAATGTTCCCTCCATGCACCAGGAAGAGTGCAAATGGAGCGGGACATGTATTATTGTTTAATGCAACTGTATGACGACTACTTGTTGCCCCAGGACCAATGGGTAAGCAGACCCAGCCATTCTGCATACATTAAGGACAGCATCTGCCCTGGGGTTGAGTGATAGGTGCCGCCTCTTGGGCACCACCCCTCCCAGGCTGCAGAGGTGTCTGATTGGCTGGCTGTGTGAGCCCAGTCACCCTTCAACTCCTTGCACTTGCTGTACAGACAAAGGACACTCACTCTAGAGATACCAAAGGAAGCAGTTCACCACTGAGGTGTGTGTAACACCCATAGGACTTAGGTTCAATGGGCTCTAGGCACTGATTTTGACTGAACAAGCAGAACCTATGTGGGTCTGTGTAGCAGGTTGTAAGTGAGTCAGGGTGGCAGGTCACTAGTAGGTGAATACGTTTTGTAGCAATCAAGCTCAACCTTATCACTGTAAATCTTGCATGACTTGTTTCCCTTTCTTTCTTATGAGTTGTGTTTTGGTATTTAGTGGGGGGAGACTGGCAGACAGTTGCCAGGATCCTCCTGATAGTAGTGAGTATAAGTAGAGTAACTGGAAGACGGCCCAGAAATCCAGTAATTCTTCACTTAGATGTTACCAGTATGTAAAACTCCAACAACCAACCATCTCCCATCCTCCAGCCCTATTTTATTTCACTAGCCTGACATTCTGCCCTCTGGCGCTATACTATTACCCTCACGTTTTTATTAACGCATTCTCGCGGTTTAACGCTCATGTGTTGGTTAACACCCAGCCCCACTTGGCTATTTTCCGTAAATACCCTCCCCATGAACGCCTAGGTGTGAGTAAATGCCCACCCCCCACTTCAGTGATTTGCCAATTTAAAAGCCTAGGGCGTTAACCCGCAAGAATACAATCCTCTCGCCCACGTCAAACTCCCATTTCTGTACTGCTGTGGTTCTCAGCTGTTTTGTGTAAAAATATATGGATTTTCGGTTCGGAATTATATATTGGCAGAGAGCATTATTATTCTCGGGCGACGCAGTGGGGACCAAAGTTATGTAACAGAGAAGCAATGGGTGCCTCACTCGCTGTGTGACATAAGAGACTGTGTGGAAAATATGATAACACATTGTGCCCGAGATGATGACAAGATCTTCCTATGTAAAGAGACAGTTAATGTTTGGTGAAATGTTCCCTCTATTAGTCAGGGGGTCAAATGCATATTTTGGCCTGACCTGGAAAGTGGCTCTAAAGTTTTTTTCTCAGTGTTTTCATGTTATATAGGTATTGTACTCTATGAAGCTGTGCGATGGCATTCTCCCATCATTGAGCATTTTCATAAAACAAGTTTTATACAATTGCGGCTATCGGGACCCAAATTACTGATTTTTGGGGGTGGGGAAATATTATCTAGGCCCCTATTTTTATATTATCCAGTATGAAACAGGTTAACTCTGAAATTGACTCCTGCCAGTGGACTTCCGATATATAATATCCTGCTGCCACCTTGTGGCCTATGTTACAGGTTCTGTTCTGGTAGCCACCTAGTGACAATAAATAAACTTAGCACTCAATCACAAGGCTTGTTGATCCACACTTCATTCATCATTTATCCCTTAATTAGTGGTTTCTGAGAATATGCCATTGGTCAGCATGATGTTATGAGGCCCAGAGAATAGGTAGGTGCCAACCAGACCACTGTTAAAGTTCATGTAAATGTCCAGCTTCAAGTTGAAGTGTGTCTCTGAGCGATAATTGGTGAATTTGCTAGCTGAATTATGAACTCCTGGCCCAAAGGATATATCCCTGAAGGGCATGTATGTATTTATTGACGATATGGTCAGTGGTAACTTCGTTCTGCTCAGATAAGACATTGGAAATGATGTGTAACAACTGCTTAAAGATCTGATAATTCTATTGAAAAGCAGAATTTAGGTATTACTGAAAACTACTGATTTCCACAAAAATTATTACTGAAAACTACCCTAAATTACTGAAAACTGCTATCTACATTACTGATATTTGGAACACCGGGTTGGCAGGTATGGTATTAATGGATATACACTGGTAATAGGCAGTGGATTTTATGGTAATCTATTTTTTTTAACAGAAACCACAATGGCAGAGGAAGAAGAATGTTTCCTGGCTTTCAGGAATGCCTGCAAGAAGGGTCCCTTGAGCAGAAGTGGTCGTGAAAGAATTAGAAGTATGCTTGCAGCCAGCAGAGTCTATAAAGATGGAAAAGAGGAAGAATTTCAGACATTGGTAGACAGCAGTGATGACCCTTTTGTGTTTGCACACAGAGCATGTGCTTCTACATACTGTTCTATGAAGACCATGGCAGCTGCTACTAGTAAAAATAGGGAATCAAAACCAGATGACAATCCTAACCTAAAGAAAAGACTGAGACAATCAGATGGTCCCAAATTTAATTTTCAGCCCAGACACTGTCACTGGAGGCAGGACAGAAATTTCCAGTTATGACAGCAGATTTGCAACTGTACAAAATCATGATAGATGTCCTTTGGGTGTATCCAGATAAATTTCCAGTTTTATCCAAGGCTTTGTGGTATGCATATCTTCATGAGTTTTGTTGGCTGCTGTGGAACCCTGATGGCTGGTTCAGGACTGTCAGAAGTCTTATCTGTGGCATTCGCAGGGGTTCATAAAATGCTTTCTGGGAAGAAATTCCCCCAAAATGTCAGGGCGCTTAGAATGGTAGCAGAAGAGATACTTAGAGAGTTTGTCAATGATGTGGACTCTCCAGAGGACCTCACAAACAAGTTGGAGAGAGCTGCAGCCAAAAGCCCTACTGCAAAATTGTGGGTTGACTGCTTATTGAAACCTGTCTTCATAATGATGCTCTATCTGAGAGCTGAGAAAGAAGGAGAGTTTTACTTACACCTTAGAGCAATTGAATTGATGCTGCCTTTTTTCTTTGCCACCGGGCACATCCATTATGCTAGGTATGCCACATATTATATCATAGCAATGAAAGCTCTCCCACAACATGTTCTACAGCATTTCACCAAAGGGGACCATGTTGTGAGGCACATTGATGCCATATGGAATGGAATCTGGTCTGACATGTGATGCGCGAAAAGGAAGAAGGCAAGGCGGGGGTGGAAAGAAGGCGTTTTTATTGACGCCTCAACAGAGTATACAGAGGAAGAGAAAGGCTCATGAGGAGCAATGCAAATGAGAATAAAGTACAAAAGGGGCTCATAAGGAGCAACAGAGTATACAGAGGAAGAGAAAGGCTCATGAGGAGCAATGCAAATGAGAATAAAGTACAAAAGGGGGTCATAAGGAGCAAATGGAAGATAGGGCTCATGAGGAGCAACAGGGAAGTACAAGATAAAGGAGAGTTCAGGCAGAGTCAGATGTCTGTGGGTGGTCAGTGAGGGGGTGCCGAGGAGCCCTCCACCGCTGAAAGAGAAGAGATAAGAGAAAGAGTTGGGTGGGTGGGTGGAGAGAAAAGGGAGAGAGCTGGAAGGCGGCAGGAGGGCGAGTGCCTGAGGGAGGCCGACGGGCGGCCTTATAAGGGAAGGGGGACGGGCGACAGCAGGTGAGGTGTGAATGCTGCCGGCCCGGGGGAGGGCGAGAGGCGGTGAGCAGCGGGCGTCGGGTGGGGCGTGAATGCTGCGCGACAGGGGGGCGGGGGAGGGAGCGGCGCGCGGCGGCGTCGGGTGAGGTGACAGCCCGGGGCGCGGGCGGGTCTCTCCCTTTCCTCGCATCAAACGTAATGCTTCGCATTACGACCTTATCAAGACCACATTCATGAGATATGGCAAGGGAAAGCATGGCATAATAGGTATCACACTTAACCCCGAAGCTTTGAAATCTTGAGCATTGAGCCTACATGTCTGCGGTCAGATAGCTGCCGATGTAGCTGAAATGCGAGGTGATGAGAGTTTAGCCAGGCAGGCAAGCGTGCACAAAGAAGTAAGCAAATCCAGGATAAAATCTGATGCAAAGGATTGACAGGACATAAGAGGGAAGATGACCCAGTGTATACCACCACTTGACCACAAGCAGCACCCAGAGGGATCAATTGTGAACATTGTTACTGGAAGGGTATACTCATCTTCAACAGTTAATGTTCACAAAGCAATTGACATCGGGAGCAAACAATCTGGGGAATTTACAGAGGCTTTGCCTCGAGGCTTTCATCACAAGATTGAAAGAGGAATAACTTCAATGGCAGACACAAAGAAGTCTGTAAATATCGGCAGACAGAAGGTTTTTGATACAAACCTAATCTACGGTCATGTCATATGTCTGCAGGCCAGTAATAGGAATATAGACATTGACCATCTGATGTCCCATGAATTGGCTCTACTGCCAATGGCTCTCTTTGCAGACTCTGGTGATATGCGGATATCCACATCTAAATCCATCTTGAAAATCCATATAAAAATTGAGGTGTCATCAAGAGTAGCCCATGAAGAAATTGAAGTCACTGTCATTGATGGGTGTGCCCTTCTCTGGATACCTGGTTGGCCTGCTGTTGGAAATGTGCAGACTTACATTGATGCCTTCAAGCACAAAATAGCAGCGAAGCTCTCCAAATGTGATGTTTATCTAGTCTTTGATAGATACAATGAATTCAGTACCAAAGATTCAACACAATTAGCCAGGGGTACTGGCAGGGTCTATCAGTTGAAACCCTCAACACCAATCCCCGCCCAGAAAGCAGTGTTGACTGTTACAGGCAATAAGAAGCAGCTCATCAGACTGATATGCGAGGACTTGCAAAGTGATGAAGACTTTGTTCAGAACCATACACAGGAGCATACACTTTTGATAACAGGGCAGGAGGAAACTATCGAGATTAGTAAGAGCATTGTCATAGAAAGACGAGATCTGTACACCAGTCATGAGGAAGCTGACAATATTATAGTGCAGCAGGCATTTATGGTAGCTTCAGAGGGGGCATCCCATGTAGCTGTGTTGGCTGATGATACAGATGTGTGGGCCCTCCTGATGCACCACTATCTCAAGCAGGATCTTGACATCCCAATTATAATGCAATCTCCTATACATGGAAGAAGTGTCATAGACATCAAAGCAACCACTGTCCAATATGCAGACCTCATTCCAAACCTGCTTGCAGGACAATCCTTATCTGGATGTGATACTGTAGCAGGATGCTTCGGCATTGGGAAGAAGAAGATGTTGAACACTATATACCAACACTCACTGAGTCTGCTTGGAGAAATTGAGGCCCCCTGGCCTGAAGTAGTGAAGCAGGCAACTCAATTCGCTGTTGCTACTTATGGTCAGAAAAGTGCCATACTCTCTGTGAGGCTAGAGCAAAGGTATGGAAGACCAGAAGAGGCAAAGGGAGCAGCACAATGCCAAAACTCTGTCCACTGCCACCAACTGATGCTGCTTTCCAGGAAAATCGGAAACGAGCACACCTACAAACATCTTATGGAAGAATGCCTTGAGGTTTGAGCCTCAGAAGTTAGACCCATTAGAGTATCGATGGAGCAAAGGTGGGGATATGCTCTGCCCAACTACAGTTCCTGCAGGAAGTCAACTGGTCCCCGAGTATGTCCAAAAGATTATCAGTTGTGGCTGCTCCAGTGACACCATGTGAAAGTATTCAATGTGGAGGCAACAAAGCAGGAATGACTTGCTCAGTCTTCTGTGCCTGTCAGTAGGTATCACAATAGGTGCTCCAATCACACTTGAGTGCATGGCTGAATGCTATAAAAATGTTCTTTTTATAAAGCCGTAGCACCACAAATAGTGCGTTCACAAACACAATAAAAGTACTGAATGAAAGCTTGTGAAAAGATCTGTTCAATGGTCGTGTTGTTTTTTATTTGGCCCAAAAATATTATAATGCATTGCAAGATTGAAAAGACAATGTTTTTGTGATTTTGACACATTTGTATCACATAAGTATATGTATGGTGCAGCGCGCAATTCAAATTGAAAGGTGGCTAGCTCTGCATGATTTGGAAAGGAGATAACCGGGACACCGACGCCATTTTGTCAATTCGAGCGATCAGAAAACTGGTGAATATGGATGAAATTGACACACTTATGGATGATGTATTCAAAGAAATAGGTATGTAAACGTTTTATTAGTATATATTGTATCAAACTATGTCTTAACAAGCTTGAACCTTGTATAATATATTCAGAAAACAAGTTAAAAGATGCCCATGTTATTTGTGCTACGCGCTGCGGAATGGGCAATGGCCGTATTTGGATTTCCAAGTCAGCCACTTGGTAAATTTTAGGATCGGATGGATGGATATCTGCGCCCCAAAATAAGCCAAATAAATTCAGATGATAGTGTAATGTGTTGTAAAAGTTACTATCTATGTTTTATTGAGGTATTAAGTGAATTTTGGACATTATATGCTTCAGCGGGAAAAATCGCTGCGTACGATCGCATCAAAATGAAAGATAGTGGCCCCTGTCAAATCGATGTATAATCGCCCACCACGATCGTAGTTTCAAGTATAGCATTTCTTTTTTATCACTTGAAAACGGTAACTGGCACTGGAAAGTTTATTTCTAATGACTTTTATCATTTTCCTTTGGTGGTAATCATCATAATTATTCTTTATTCTGTGCAGATGATGCCCGAAATAGACTGCTACAGAGCATCGTTTGTGCACAAGGCAGAGGCAGACGTCCAAATGTACCAAAGTTGGGCCATGATGTCACAAACACATTGCTTCTGCAGCTGTACCACATAAAGATCCATACACAAGCTTCCTGGGAGAAAGTTGGGACTTGGATGAGTCATATTTACCCGATATTTCCACAAAGAATGACCAGACACCTCATTGAAAAGACATTGCTGTCATGGAAAGCCACAAAAGTGGAAGAGTGGAAGAATTTTCTACAAATTTCCACCAATTTGAAGAGTATAGGTAAGTCCAGTATTTTAAACAATGATAGTTGAACTATTGTTAATGTTAGAACAGGATGCTACTCTTTGTATTTTTTAAACTAACATTTTGTTTATGATCCTTGTTTTTATGTGTATGTATTGAATATAGAAATTCTGTAGTTGATGTTAATTGTTGATCATATTCTGATATTAACTAAGTTGATATTAACTGGTGTAGGGGGTAGTTTAATACCATAACAGGAAATTCAAGGTACATATTACTATAATTAATGGCCTGTTTTTTTTTGTTGGTTCAGGGCCCTTTTGTGACGAACTTGAGATTCTGCGGACAACAGTCAGTGACCCACTCAATGCTACTCTCCCTCAGAATTTACCTACAAATGGGTGCCTGTTGGAATTGGCAGAAGAGTATACAGCCAACATTTTTCCAGTTGTAAATTCTTTGTGGCCAGGGAAGTTCACTGCAGCATCTTTGCGTAAATGTCTGAAGTCCATACAGAGCAGGTTCAATGTTGTTAGGAAAAAAAAGAAAGGTCCCTTAACTGTATCATTTAAAAAGCAAACCATTGTTCTATGTGTTCAACCTGCAAAAGATAACACAACAGGCACCTCTCCTCATGATTACTGTGGCAGTGAGCAAGACAAGGATCTTGTGCAGACACTTAGACAAACTGTGAAGGAAAATGAGAAACTACACAAGGAGTGTAACCAATTAAATGATAAAGTGAATAACCATCAGGATGAACTGGATCAAATGAAATTGAAAGTAGCAACATTGAAAGAAAGTTGCAAAACACAGTATGATAAAGTTCAGTAACTTGACAAATATGTTGTAACTTTAGAAAAAAAGTGTGATGTCAGTGAAACAGCAATTGACAGGCAACAAAGAGAACTGAATGCATGTAATGCAAATTTGATAGAAAAGACCTCTGAACTGAACAAAATAAAATCTAGTGCGCAGTACCAAGCAATACGTAGAAAGAAAATCTATCTAGAGTCCAAAGAGGCTTGTCTACATGCCCTGGTAAAACAAAGTGTGAAAGAAGAAATCTCCAGTCTAAAACAAAAAATTAGAAGCCTGCAAACTCAACTAACGGAACAGAGACTAAAGGTCAAATCTGTCACTGCCGAAAAAACAAAAGCAAAGAATATGGCACATGCAACACAACAAGACTACATTGGACTGCAGGCTGAGTGTTCTTTATTCTTGACAGAAGAAATTGCTGTAAAAACAGATGCCCCAGGGAAGCCATACACAGAGGAGATTAAAAAGTGTATAATGGAACTGTGTTGTGAATATGACATTCCAACAAATAAAGCTGGTGATGTAGTGAACACTGTGTTCAAATGGGTTTTTGGCAAAAAAAGTGTCAGACACTGTGTCAGCCACCTCAGCTATAAACTTTGTAGATCATGCCCATGTGTTGAGTAAGCTGCAACTTGCAGAAGAAATGCTAAAGTCAGATAGATGGGACTTGCATGTCGATGGTACCACCAGGGATGGGAAAAGATTTGTGTGTCATCAAGTGACCCTGAATTCTGGGCAGACACTTTCTGCTGGGTTTCACACTGTATCTGTTGAGAACAGCTGTACATTGTTGGACAATGTAATATGTATGTTACAAGAGCTGACTCAAATATGTAGTGAGGAAAACAAGGATGGCATGTACAAATCTTTTCTGAGTAAAATGTTTGCTACCATGACGGATAGAGCCAGTGTTAATAAAGCATTTTTTAATAAACTTGCTGAGTACATAAAAGAACAGTTGGATGAAACTGACAGTGATAACTTGGATTTTTACTTCCTGAACTGTAATGCACATTTTTTGCTCGGCTTATCAACTGCATGTGAAACCACACTCAAACAAATTGAAAAAGATATAGAATTTCAATGTGGGACTCGTTTGGGGAGGGGTGCACATGCCAAATTTGCAAGGTTCAATTCATCCGGGGAGTCTTCAGTCGGCAGATTCATCAGAACGGCATGTGATGTACTCAGTCCCAGTGGCGATGCAAAGAGTGGCTGCAAGAGTGACTGGGATGCATTTTGTTCCGAGATCATAAATGACACCTCATTTGTAACAAGCTTCCGGATGAACCGGTTCAACAATTTTTTTGAAGGAGCTGGTAGTCTGTTTTATCATAGAAATCACATTAAAAACTTTTTGACTAATTATATAGCACCACCATTAAACCTGAAACTGGATAGTGTACGCCTTGACAATGGGAGTATAGAGATAGGGGCACTTGTAAGGGCACTTGGGCTCGTATACTTTTGTATTAGTGGTCCATTCTGGAATATGTTGAAAGGGGGAGTAGAATATGTGGACCAATACAAATATATCCAGTCAATGTTGGATCAGATGAAAGAGTGGGCAGAGGACAGTCGTGTATTGCTAAATGAACCCATAAGTGTCTTCCCAGATTTGTCTGTACCTCCGAGCAAAGTTTCCGATGCTCTGACAGAAGAAAACTTAAGCTTGGCTGAAAATGAAGCAATGAAAGAAATCACAAAATCAGCCCTGGAGAGAATTATGGCAAAATTTGTCATTGTCACTGAAAGGCAGTTATGTGATTTTTTGCCTGGAGGAAAATTTGGTGAAGAGGTATCCCCAGAGTTAAGGCAAAAGATGAAACATTGTCATGTGACAAACTTAGTCTCTGAGTATGAGTTTGGAGACTTGGATTTTAGCCAGTTTCGAAGACGTCATGCTTCTGCCCATTTCCATTCGAGTGTCCAGATGGTTAAGAAAAATAAAACAATTTCTTCCTGGCTATCATCCAAATCTCCACAGGAACAGGCTAACCTAATGAAAGTTGCTGCAGAAAAAAGTGAGAAGCTGAGGGAAAATCACAGAAATGTTGAAAAAGAGGTACAAAAACAAATAAAAGCTAAGTTGGAGGAAACATGAGGAAAAAAACTTGAGAAAGAAAGTGTGCAAAGGGAAATTTCTCAGAAGCTAAATGATAATGTGTATAGCCATGGGGACCTTGTAAAGCACCAAGGGATGTAGATAATTTGATGAAAAGCTGTGACCAAAACAAAGAAAACAACAAAGTAAGATTGGAAATGGTCAAAAATGAAATGAGATATCTGAAAATAGTATTGGAGGTCAAGGATAAACGGTTGATGTTTGGCCAAAAAAAATTAATCGATCTGTTGTCAGACTTAAAATTGCAGTTGCAGAGTCTCATCCAGAAAATCTTGAAAATGTTTTTACTAGGCCTACTGCTACTACCAGTACAGTCATGGTAAATGGAAAGAGGAAAAGTGTATCTTGTGTTGCTGACAGTGACACTAACACTACTAGTAATAGTAGTGTGACCAAGCGAAGAAAGAAAGAACTTGGAGCCTCAAGCAAATAAAATTGCATAGAAATAGAACCTACTCAGTTACATGATCCAAGTTCCCAAATAAAGCATGTGTTCAGATTTGAACGACAAGGTATATGGGTGTGTGTAGCTTATGAAACTGAATGGAATATTGGAATGGTGATCAATGTAGACTCTCCTACTGTTGCAACCATTCAATTTGGGCAACATATTTTGTTGGCCACAGGTGGACGACATTGACAACGTCCATGCTAAATATGTGATTGCTTCTGATGTGGAGATGAATCCTCTGAAGGTAAGAGGACAGGCATGGTCAGTAGTTGAACTTAATTACATCAAAGAATTGTACATACAGTACCATGATATTAACTTCACCGTGTCGGATGAATTTGAAGTTTAGAATGTCTTAAATTGAGAAAGATGATGAACTGATCGCCATCTTTGCTCATTTTAATGCACAATACTTTATATACTTTTCTACTATTTTATGTTCTAAACATAGACAATGGAGTACCAGTAGCATTACTGCCAAGTCTTAGGCCTGTATCTTTGATAGTTGTGAAGTTATGATGGAAAAGGTTTCCCCCTACCCCTGAATTCAGCCAGTATTTGAGTCCAAAATTGCAGTATTAGCTGATGTTAATGCATAGAACTTGAAAAAAAAAAAGGTTTTTGTAGTATTTTACTATCTAACTGTGGACAAGGCAGTATCAGTAGTAATACTGCCAAGTTTTGGGCCTCTATCTTTGATAATTCGGAAGTTATGTTGAAAAAGTCTTCTCTGTTCCCCTAATTTTGAACTTTTAGTTACTTTTACAATTCTGAAATTGCTGTCTGAGCCAAGTTTGGTGCATAATTATCGGAAAAATTAATTATGTAACAGGTATGAAAAAAAATAGGCTTGATGTGTGTATAGTACTGAATGAATATCATGAATTTCAAACATATGAGACTTCAAATATTTAAGTTAGAGACCCTTTAACTTTGGTTCAGAGCTAAAGTTGAAAAACAACACTTTTATGGTCAATTTAATTACATTATAAAGTCTCATAACTTTTGAACTAATAAAGGTATCTTAATAAAATTTGTATTTATTTGCTTCTCTTGCCATCCTTTATTAAAAGCAACAACAAAAATGCAATAAAAATCACTGTTATTTTTATCCATTGTGATACCTACTGTCAGCAACAGGACGCAGCGTCAGTATGTCACAACAGGATGAATACTATATCACCTGATAGCGATGATGAAACAAGCGATGAAGGGGAATATGGTGATGATTACAATAACACTGATGATTGATGATGTTTATGATATAAGAAAGATTTTAAAACCAAATACAGAATATGTACAATTTTGGTGGTTTAGTTACCTATGAATAGGTACACCATATGCAGATCATTTACGTAGCCAGATTTGATGTAATCTTTGAACATGAAATCATAAAGAACTAAATATATATTATGTATTCTAGCATTTCCTTAGTCAGTATTGAGCTCATGAGACTTTATAACAAGCCATTAGACATTATAACAATGGATACAGGTTCAGTATAAGGAGAAATACAAACAATGCCAAATTGTACACATTTGACCCAGATATTTGAACTTTGACCTTGACCTTTGACCCACCAATAGGTATAGTCAAGATACACCCATATGCAAAAGTTCAAGACCCTAGCTTGAATGCTTGTGAAGATATAAGGGTATTTCTAGTTTCCCCACCCCCATAAAACTAGTGTTTTGCATCCCGATAGACGCAATTGTATAAAACATGTTATATGAAAATGCTCAATGATGGGAGAATGCCATCACACAGTTTCACATAGTACAATACCTATATAACATGAAAACACTGATAAAAAACTTTAGAACCACTTTCCAGGTTCAGCTCCTGGCCCCCTGACTATATGCACCAGTAAGAGTGCAAGTGGAGGAGAAGGACATTTGTAATATATATATTTATTGTAAGTGTCTGCAACTACCTGTTACCACAGGGCCGATGGGCAAGCACACCCAGCCATACTACATACATTATGGACACCACCTGCAACTGGGGTTGAGTGACAGATGCCCCTATTAGGGCGTCACCCCCAGGCTGTAGATGGTGTCTGATTGGCTGGCTGTGGAAGGCCCAGTCACCTGCACCTCTTGCACCACCTGACCCACAGACCTGACTCTGATATAGATTATTCTAGACACTTCTTGATGGACTCTTGAAGGGAACACACTCTTGTCCTGGAACCCAGACACTTTGTCTGAGGCTCCACTTTCCATATACAAACTGGCAGCAGCTATTCAAAAGGCACTGAGCTGTGTGCAACAACCATGGGACTCCGGTTCAATGGGCTGTAGCCACTGATCCCTATACATACTAACGAGAGTAATGAGGATCTCTGTGGACAGGTGGTAAGGCGTGAGGGTGATAGGTTGCTAGTAGGTGAACCGGAGTTGATGTCATTAGAGTACAACTTCTTCACTGTCAATCTTGTGCGACTTGTCTTTCCTTTCTTTCTTATGAGTTTGTTGGAGAGGGGCATCAGGTTTGAACTGACAGACAGTTGTCAGAACGCACCTGGTAAGAGTAAGTGTTATGGTTGGGCTCAGACGGCCGAGCTGCAACATATTACACTTGTGTAGCTCCAAGTTCCTTACGCTACCAGCTTGGACCTCTTCAGCGCAACACCTAGTGTGCTTTAATAAATCCACACCCAAACCCACTGCATGCTGTTCTTCTCCTTCTCGAATCTGTTTCTAATGCCAGATGGGATGGCTGGATTAGTTCAGCATCTGTCTCCTGTTCTGCTAGATTGTGGGACCGTGGGTTTGAACCCTGGTCGAGTCAAACCAATGACTTAAAAATGTATACTTGTCGCTTCCTAGCATGGTGCTCGGTATTATTACGATAGGGCAAGGAGCAGTGGAATGAGGAAGACCAATCGTCAACGATTGAAATTTCCCCTGCTTAATCAACTAATGGACCAAAAAACTAAAAAGCAGTGAAATTATCTTAGTAAGTAATTTACATTACATCAAATATGTGTGCTTATCAGCACCCCAAGTCTCAAACACAGAATACCGCTTGGGGCCACGCGCACCTCGACCTAATTAGTAACCATGGTAATCTCCGCCCTCTGCCACTGTGTGCAGACAACAGGGCCCACTGCCACGCCACCAGTGCACCACACACACTGACTACTCTGTATGTGTGCTACCACTGTGTCTTCTCACATGCACACTGCACCAGTTCTCTCGACTAATGGACCAAAAAACTAAAAAGCAGTGAAATTATCTTGGTAAGTAATTTACATTACATCAAATATGTGTGCTTATCAGCACCCCCAAGTCTCAAACACAGAATACCGCTTGGGGCCACGCGCACCCCGACCTAATTAGTAACCATGGTAATCTCCGCCCTCTGCCACTGTGTGCAGACAACAGGGCCCACTGCCGCTCCACCAGTGCACCACACACACTGACTACTCTGTATGTGTGCTACCACTGTGTCTTCTCACATGCACACTGCACCAGTTCTCTCGACTGATGCAGTGCGCTTCCACCACCACCTGGGGAAAAATGTATGAAGCAGGGTTAGCTCTCCAAACCCGTGGTTAGCGGGGATCTCCGGGTTAGCGGCGAAAAGTCGCAATGTATGTGGCCGGGTTAGGCAAACACCGCGAGCTTAACATAGCACACACTAACACCAAGACATATCAAGTTTACCGTCAGTGGTCAGTGTCAGGGACTGACTAGGGCCAAATCTATTCAATGCTATCATATTTAACAGAATTACATACTCAAACCGTGAAATTTCATTAAATTAACCCTAAAATCGAACCGATATTCATACTGTTGAATCTAAACAAAACAAATTGCCGTCGCCGCCGTATCGGCGGTGATATATTAGGGCCAAATCTATTCAATCCTATATTATTTAACAGAATTACACACACAATAAGTGAAATTTCATCAAATTAACTATAAAATCGAAGCGATATTAATGCCGCCGCTACATCCGCGGCGATATTCATATTGTCGAATCGACGAATGTAAACAGAGCAAATCACCACCGATGGCACTGGCACTGACACTCAGAATACCCCAACTTTCAATATTATCTCTGTTTTTAATCCTTTCAGAGAAAATTGCTCCTAGGTTAAATTAAATACTTCGGATCTTCCTCTTCAATCACGCATTGGATATGTTGCTGGTAACATATGAAATTATTACAGACACGGCACCTCATCGGCCTGCCATAGTGGCTGTTACCTAATGCATCATGTCACCCTGACTACGTTTTGATTATATGGAATAAACATTCCTGTAACTGTCACTTGCTTGGGTTCAACAGAAGAGAGAGGATCCATTTTGCTTATAGGCTCACACTACGTTCATTCTCCAGTATGCCGCTTAGAAAGGGACGTTTTTCAAAGGAGTTGCTACGTACCTCGGATTCGACGCCGTTTGTGGTATCTGAGTTGGACAAAGATGAAGCTAGTACTTCAATATCTCGACGTCATTCAGAGATATCAGTTAACCCGTCTGGCGGGTCTGCCGTGCATGACGGCGAGCTGGTTAGGCTCATGGAGTCCAATAACAATTGTCTGTTGAAGAAGTTGACTGCTGTGGAAAATACGTTGGCCGCTCTACGAGGTGATTCGCATCCCGATGTTCCGACGGGATCTCATACCAGGGCGCGTCTGCTGCAGATGGACAGGATCGTGGTGGCCGCATACGAGATGCCGCTCCCCATAGGAAGCACCATCTTCTGACTCTTCACCATTTCCGAGTGACCAGGAGGACGAGTTGGCGAGTGACCAGGGGTCGACGACACGGTGTGGCGTTTTCAGCGCCCGGTCATGCTCAGCTGCCTGTCGTGGCTTCTGCGCATGCGCGGATTTTAAGACATATGCAAAGCACCCGTGACCTCGCCGGCTACAAGCTCAGCTGGTGCCCGGCAGTGTTAGGGTCCGATCAGGCCGAAATCTATTGAATGCGATCATATTTAACAGAATTACATACTCAAATAATGAAATTTCATTAAATTAACCTTAAATTCCAAGCGATATTAATGTAGCAGCTAACAACGTAGCAGTAAACAAAACAAATAGCAGTGCTCGCCGCAATGTGCGAAAATCCGCGCATGCGCAGAAGCCACGACAGGCCGCTGAGCATGACCGGGCGCTGAAAACGCCACACCGGCGACATGGTGGCAGTCGACATTGCCGAAAACGTCGACATTCGTCGACGAATTAATCGGGTAGTTCCTCGTCTAGGGAGGAGTTGTTGAGGGACCTTTTACACTCGGTGCATAGCAGGAAACATTCATCGAAAAGGGGTAAGCGTAAGTTACTGCCCCATAAATTTGTGGTGAGGGAAGGGAAGAAAAACAAAGTCAAACAGGGTGATGCTAGCTGGCATGCATATTTGCTAGCGTTATTTCGAATGACACAGTTCTCCTCAACACCGTCGTCATGGACTGAGCCTGTGATGAGACATATACAGGATTTGCTAGAAATGGCAGAGTTGGGAGTGGTCCACTTGCCTGGGTTTCTCCGAAAAGGTATTTCAAATGTTTGATGATGGGAGGTTAAAGTCGGGTTGGGATGACTATCCGGCAATTAAAGATGTGCAACGTGATTTGTTTGGGACCGGTGTGCGGTAAAGAAGGTTGCTAAGGGACAATCCAGGTCAAGTCATCAGCCGAGGGATACTTATGATAAATTGGCTGATGGCCCAGTATGCACAATATGGAATGCCGGGAAGGATTGTGGATTTTCTGAGACCCACGGGTCGCCTCCACTTCGCTACTGCCATATATGTGGCTGGTGTGCGTTTAAGCACGGGTACAAGGCTAGTCACCGTGAGATAGACTGTCGTTTTAAGTCTCGGTCGTCGGCTCTTAAACCGGCAGATGGCTTGAAAGCCGCTAATTCGGGTTTTTAGGGGCGGGGTCTCGTGTTTCATTGCCCACTATTGTCCCTAAAGTAGGTCAGCATGTTTTGGCAGGTTTGCCTGTCAGGGTATCTGTCGTTGGGAGTACTGTATCTAATGTTGGCAAATTGTTGCTCAAGGATCCGGTTCGTGGGGGTGTGTCGAGTCCCTCGATTGTGCTGTCAGTGGGAGGGGCTGCTAGTACTGGTGTACACCATTGTGTATTGAACGATGGGTTTGATAATGTTGTTGTTGGTAGCCCCAGCCCTGATTATTCGGGGGACAGTAAAACACCATCAGCTGCTACCTCGCCTATCATTCGGTTAGTACATCCAGGTAGATTGTTGGGTGCGGTGGGTGTAGTCCCACATGACCTACCATTAGTGCATGCCATTTCTGAGCCCCATAAATTGGCATGCCTTAATACTGATTCTGTAGATTGTGTTAAGAATGTTGATATTGAAGTTCCTGTTGACACTCACTTACATTGCCCGGTCAGTCGGTGTACTCCTCTGGGTACCCCGCTCATTTTTTCACCCCTGGTTTCCTCTGGCGCTCCAATAGCTTTCTCGGGTTTACAGCCATTGATTTCTCGTCATATCAGGCACCCGGTCGATCGCTTGGTCGAGGATCCAGGCACTTTGATGGATCACCGTGCTCGTGTGCATCCATCTTGCACTGATCTTATAGGCCTCAGGGTCGATCCTATTCTGCCTCCTAGTCATACTCTTGACTCTCCGGCCACCTCGGTCATCTCCTCGTCTACATTGCTCCCTGATGTTTTGATGTATGATCCGGCCCTACGACCTTTGCGTTGTAGGCTTATAGGGCCCCCAAGCGATCTCTCAGCCAGGGAGCATGGGGCGTTGCCTGTTGCTTCTCCTCTAATTATGGGTTCCCCGCCTGGAGTTATGTTGCTGGCGAGGACTCATGAAAAACACTGTGATATTTTACCATCTCCACCTGTTAAGTCCTTGACCTCTGGGGGTGACGCGGTTCCTGGTGGCGTCCCCAAGAAGGTCTTTTGCCCGTTGGGGCCGCTTGAGTTTAAACCGTTGTTGTTGTCGTTTTGGCCTAATGTTGATGTGAATGTGACGTCTAGCTATCTTGATATTTATAGAGCAGTTAGAAGTAACGGTCTGCCAAATTATTTGGAGGCTAAGGTCCCTGTCCCTTCAGGTTTACACATCCCTTCCTGGAGGAGTCTGCTGGAGGGTTATCATGACACTTTATTGGTTGACTATCTAGAGTTTGGTTGGCCCAGTGATTATGCTGTTGATAGAATTCCAACCCCTAGTTATAAAAATCATAGAGAGCGGTCTGAGTATAATGTTTGGATTGAAAAATATGTATCGAAGGAACTTGCCTGCAATGCTTTGCTAGGTCCTTTCAATTGCCCCCCTTTTATTCCTTGGGCCCAGTTCGATTATGACGAGGGAGAAAAAAGAACACAATTGAACGACGGATCATCGTCGATCTTAGATTCCCGAGAGGGCATAGTGTAAATTCTGGTATTAGTAAAGGTTTCTTTCAGGGGGATAAATATTCTTTTTTTTAAATTTAATTTAATTTTTTTATTGAGGCTGTATTTATACTGTCCATAGCATATAAGCCCGGGTACCCAGGCTTGTTTTCAATGCTGGCCAGTTGTAGTGTTGGTGTTATCTTACCACACAGTGGCTGCTGATAAGGTATTTGATTGCCTGCATTTCAGTAGCAGATAGATAATTGGTTGGTATGGTTAGTAGCCTATGTTAGTTTTTTGGATTTTCTTGGTATATATGTATTTATTTTTCTAATCTTATTACTAGACTAGCCTACTCCTATTTACATATCATAGGCTTGTACGTAGCTGTTCTTTTAATTTGCCCAGTATTATGGACCTTGCTAGAGAAGTGACCCGGTTGGGACGTGGGTGCTATATATGGTCCCTCGATTTGGCGAGGGCTTACCGGCAGCTACGGATTTGCCCGCTTAGCGTCCCGCTTTTTGGTATTACGTTTAATTCTAGGATGTATTTTGATATTGCCCTCCCGTTTGGGTGCCGTACTTCCAGTTTGGCTTGTGCCAGAACTACTGAGGCAGTTTCATTTTTGATGAATCAAGCAGGGTTCTTTACTTTATGTTATCTTGATGATTTTGTTGGGGTGGCGAAAGACTTGGATGAGGCTAGTGAGGGTTATCAACGAATTGTAAATCTGATGTCGCATTTAGGCCTAAAATTATCCCTGCATAAATGTACACCTCCTACTACAAACTTAATCTGGTTAGGGTATCGTATTAATACTAATTTGATGGAACTGTCCATTCCTAAAGAAAAGCTTTTAAATATCATATCGGAATGTTACGTATGGAAAGTGGGTGCATCGGTTACTAGAAAAAATGTGCAGCAGTTAGTTGGTAAGCTTCAGTTTATCTCTAAGTGTGTAATTCCGGCGAGACGCTTTATGAATAGGGTTCTGGATTTTTTAAGGGGGGCCCCTTTTGTAGGTCAGAGCACTGTTTCCCTTGATTTAGTATGGGATGTCCGCTGGTTTATTTGATACGCTGAAACAACTAACGGCCTCATTTTATTGAGGCCTTTTCCCAAAGAACACTGGGTAATCGAGTGTGATTCTTCTTTACTTGGGGGCGGGGCTTTTTCGGTAACAGGATTTTTCTCTAAACGTTATACAGCTGAACTATTATCTCTTGGTTACCACATATCCCAGCTTGAAGCTCTTAATTTAATTGTCGCGCTTCGTGAACTGACCCCGGTTCACCCTGAGAAATTTATAGTGGTCATAAATACTGACAATGAGGCCTCACAGCAGGTTCTCTCCACTGGGAAGGGTCGGGACCTGTTTCTGTGTGCCTGTGCACGTGAATTGTGGAGGTTTGCGGCTATCCATAGTTGTGAGGTCCGGATAACCCACAAACCTGGTAAGTCACTGATCTTGGCTGATGCGCTGAGTCGGAGTTATTTCGATAAGGCGGCTTATGCCAGGTCGCAGAGGTTATGTTTGGAATTGGGTTTGTCGAGGGTACGTGTGACCCATGATATCTCTCTTTTTGATCAGAGCCTATAATGTTCAGCCTGCCTTTCAACCTTCACGTTCAGTATGTCTCACTGTAGTCCTTTTCTTTTATTTGCCCTCGACTACAGCTCGACATACTGACCTGCACCACACTATCCAAACGCTATTCAGACATGGATTATCAAAAGGTACATGGCGTAATAAATGTACCCAGTTTGAAAAACTTAGTGAATTCTGTAAAGATTTTAACATAAATAAGAAATCTCCAAAACAATATGATCTGATGTTGTACCTCGCTCACATATCAAATAGCCTTAGGTCACCGAATGCGGTGAACAACTATTTCAGTGGGGCGAAAACATATGTTATGATGATGGGGGGAAGAACCAAGGAGTTTAACTCATACTGTGTTGGCCTCATAAAAAAGGGGGTTTTGAATGTAAAAAATGTTTCTGTGTCGAGAGTTTTTCCACTAAAAGTCAAACATGTTACGCAAATGTTCAAGTACTTTAAAAGTTTAGGGTCATATGGCCGTGTGTTAAATGTGGCGTTGATAATTGGTTACTTCACATTACTAAGACAATCCAATGTATTTTTCTCGGAGTCCCCATATGATCCGGGGCACTATCTCACATGCGACGACATACGTATCCGCGAGAGGTCCCTCAAGGTACGCATCTGGTCCACGAAGACGACACGCCAGCAAGGCCAGACATACTACTTAAGGCTTCCGAGGATCCCTGGCTCCATCTGCTGCCCCGTGCGCCTTTGGAGGCAGTACAAGGCTGTAACTCCCATCTCTAAGTCCGGTCCAGCCCTGCTGCTGTGTTCCGGGGAGCCCTTGACAACTCGCTTATTCCTGCTCGCCCTCAGATTGGCAGGTGATAAGTGTGCGCTACAAGGTAAGAAGATTATGGCCCATAGTCTCAGACGGGGGGCAGCTAGAGAGTGTGTGGAAGCTGGAGTCCCGTTGGAACAGGTCCAGGAACTTGGCAACTGGCGGTCGTCTTGCTTATTTAACTACGTGGATAAGCATAGCTTCAAAACGGGTCCTTCAGCACTCGCTTCGCTATTTGGCTGAGTGCTGAAGCTCCTTCAGATAATGCTTATGTGGATCGAACAGTACTTATGAGTGATCTCTATTTGTAATATTATGTGTTCCTTATATCTCATGCATATATGTTAATTGCTGTTATCGTCATAATATTTATGTTTCCTTCTGGGATGTAAACAATTTTATTCATTATAATAAAATTGTATTGGCCCACAAATGAGGTCCCCGTGTTCTGTTACTTAATTGGATATGTTGCTGGTAACATATGTAATTATTACAGAAACAGCACCTCATCGGCCTGCCATAGTGGCTGTTACCTAATGCATCATGTCACCCTGACTACGTTTTGATCATATGGAATAAACATTCCTGTAACTGTCACTTGCTTGGGTTCAACAGAAGAGAGAGGATCCATTTTGCTTACCATCCCACCCTCCCTGCTGAGTGCTGAAGCTCCTTCAGATAATGCTTATGTGGATCGAACAGTACTTATGAGTGATCTCTATTTGTAATATTATGTGTTCCTTATATCTCATGCATATATGTTAATTGCTGTTGTCGTCATAATATTGATGTTTCCTTCTGGGATGTAACAAATTTTATTCATTATAATAAAATGTTATTGGCCCACAAATGAGGTCCCCATGTTCTGTTACTTAATTAAGATATTTTTAATTGACCCAATGAAAACTTTAAAATATATTTTTCAAAAATAAATGCCCCACATAGACATAGCATTGCTTCAGCTCACGTACGCGTAGCCACTGTCACTGCCACCGCTGTATCGGCGGTGATATATTAGGGCCAAATCTATTCAATGCTATCATATTTAACAGAATTACATACTCAAAACGTGAAATTTGATCAAATTAACCCTAAAATCGAAGCGATATTAATGCCACCACCAAATTTTGGTCAAATTAAACCAATAATCGAACCGACAGTGTCAGATGGGTTCCCCAAATCTATAAATAATGCATCGGTTAGCCAACCAAGCCGCGCTTTGGCCACATACATTTCCCGTGACACATATCCCAACCCTGACGTTAGCTAACCCGCCGGCCACCCTTAACATCGGAGCCGATAAAAAGTTGTTCATACATTTGGCCCCTGGTGAGAATACTGATTAATGGCCTGCTGGGTGGGTGCGAGTGTCAGTATCTCAGAAAGATTAGCCTTGATAAAGAAGCGACACAAGCTGTATCATACTTACCGATGGTGGAGGTGATTGTGATTGAGTACAGCATGGAACCAGCGAACGTCCAGTGAGAGCCGCTACCTTCATCTGACGTCCCGTCCCATCCTTGCACACTGGTAGCAATGTAGACCGCATTTGTGTAGTTTGCCATCGTTTCGAACGCCTCCCTCATCCATTTCTCCCGGGTGTTTATCGACTTATTCAGTGTCAGTTCCCAGAATTTCTTCGCATACTTGATCATGTTACTGCTCACATCGCTCCTGGTTGTAGACTCAAAAGGTTGTTCCAGCTTCATGAAAATGTATCCGCCGAGCAGAGAATACATTCCCAAAAATAGTGTTAACCCAACTGTTGAGAGCAGGATCATGAAAAAGCGCTTCACATAATCTAAGGCTTTATCCTTCTTGGTCCAGTGCCTGCGTGACTTACTCGAAGTTTTGGATGGACTCATGGACTTGGAGTCATTGCCCAGTGTCAAGTAGGAGGGCGTTTGTCCTTTGATCTTGGTGGAGGTTGATGACATGGCTTTCGTTGGAGTCAGGTGCGTATTGAGCGCCGCTGCAGCCTCCTTTCCAGGCATTATTATATTGGATGCGAATGACTTTGACAATGCGTCGTCTCTGGATGATGACGTTAATGACAGTTCTTGCTGCGCTTGGCCAAAATTCCACCAACTGCTGAGAAAACACTACAAACAACACACTGCTGGTTATTCCACCAGGACACTAGGACATTAGGACACGAGGGTACTTCACAGATGCTGCACCTATAGGATACAGGATCATCACCTAACGTCGCACTGTCCCACGTCGAGCTCTTAAACAGAACTGCTCAAATGTGTTGGGTTCTTTCAGCTCAAATTTCTCCAAAACTAGCCATTTTTCATCAAATTCACTCAGGACTAATTTACTCAGGACTAATGAATATTAGGATATAATGGTCAACCTGAGCTATTTATCTAAAATATATCTAACAAATTCAAACGCCATCGGACAATGCAACTTCAAGCAATGACACTGTTTGTTGTTGTTTCTGGTTCAAGTGGTTTTATCCATCTGAATAACATGTCCGTTCTAATACACTGGTCTTCCAGCCCTAATCACAATTCCCACTACACAGTAAACAAATCTACAACAATATTGAAAGGGAAACCGACCGTGAAGTTCCGTGAAAATGCAGATATTCTGCCATTGGCTTGAAACTGTCAGGAAATCAGGAGACATGTCTAGAAGTGAAGTTTCATCCACTACTCTCCTAGCACTATGCTAGCTGTATTCCACTGATCACTTAGTACAGACTACCCTTGGAGAGCATTCTACTGTCCTTGTTGTGACTGTATTATCGCTCATGCCACCAATTCCCATTTTCTCTCTCCCCACAAGCACTCCTTGCATTTTTGTTTGTTTCAGTTGTATGTCCTAGCAATATCTAAGGTCATATAAGAAAGGGATTCGGACTTGACCAATTGGTGCCATGTGTATATATATTATATTTGACCGTCGAAACGGGTCTATAGCCGATAATGACCAGACGCAACTGGCATACAGTGCTTAGAACCCCTCATAGGTGGCGCCAGTGTGGCCAATACTGTACTACACAGGGTCAGTTAGATAGGATATATATATATAGTGAATATACTATTATACTGGTATGCAGTTATTGCAGGTATAGCAATACCTCAGGGAGTTTGACGCCCCTGCCCTGCAGAGTTGTAAACCACAGCCTTGTGGTACAGGTTCTTGACAGAACCGAAGGCTAAGGGAGCAAACCCTAAACAGAAAACCATGTCACTGTGGCAGCATTAAGGACGGTTGATGTATGGAACTCCCAACATCTCCCGACCAGCCACTGCAGGGACAAATAGTTTTGCGCCTGTCTTGACATGTTTGTGCTGGTGTGAAACCTCTATTTGCTCCCCGAAAGAGTGCTGCTGGTAACTTGCAAAAACCAGCAGCACTTCAACACCTTTGCAGGCAGCTTTCATGAAATGTAGATCTTCTGATCAAAAAGAATTTCCGGTGGACTGGACACCTCTATTCTCAACTGTCTTCTGGTTACAGAAAGAGAGGGCGCCCTCGTCTCCGGTTCAAGAGAAACCTGAAGCTGAGAGACATTAAGACCAACTCATGGACGCATCTGTCACAGCAGAGAGCTAAATGGAGAGCGGCAGTCAAGTAATGAAAGCAGTCTTTGTCGCATCGCGACTGACAGCATGATGATGATGATGATACTATTACATAGGGAACTGAAGATAGGTAGTGTCCTTCTTCCAATAATAGATTTTAGAGCACATATATAGATACTATATATTATATTCTAGGAATTTTGTGAACATTAATCAGGGATTATCAAAAACTATGGAAATCCGCGAAATCGCCGAGATCTTTCATCCCTAAAAAGTCCAGGCAAATTTAATTGAATTTGAACAATATATATATATTCTCAAATTAATTATCGAACACGCCATAAATAATTACCATGATTTAGTTATGATCATAGCCTAAAATAATGAAACTACATAATTTTCAAGTATACTTTTTTAGTGTTCACTACTACCTTCGTCTGAAATAAATAGCATTTTATAGTGATACAAAATAAATGAGCGTGGAGAAGTATCTCTGTTCTCGTATAATCTATCAATTACATTTATAAGTAATCTAGCTCCCAGGGTTCTCGCAAACAAAACGTAAAATATTCTGATAATCGGAAGAGGGGGGAAATGGAAATCCTCTATTATTATTCTGTGTAGCCGGCCAAGAGTGTGTATATATGCACGTTGTGTATATATATATATGGCTTGGCTCGTGCTTGAGGGCAGGTAATTATAGACAGAGGGATGATTGGCAGATCTGGGTGAGTGCACTCAGGGCCTGGCTCTCTGCTGAGGTAGGGGTCAATGCACACAGGGGTCAAAGTTGGTGGTGGCAGACCACTGGTGGTCATTGTAACCAGAAATGATGAGTCCCTATTGGAGGAACTTGGAATGCTGCTTCCCTATTGGTTTAGTGAATGGCATGATCCTATACCAAGAATCCATGTACTATATATAATAAACCAGAGGGGCTTGGACTCTCTCTTACACCAAAAGGAAGAACAATTAGTCGGACCGGGTTCTGAAGGGATCTTTGACCCATATGGACAAAACGTCCAGGGGGTCATCGATCTCAAAAAACTTAACGTCAAATAGATATCGGGCGCTGGCTGATATTGAGATGCCTGAGACTGTGGAAACCCACAGTCAAAGTCTCTCCCTCAAACAAAAGGTGAGGGGGAGAACACCTGTCACTGCTCCAAAATGACAGTGACAGTGACAGGTGCATCTCTTATTCAATGGAACTGCCAAGGTTTTAGGAGCAACATCGAAGAGTTGTGTTTTCTTTGTTGCAACCTCAATCCACTTGGTGTTTGCCTACAAGAAACTTATATAAAAGCTTCTGAGAGTTGTAGTCTTAAAGGCTACACCATTCATAACAAGCACACACCAGATGGAGACTGAGCCGCTGGCGGCTCCTCCATCTTGGTCAGACGTGATGTGGTATGTACACCAGTGGCGTTAGACGCGACACTACAGGCTGTTCGTCTGACGCTGCATAAGACTGTAACTCTCTGTTCCATTTACATTCCTCCGAGCTCCGTTCTCACTTTACAAGAACCGGACGCCCTTGTGGACCAGTTACCGTCCCCTTATTTACATATGGGTGACTTTAAAGGCCACAACCCATTTTGAGGGGGGGGGACAATAGGAACGCTAAAGGCAAGAGAATTGAGGACCTTGTGGCCGGTCATGCTCTGTGTGTATTGAACGATGGTTCATACACATATTTGCATCCCGGCTACGGAACATACTCTGCCATCGATCTCAGCATTGTAGAACCAGAACTGGCGCTGGACTTTTCGTGGAGGGTCTGGGATGACCTCTGCGGGAGCGACCACTTCCCAATTATTCTTAATTGCGGGGGGGGGCATCTCCCATAGAACGAGAGAGGAGCTGGTGGCTTTGTAAAGCCGACTGGCCCACCTTCCAGACCCTATCGTGAGGAGTTCACTCCAGACATCAGTGACATCGATGCCTTCACTGAGATGCTGAGATGGATCGCAGAGAAAACTCTGCCGAAGACCTTGGCAACTCCCAAGCATTTGACGCCTCCATGGTTAGATGACGGCTGTAGGAGGGCTATTAAGGAATGAAAGAAAGCTCAGCGTAAATTCCACAGGAGACCGACTGCTGAAAATCTGCCGCTCTTTAGAATTCTGCGCGCTCGCATTCGCAGAACAATCAAAGAAGCGCGGAGGCAGTGTTGGAGACAATTTGTTTCTAGCATCACCATTCACACGCCGTTGGGAAGGTGTGGACAATTATCAGGAGAATCAAACGAAGGGGAAGTGATTCTTCTGTAGTCCAGCACTTGAAACACAACGGCACCATTGTCACATCACTCGACGAAATAAGTGAAGAATTGGCTCGCACCTTTGCTGGAAACTTGTCTTTCGCAAACTGCCTCCCGGGCTTTCGGGCCGTCAAGGAACGCCAAGAGCAAAAGTTCTTGGACTTTTCCTCTGATGGCGAGGAGCACTACACCTCAGTATGGGTGAGTTGAGGTGTTCTTTGGAAAGCTTGCATGACACAGCAGTTGGACCTGATGGAATTCATTATCAATTTTTTAAACATCTCCCTGAACATGCACTGAGACTGTTGCTTCAACTCTTCAACAACATCTGGGAGTTGGGTGTCGTCCCCGCCTCTTGGCGGGAGGCGACAGTAATACCGATTCCCAAACCTGGTAAAGACCAAACTGAAGCCAACAACTATCGTCCCATAGCCCTCACAAGCTGCATCTGTAAAACCATTGAGCGCATGGTAAACAGCCACCTCGTCTGGCTACTGGAGTCAGGACACCACCTGTCCAACCTTCAATGTGGCTTCCGACGGGGCCGCAGCAGCCTCAACCATTTGGTGTGCATGGAGATCTTCATAAGAGATTCTTTCCTTAAGAAGGAGCACGTTATGGCTGTCTTCTTTTACCTCAAAAAAGCCTATGACACAACATGGCAGCATGGCATCATGGAGGATCTTCATGCGATTGGCCTTCATCACCACATGGCCAATTTTCATCAGGAACTTTCTAGCCTTCAGGCATTTCCGCGTCCGTGTCAAGACTACCTATTCCAGCCTACACTCACAGGAACTACGAGTACCTGCATACTGGCTGTGACCCTTTTCGGGGTCAAGGTCAATGGTATTGCTGCTGCTGTAAAGCGGGCGTCTCCTGTAGTCTTTTTGTGGACGACTTTGTTTTATATTACAGCGGTGCTAAAATGAATGTCATAGAGACAGCTACAACCAAGCATAAATGGGATCCATCGATGGTCAGTTCTGAATGATTTCAAATTTTCCAAGACCAAAACAGTCTGCATGAACTTCTGCCTGCTGCGTAGAATGCATGTGGAACCGGAGCTGACCCTGGATGGGGATCCCATTAAAGTCGTTGCGAAAACCTAATTTCTGGGCCTCATTCTCGATGCAAAACTGACTTTCGTGCCACATATAAAGTACCTGAAAACAAGATGCCTGAAAGCGCTAGATATTCTGAGGATGCTGTCCAGCTTAGAGTGGGGAGTGGACAGAGATGTTCTGCTCTCTGTGTACAGAACCTTGGTTCGGTCACGAGTGGATTACGGCAGCATAGTATACGGTTCCACAAGGAAATCATATATTGGGCTGCTAGACACGATCCACCACCAGGGACTGCGCCTGGCCCTTGGGGCCTTCCGCACCTCACCAGTTCAGAGCCTCTATGTCGAAGCCAATGAACCATCACTTAACAACAGGAGAATCAAACTGGCCATGCAATATGTAGTCAAGATAAAAACTAATGCATTGAATCCTGCACACAATTGTCTATTCGAGCAACATGACGAATCCAGGTATGAAGCCAGGCCGAATTACATCCGGCCACTGAGGCTCCTCATTTGGAGGCCTTGGACGAGGATTTGGACGTGTTAGAGGATGCCAAAGTCCCAGAACATCCCCCGTGGTCGTTGAGGAAGCCATCGGTTATCCTCCGACTCACGGAACTGAGGAAGTCTGGGACACATGCACTCGAGTACCAAGGACTGCATGCAGAGATTCAAGGACAGTTTGCAGACCAGCTCTCCATATACACTGATGGTTCGAAAGACCAAAACCGGGTAGCTCCTGCGGCAGTCTGCCGCGTACAAATTTGGCGTACACTTGCCCGATCAGAGCTCGATTTTCACTGCAGAAGCCCGAGCACTCCTTCTCGCGTTGGAGTGTATCGAGGTATCCAACCACACTAACTATGTTATATACAGTGATTCGTTCTCTTGCCTCCCAGCTGTTGCTAGACTGAAAACGAATCACCCTATTCTAGCAACGGTCATTTATAAAATGAACCAACTGACAACGGATGGGTATGACATCCACCTGTGCTGGGTGCCTGGCCATGCTGGCATACAAGGAAATGAACCAGCTGATCGGGCTGTGAAGAAGGCCCTGAACTGTGATCTTGAACCATGTCTGATCCCTCACTCTGATCTGAAACCACTAATAGCCACCCACATAAAATCCAAATGGCAACATGAGTGGGATGAAAACATTAATAAACTTAAAGAAATTGAACCATCTGTGGGACAACCACCACAGAATCATACGGCAGGTCAGCGGGACCAAGTGGTCCTTAGCCGCTGCCGTATTGGCCACTCGTGGCTTACACATGCTTTTCTGCTCAAGGGGGGACCTCCCCCTGAATGTATTGCGTGTCAGTCCCCGCTGACACTCAAACACATTTTACTAAGTTGCATTGATTTGTTGGCCCTGTGCCAACAGTTCTACACTGCAGACAGTATGCATGCCCTTTTTACTAAGGGCATGCATATTGAGGGCAGCTGGACTGTACCACCTCATATAGTTTACTAAATAAATTCTATCAATTATTGATAAAACCTTTCTTTTTCTATGGGAATTTGTTTCCCTTGACCACAAATATATGATTGTGAGCTTTCTAATTTAATGAGTGTCTATTCGCACATTATTGATTGTCTGCTTTTACATGTAAAAGCGATGGTTTGAACAAAAAACAAACATTTCTCGCCGTGAATATGGCCTATACTGCCGACACAGCGTAAAGCAACCACCAATCAATCAATCAATCACTTACACTCTTACTTTTGCTTTACTTTCTCTCTTTCTCTCCGTCTGTATTGTTTTTCACTTTAGCCTACCTACATAGCCACAGATTCGAACACCGACCCTACAACAAGAAGTGGAAGGTTTATTTCCAGTGACGCAGGATGCATTCTCATGTGAGTTTGAATGTGCTGCGTCGAGTTTAAAGGCCCTCTCGAGCGAGTTAAAATGCACTGGTTGCGCCCCTCGTTGTTCCGCTGATTATGCTCATGGAGGATTCTCAAGTAGCGTCACCCATGTTATCCATTACATAGGTAATTCACAGGGCAGGAAAAGTTCCAACAACCACCGATGCCCACCCCATCTAACAGCTAGAATCAACAATCCAACTTGCCATCTAGTGCATGTCAGGCGACTTCAGCCAGCGAACTAAGCAGCTCATCCACTAATTGAAACTTGTCGCTTCCTAGCCTGGTGCTTGGCATTAATAGGATATGGCAAGGACTGGCTAGCTCAGTGTCAGGATAATGCAACTGAGTGGGATATTGGGTCATGTGCCCTGATTTCCCAGTGGGGCAGCACTATAAAGTCGCCATGAGTGCGCACTGGCACAAGTTGGTACTCATCCTGATATGACCATATATGTTGCCAGGACGTAAAACTCCAACAACTAACCAACCTGTACTAGTCCTTAGCGATCTGGATAACTGGAATGGTGATTCTCGACCGGAACCAGGGTTAAAATAAAATGTGCACTGCGACCAGAAAAATACATGTCACGACCTACCTTAATTTGCAGCTTTCAGTCGGTATATAAAGATACCAGCTCCAGTGGAGATAAGAGTAGCTGAATGTAGGTCAAGTAGTCTTTGCAGGTAGTGCCAGCAGCTGAAAATAGGTCCATATATATTACAGATAGTTCGAACATATCAATAGGCGAGTTAAAACGCCTCATATAAAACCACTTGCCTAGATCGATTTACATTTGCCGTGAAAACGTGATGCTGAGGCATTTTAGGGCTGAATCGATTCATATAAATCGGTATATGTAAACCACCTCGCGAGGTAGTATAGATGAAGCGATACAGCTGGTTCCCGGGCGGCGATAGTGTAAAATAGCGGTGCTCGCCAGATACAGGCTCAGGTGTAACTATACACTGGTGTCCGGCAGTGTTAGGGACCGATTAGTCCGAAATCTATTGAATGCGATCATATTTAACAGAATTACATACTCAAATAATGAAATGTAATGAAATTAACCCTAAATTCCAAGCGATATTAACGTAGCAGCTACATCGGCGTCGGTATTCATATTGTCGAATCGACGAGTGTAAACTAAACAAATAGCAGTGCTCGCCAGCTACAGGCTCACCACTAAGGCTGCTGGTTAGTATGGACTTGCTCATGCGCAGCTATCGATTTCCGCTTTCAAACTCGTTCCGTGTAAATGCGCCACTACAACGATTCATATAAATCGATTTGACTTAAATCGTTTTACACTCGCCTGTGTAAACACAGCTAATGACTTCTGGATAGGCTTTGCCTTTGCTGAATAATTTGATTTTGCTTTTGCTGGAAAGTTATTGTTATTTAATTAATCAATATATAGTTCTTTAATGGGGCTTACCGCCATACACATTATTATGCAGTAGGGAATGTCGTTTTTCTAATATCAAAAGTAAAGACTAAAGTAAAGAACAGAACTGACTGATGTTATTATTTCGATAGGCCCTATCATCAGTTGCACTGGTACTGTTGCAGTGCTTCCACAACAAAAGCTCACAAGACAAAAGCTCACAAGACAAAGGCTGACAACGTCAATGAAAGAAAGAGACAAAACCTCACAGGCGTTAATCAGATGTGTTACCAGTCAGTTGTTCTCACCGATCACACCTCGTTTCACACCTTTGAATCACACCTGTAATTAGGTACATGACTGAATAAAGCCAATTGCTGGTACCGCTGGAAAGAACTGTTAATTACAATTACAATTTTGAGCATGGGAGAAAATGGAGAACGATGTCATTTTGAAAGTGTATGTGTTGTTGTTTTACGTCCTAGCAACATCTAAGGTCATTACAGGGTGGGTATTTTGAAAATCGACAATTGACGTGAACAACAAAGAAAAACCTGTGACAATACACTTCAAAACAGTCCAGCATATTATACCTGTGACACACATATAGGTATATCTAGGCCTATGTATCTAATTTAGTTTAAAGAAGTTTTTCCATTAAAGCTAAGATTCCATATATGCGGTATGCGAATGTGGCAAAAAATCGAAAAGCATGTAAAGGCATAGTAGTGCTTCCATACGTCCCAATGCGATTGCGAATGCGGCAAATGGATCGACCCATGGACCGATCGGTGCGAATACGAGTACTGCTGCATTTGCCATAGAAAATAATAGTAACTTTGACCTTCCTTCACAAATTTGGAGCAAAAAACCCAAAAGATGTCATTGGTATCTTTTTTGGTTTGTTTGTTTGTTTAACAACCCCCAAGCACAAAAAGTATACATTGGCTATTGGGGGTTAGCATATATCTATGCTGCATATACCGCATTCGCATGCCACATACCGCATATATATGGAATCTTAGCTTAAAGTCGCCGGGTATACCTCACCCAGATACAAACGAATCCAGCATCAAAAGCTCTCCCAAACATACCTTTGCTTAGTTTGTTCCGTTCATGCCACTGAACATGTGGGAGGAGAGTTGAGGTCTGTGATGTAGGGGAGGCCATAGCAACCACCAAGATGGCAGCCACAAAGATGGCAGCCGCAGAAAGCTCTCAATTCAACTTTTAAAGTCTATTAATCTACATGATTTAATCAATTATTCACACAGAAAGTAGCTGGTTATGATAAATAAACATTTGAATTTTATATTCATCATTTTAGATTGCAATTTCTAACATTTTGTTCTCTATATGGTTGTCTAAAAGTGTCAGTGCTGCTGGACTAAATAAAACACAACAGAAGCAACCAATGTCAGCACTCTCCCCCCACATATGTAGTTGCATAAACTGAAAACTGGCAAACGTATGCTTGGAGAGCATTTGTCGGAGTACGGGTAGTGTCTCAGCAACCTATATCTGGTCCCTTTAAAGCCAAGATTCCATATACACGCTATGCGCATGCGAATGTGGTATGCACCATAGATACCCATGCCGACCTCCAATAGTCGTTGTCTTCTTTTTGTGCTTTGGGTTTGCTAAACAAACCAACAAAAATGAAAAAGATACCCATCCGACTTTTGGAGATTGTTGCTCCAAATTTGTGACGGAAAGTCAAAGTTACTATTGTTTTCTATCGAAAATGCAGCAGCATTCGCACCGATCGGTCCATGGGTTGATCCATTTGCCGCATTCAGATTCGCATTCGCGTTCGCATTCGCATTCGGACGTATGGAAGCACTACTATCACTCAAAGACCTATTATAGGGTCTTTGTATGACTTTACATGCTTTTTGATTTTTTGCCCCATTCGCATTCGCATGCCGCATGCCGCGTATATGGAATCTTAGCTTAAGGGTGTGAACTTTTGTCATGTGACCCTTTGTCTTGTGAACTTTTGTCTGTTCACCCTTTGCACTTGCAGCATACCTACAGGTTTACAAAAATAAGCCATAATTCATATATATACAAATAAACATGGAAACTATTCTAGAAAACATTGTTCAACGAACGTGCTTCTAATTTTACCCTGCTGTTCGCGTTACTACGGCTTTGGGGGCTAATTATCTACCACGGAGTCGTGATTTAATTAGATCATTGTCACATTCAACGTAGCACATGTATTGGTTCATACATGTGTTATTAGCAAATAATCATGCATGTTTGTAAATTACTTTGTGGAAGTTAATCTAAGACATTTGTAAAATCAGCAAGACCACGTGTGCTTGGAAGTTGGAGAATGTTCTAGCACAGCAAAGTGATAGCTAAATGAGCACTATTATTGCTTTACTTTATCCTCTTCTGTCATAGGTCTGCTAATATTAACAAATATATATATTTACACATGAATTGCCTTAGTCATAGAATGGGTTCTGGAGCAGATATTGTCAAGATGCACAACTTATCGAATTGACACCTGTCCGGAGACTATTGGACGAGACAGCTTCATCGGGCAGATTGTCACAGACCAAATCAATCTCTAGCGAAACGAACTCGCAAATTTAACTCGAATTCCAAATTAATACTTACTTCTACGTGTCTACTTCGTTCAACAGACTATTCTGCGTCTTTACTCCTTGCTGGTGGAAACTTATTTGTGTGTAGAATGTACCGAGCACATTTATTTGTACACGTGGACACCATCAATTGATGCGTAGTTCGTTCATCCAGCGCACGCAGCGCCACCACAGACCTCTCAGCGTACCGACCAAAATACTTTATATCAGCGACATAATACCAGAGAGCGTGTATATAAACAGATCTGTTTATATACACGCTCTCTGATAATACTTCAATTCTCAACTAAATATTTGCTTACTTCTGCTTGACACTTTTCCAAATCGGACCATGCTCCATTTACCATGCGCATTTATACTACATCCACAAATGGGACTGTTTCGGCCGTGCAGACTGCATTGGATGAATGTTCTTTTATTATCGTCCAGTTTCACCATCGTCATTCAAATTAGTTATGTTTGCAAAATGGAATAATTTAAGTGTCAATTTCGAGTACTGCACAGAGATATACAATCATTAAATACTTCACATTTTACACTTTATATATGTTGAAAATATGTTAATTAAATAGTCTTGAGTCAAAATTGAAGATAATCTGATGTCTTCTTTAAAGGGGCCAGATATAGGTCGCTGGCGACAGGAACCGTACTCCGACAAATGCTCTCCAAGCACAACCTTGTTTGGGTTTTATGTTTAAAGAACCAAATATGTGTGGGGAGAGTAGGGGACCCACTTCACCACCAGAAGTGGGTCAGTTCTGAGGCTGGTACTAGCTGGCAGCTGTTGTTTTTAAAATGGCTGGGTGAGTGGAGAGAAGGGAGAGTAAAACTAGGGTATTTTCAATCTTCTTTAGAGTAGTTCAATCAGGAAATATATTTGTGTAATGTAAAATATATGTTAGTACAATTACATTGCATAATTCAATGAGAAACAGATATAGATGAAAAACGTTTTTTTGTTGATGAATGTAAAAATGGTTCTGCTGTGTATGGGGTTTGAACCCACACCACCAAACAACTTCAGATTACAAGTCCAACACTCTAACCACTAGGCCACAGAGACAAGACATAACTAATAGTCTCAGTTCAGGTTATTTGTGTATAGGACGTCACTTCGTGGCTTCTGCGCATGCGCGGATTTTCGCACGTTGCGGCGAGCACTGCTATTTGTTTTGTTTACACTCGGCAATTCGAGGCTGATCTAGCTGCTACGTTAATATCGCTTGGAATTTAAGGTTAATTTAATTAAATTTCATTATTTGAGTATGTAATTCTGTTAAATATGATCGCATTCAATAGATTTCAGCCTAATCGGTCCCTAACACTGCCGGGCACCAGCGAGAGTTACAGCTGAGCTTGTAGCCGGCGAGGCCCCGGGTGTTTTGCATATGTCTTAAAATCCACGCATGCGCAGAAGCCATGACAGGCCGCTGAAACTGACCGGGCGCTGAAACCGCCACACCGGTACGCGCAGTGCAAAACGTCGATTTTATTCGAAATTTATATAAATCCAGAACCCTAACCGTATCAATTTAATATAATATTTCAGTAGTGCAATGAGGAAATATATTTGCATAATATAAAATATATGTTAGTACAATTACATTGCATAATTCGATGAGAAACAGATATAGATGAAAAACGTTTTTTTGTTGATGAATGTAAAAAATGCTCTGCTGTGGATGGGGTTTGAACCCACACCACCAAAGAACTTCAGATTACAAGTCCAACACTCTAACCACTAGGCCACAGAGACCACACATAATTAGTAGTCTCACTTCAGGCTATTTGTGTATAGGACGTCACATATAAAAGGTATGTATGTATGTATGTATGTATGTATGTATGTATGTATGTATGTATGTATGTATGTATGTTTGTATGTATGTATGTATGTATGTGTGCATGCGTGCGTGCATGTATGTGCGTGCGTGCGTGCATGCGTGCATGCATACGCAGGCAGGCAGGTACGTACGTACGTACGTATGTACACACGCACGCACGCACGTGTGTGTGTGTGTGCGTGCTAGCAACATCTAAGGTCATATCAGGACAGGTACCGACTTGTGACAGTGCGCACTCATGGCAACTTTATCGTGCTGCCCCACTGGAATACCAGGCCATCAGCACCATGACCTGATATCACACTCAGTCACATTATCCTGACACTGAGCCAACCAGTCCTTGTCCTATCCTAATAATGCCAAGCGCCAGACTAGGAAGCAACAAGTATCAATATTAAAGTCATTGGTTTGACTCGACCAGGATTCAAACTCACAACCCCACGATCTACCAACACGGGAGACGGACGCTCTAACTCGAACACATGTGCGTGCATGCATACATACGTACATACCTACCTACCTACATGCATGCATGCAGGCATTGAATGCATAATTACATACATACATAACATTCGTACGTACGTCACGTTACGGACGTACGTACGTACGTACGTAAGTACGTACGTATGTATGTGACCGTACGCAGGAGGGCACGCGCGCACAACAACACATACATACGTACGTATGTCGTAGCTACAGACTTAACCTACATACTTACTCATACATACATAACATACATACATACTATACATACATACATACATACATACATACATACATACATACATACATACATACATACATACATACATACATACATACATACATACATACGTCCTATACACAAATAGCCTGAAGTGAGACTACTATTTATGTGTGGTCTCTGTGGCCTAGTGGTTAGAGTGTTGGACTTGTAATCTGAAGTTGTTTGGTGATGTGGGTTCAAACCCCATCCACAGCAGAACCTTTTTTACATTCATCAACAAAAAAATGTTTTTCATCTATATCTGTTTCTCATTGAATTATGCAATGTAATTGTACTAACATACATTTTACATTACACAAATATATTTCCTGATTGAACTACTCTAAAGAAGATTGAAAATACCCCAGTTTTACTCTCCCTTATCTCCACTCACCCAGCCATTTTTTAAACAACAGTTGCCAGCTATTCCCAGCCTCAGAACTGACCCACTTCTGGTGGTGAAGTGGGTCCCCTACTCTCCCCACACATACTTGGTTCATTTAAACATAAAAACTAAACAAAGTTGTGCTTGGAGAGCATTTGTCGGAGTACGCACAGTGTCCCAGCGAGCTATAGCTGGTCCCTTTAAAAGAAATACACATCACATCACATGTATGTACGCCAATAATGAAAGAACACTTCCAGCAAATGTTGAATGTGTAAATCTACAGACTCTGTCACATTACGACGCATCTAGCAAGCGCACGGCCAATGCGTCCAATCACTTTTTTACATCAAGAAGCATTGAACTTTTCAGCACGGGGGCAAAGTTGGACGTATATGTTGTATATCCATTTCAGTTGCTACTACTAAGAAACTGTATTTTACATGTACCACAGTTCCTGATATAAACAAGGGCTTTTCTACTCCATCTGAAAACCAGCAATGTCTCTACTTTGATCACTCCAAAATATATGTCCATCCCACAGTCCCCGACAAGGATACATGACATAATTGGCGACGAGGATCAAGAATAAAGAATAAAGACAGGCAAGTTTGTTTTGGAACATATCTCAGGTTCTAGAAGAGATATCAAGACATAGTAAACACTGTCGGAATTGGAATATCGCTCGCTACGCGACGCCGCAACCACGAGGCGATCCGACAAATAGAAGGCGAGCTACAACTGTTTGAATGCTTAAGACTATCTGTCACTTAAACACTGATTACTTAGTTTGGACTGGTCAACAGATATTACACAGTTGGTAAATATGGAGCATGAGAGCTTAACACCATTCTCACTGGAACCACTTGACAGTGCGGGGGCGAGATGGGAACGTTGGTTGCGACGGTTTGACAATTTCATTGTGGCAAAAGACATTGACAATGATGCTAGATGTAAAGCTATGTTGCTACATTATGCTGGTGAACCTGTATTTGATCTAAGTGAAAGTATTGGGATTGTAGGAGGTGACACTTTGCTGCAAACAAAGACAAAATTAACAGCTTATTTTGCACCCAGAAGAAATGTTGAATTTGAGGTCTTCACATTCAGACAGGCGAAACAGGCATTGGAAACCTTGGATCAGTTCCATGCTAGATTGCAGGGATTAGCAAAGAACTGTGAGTTTCATGATAAGGATCGGGAGGTCAAGTCTCAGATCGTGCAAACATGTCAGCCCAAGAAAGTGAGAGAGAAAGGACTGTCCCAAATTGACATTACACTTGAGCAACTACTCATATTTGGAAGAACGTTGGAAGCAACAACACAGCAATCAAAAGTTATCAGTAACTCAGAGTCAGTTGCAATTCATGTGTTGCAGCAGAATACCCATCCACCACTCTGGATAGGGAGAGGTAGACGTGGAGGTTTCCACCAAGTGACTACATCCCAGCACAGGGCAGCACAACACCACAACTCACAACCTCATCACAGTAAATGTGTCGGGTGTGGTGGCAGTCCACATGATAGGAAGAAGGAATGTAGAGTGTGGGGAAGAGAGTGTCACAAGTGTCATAAGAAAAATCACTTTTCTAAGGTTTGCATATTAGGACAGAACACAAACCTTTTGAAGGAATCATCAGAGGATAGCATGTCACAGACTGATGAGATCACTGACTCAGGTGATATTACCGAAGGCATATATAACCTAAGTCTGTTCCACACGGCTAGTCAAGTACATCAGGTAAATCCATATATGTGCACAGTGGAAATGGAAGGAATTCCTATGTCCATGGAAATAGACACAGGTGCATCCTCAACAATAGTTTCTGAAAAACAGTGGACAAAACTTACAGCTTTGGCTCCACATCTAGTGTTGAATGACGATAACTTGCCAAAGCTACGCACATATGCAGGTGAGTTCATTAAACCATTGGGCAAGACTACTGCACAAGTCAGTCATGGAGGTCAACAGAAATGGTTGCCAATATTGGTAGTCCCAGGTACTGGACCGAATCTACTGGGTCGAGATTGGTTGGCAGTGCTCAAACTCAACTGGGCTACAGTAAATCAAGTGAACAAGGATGATTGTCTTCGTCCATATCAGGTCTTGGAACATAGACGGTCTTGGAACATTGAAAGGTGTAACTGCAAAGTTTTACATAGATGATACTGTAAACCCAATGTATGTGAAAGCACGTACAGTACCACTAGCACTCCGAGCTAAAGTAGAAGAAGAATTGGATAGACTTCAACAAACTGGTGTAATTCGTCCTGTTGAATTTGCGGAGTGGGCTGCACCCATAGTACCAGTACTTAAGTCCACGGGAGAAGTGAGAATCTGTGGGGACTACAAAGTGACAATCAACAGTGCTGTGAAAGTAGACAAATATCCTATACCAAATATCAACGATATTTATGCAAAACTTTCAGGAGGTCAGTTGTACTCAAAACTCGACCTCAGTCATGCATACCAACAAGTAGTACTGGATAAAGACTCGCAGAGGTTAACAACCATCAACACATCAAAAGGTCTCTGTGTATGAACGCTTACCTTTTGGAGTTTCATCTAGTCCAGGCATTTTCCAGCGAATTATGGAACAGTTACTTCAAAATATACCGATGACAGCAGTGTACTTGGATGATGTGTTAGTAACAGGACGTACTGCAGAAGAGCATGATCGGAACCTAGAAATGGTGCTTACACGCTTGCAAGATGCTGCATTACGTCTAAAGGAAAGTAAGTGTATATTTTGTCAAACATCTTGTACATACTTGGGGCACAAGATTGATGCTGAAGGCATCCATCCCACCAAGGATAAGGTGATGGCAATTATAAATGCTCCAGAACCAAAGAATGAAAAGGAACTTAGGAGTTATCTTGGTTTGATTCACTATTACCATAACTTCTTGAGGAACTTGAGTACCCTACTTGCTCCACTACACGAGTGCTTAAAAAAGGGAAATACATGGACATGGGGTGCACAGGAAAGCAAGGCATTTAAGGACTCAAAAGCATTACTTGGATCATCACAATTGCTGGTGCACTATGATCCTAAACTACCCATTGTGCTGAGTAACGATGCTTCGCCGTATGGCCTAGGAAGTGTTCTATCCCACCGGTTGCCAGATGGTAGGGATCGACCAATTGCCTATGCATCACAAACAATTTCTCTGGCTGAGAAGAACTATGGACAAGTGGAAAAAGAAGCTTTAGCTATGGTATATGGAGTAACCAAATTTCACAAGTACTTGTATGGGTGAGAATTTCTACTTCAAACAGATCACAAACCTCTTCAGGGTCTTCTGAAAGAGGATAAGCAAATTCCAGCGATGGCTAGTGCATACATACAACGCTGGGCTTTAACGCTTAGTAATTACAAGTACATACTCGAACATACGCCAGATACAAAGATGGGTCATGCAGATGGAATGAGTAGATTACCATCAATGGGTGCCCCACTGGAGGTGCCGGTTCCAGAAGAAGTCATCTTAGCATTGAATATGCTGGATGAATCACCTGTTACAGCTAAAAAGATTGCACAGTGGACACGAAAAGATCCCATTTTAGTGCAGCTACGACAGTTCATAGAACAGGGATGGCCGTCCGAGACTGGCAGGGAATTTGCACCGTACAGCAGTCGCAAAGAAGAGTTGAGTATACAACAAGGTGTACTCATGTGGGGAACACGAGTGGTTGTTCCACCACAAGCACGAGATACTATGTTGGATGAACTACATTTCACACATCCAGGCATAGTACGAATGAAAGGATTGGCACGCAGTTACCTGTGGTGGCCAGGATTAAATGAAGAAATTGAAAATAAAATCAGAGATTGTCAGGTATGTCAACTACACAACAACATACCAACTAGCGCACCATTGCATTATTGGGAGTGGCCAGGACAACCTGGCATGTGGACTATGCAGGACCATTTGAAGGACATATGATATTGGTGATCGTGGATGCACACAGTGAGTTCATTGACGCTCATGTCGTATCCACTGCTACCACCAACATAACTCTTACAAAACTCAGACAGACATTTGCAATGTTGGGCCTTCCAACAACCATCGTGTCAGACAATGGCTCATGTTTCACTAGTGAAGAATTTCAGAAGTTTTGTAAGGCAAATGGTATTAAGCATGTTACTGTTTCACCCTATCATCCAGCAAGCAATGGATTAGCTGAAAGGGCAGTACAGACAGTAAAGAGAGGTCTTAAGAAGAGCTCTGGGAAGTTGGAAGATCGATTATATCGCTTCTTATCAATGTATCGCATCACACCTCAGAGCACAACAGGTCAGGCACTGGCGGATCTAGTTATGAAGTATAGGCCAAGAACCAGACTGGACTTAATACAGCCATCACTGCATCAACGAGTTCTGACTAAACAAGGATACGATATGCAAAGGCACAACGTGCATGCCAAGGACCGCCTGTTCTATGCAGGAGATCCAGTCTGGGCAATGAACTTTCAAGGTAGTCCCAAATGGATGCAAGGAGTGCTGGAACAACAACTGGGTCCAGTGTCGTATTTGGTCAGACTACGAGATGGCAGACTGTGGAGGAGACATCAAGATCACCTCAAGACCAGACATCCAGAGGAGAATGACAACATAGAGAGAGAGCAAGCACCAGTTGTGACAAGTGATGAGTCAACACCACCAATGTGTGTTGCTCCGATGCCAGCATTAGTAGAGACACATGTTGATGAAAAAGTGACAACTAGTGGACAGGTACCACCAGAAGAGACAGTGACTAAAGCTGCTGCTCCTAGTGATGCAAGTCCCCATGTAATTGAAACCAGTCCCCAAGTGATACGTTGTTCAGGTCGTGTGATTAAACCTCCCGAGAAGTTAAACCTATAAGTACTTCAGAACAGTCAGTGACAGTGTTGCACTCATCACACAGGGCATAATAATCCCTGCAGCACACTGTGGTGTTAACCTAAGGTTGCCCTAGCTAGTGTTTCAGCCTAATAATTAAAATTATTATATCAAATTAAACATCTAGTTAAGCAGGTCTATATATAGCATATGGGATTACAGACTTATCATACTGACTATGGCAAACATTAATAAGACTTGTAGCAGTTAAAGTAGCCATGTGTACTTCCAAACTAAAGGGGAAGGAATGTTGTATATCCATTTCAGTTGCTACTACTAAGAAACTGTATTTTACATGTACCAAAGTTCCTGATATAAACAAGGGCTTTTCTACTCCATCTGAAAACCAGCCATGTCTCTACTTTGATCACTCCAAAATATATGTCCATCCCACAGTCCCCGACAAGGATACATGACAGTATACATACCGTATACATAGTGTATGGCCAACATATGACCAACATATGGTTAACGTGCCTCCTGGCGAAAAACGCTCGAATTACGCTCATGGTATGTTTGCAGAATGCCGGTGAACATTATATACTTTATTCGATCGCCAGAACTATGCCTTATATGTTACATACATCAAGACACGCTGGAGAAACGCTAAATGTGTGTTAGACTACATTATCCATCCCTTTAATGTAGGTCTACATAGTGCAACATAGTGAACAATGTTTGTCTAACGTATGTCTAACATACATCGACGTACACCTAATGTATACATAATGTATGGCCAACCTCAAATCCACACCTTGTTGTACGTCGAAAGTTTTGTGCATGCGCAAAACTTTGCCGACCCCCTGATCTGCGATGCCGTATCTCGACGAATGTTGACGTACATTGACATATACCAACGAGTGCCTAACACACGCATAGCGCATAACGACCTATCCCCACGAAGCTGCCAAAAATCACATACGTCGGCCTACATTGGTGCGATGCGTCGTAATGTGACAACCCCTTACCATGTAAATTGGCATTATTATTATTACTTAAATGATTACTAGGTGCTTGGTTTGAATAGATGTCACATTACGATGCATCAGCCAAGGTGTAAAATAATTTTTTTACGTCGAGAAGCATTGAACTTTTCGGCGTGGGGGGCAAAGTTGGACATATACATACCGTATACATATCATATGGCCAATGTATGACCAACGTATGGCTAACGTGGTTCCGGGCGAAAAAGCTCGAATTATGCTCACTGTACGTTCACAGAATGCCGTTATATACATTATTTGATCGTGAGAACTACGCCTCATACATTACATACGTCAAGACACGCTGGAGAAATTCTAAACGTAGGTTAGATGTACATTAGACATACTTTATCCATACTTTGTCAGTACGCAGACTACGTTCCCACGGCCTTTAACATAGTGAACAACAATTGTGAACAACAACATAGTGAACAACAATTGTCTAACGTACATCGACATAAGCCAAGCGTATACATAACGTACGGCCGATGTAAAACCCACACGTCGTACATCAAAAGTTTTATGCATGCACAAAAGTTTGCCGACCCCCTGATGCGCGACGCCGTATCTCAGCGAATGTCGACGTACATTGACGTATACCAACGGGCGCCGAATGCACGCGTAACGCATAATGACGTATCCTGATGTAGCGACCAAAAATCACATATGTCAGTGTATGTTGGCGCGATGCGTCATAATGTGACAGCCCCTTTAGCTTCCAACATATCTTGAAGTGCCTATTCCACTACCGGAAATACATTTTTTTTAAATCCGATTAGTGATTTACATTAATAAATAATACCGCTGAAGAAATATGTAGGTAGTGTGATATATGCGTAATAGACGTACAGGTGTGTGGTTAATATATGTTAACGAGATGCAGAGGTTGAGTCAAAGAGGTATGCAAATGAGATGACGTCATGGAAAGTTGCCGGTGGGTCAAGCGTGCCCTAGGCCGTGAATAAACCATTCAGTATCCAGAACTCGAAGTGTTCAGACGTCGTACTTTTACATGGTGTCAGATGAGGAAGGATGCCGCCTGCTAATACGTTGCCGGGTTTGCGGCCTCCTGGTCAGCTTGTGATCAGCCACAATGCGAGATCGAACTGGAAAACATGGATCAGAGCATATGATATTTACGTGTCGTATTGAAGACGGAACGAGTGCAATGCTGCATCTTTCTTCACATAGCCGGCGAGGAGGCGCAGAAGGTTTTTGCTAATATGGATATCGCTCTCGCTGATCAAGATAAGATCGTGCCGCTTACAGAGGCGTTTAGGATTTATTGTGTCGGTAAATGTAGTATCATTATCACACGTTATAAATTCAATTCACATAATCAAGCGTCAGAAAATATGGCTACGTACATTACGGTGTTAAGAGACAAAGTCAAAGACTGTGAGTATGGGACCGTGGAGGAGTCGCTGTTGTGCGATCGAATTGTGGCTGGCGTTAAAAATGTGAGCTTATGTAACAAATTGCTTCAAACTACTGAGTTAACGTTGATAAAGTGCATAAGTATGTGTGAAATGAGTGAGTTCAGCTCAGATCTGTTGGAGGACACCAAATCAGACGTTGAAAATAAGGAGGTGGATTTCATTAGGAATTATGCTAATGCGCGTACCAGTGCACCAGTGGTTCGGTCAGCGGTGACGCCATCTTGGAAATCACCATCTTGGAATTCCGGCGGCGCCGGTGCAGGTGAGTTCAAGATCCGCTGCCAGAACTGTGGAAATGAACACCGCCGGGGAGTCTGCGCAGCGAAAGGCAAGGTTTGCATAGCCTGTCGGAAGATCCGCCACTTCGGTAAAGTCTGTAGGAGCAGATTGGGCAGAGTCAACGAACTTAACATCGAAGCGCCCGACCCTCACAATGCTGAGCAAGACCCGGATCCGGCGGAAGTCAATGTGCTAGCAACGGATCTGTTTGTCGGTGCCGTCGACCGCGGTGCTGGTCAGGATGCCGAGCTGTGGCACGCGATCGTTCGGGTGAACGGTTGTCCTGTCAAGTTCAAGCTCGACACCGGTTTGGAGGCGAACGTACTGCCGAGGTACGTCTTTGACAGAGTTGCTCCGGGGTGGCTGACGAACACTAGGTGTTCGTTGGTGACGTTCTCCGGTCACCGGATCACGCCTGACGGGGAGGCACTTCTGCACATCAACGACAGAGTGCTTAAGTTCCAAGTGGTGCTGGATTGCCAGCCTATTTTGGGCAAGCAGGCTTGTGTGACCTTGAACCTGCTGGCGCGGGTGGATGAGGTACACTCCGCTACGCCGACGAACATTTTCGAGCCGACGAACATACCGGTGCCGACAAACATTTCCGGGCCGTCGAACAGTGCCAGTGCTGGGGCAAAGAAGCTGGTAAGCGACTACAAAGATGTGTTTCAGGGTTTGGGGTTGATTAAAGCGAAGGCTGTCATTCATGTTGATAAGTCTGTTCAACCTGTCATTGATCCGCCTAGACGGATCCCGTTTGCCATTCAGAGTAAGGTACGTAGTGAGATTGATCGTATGGTGGAGTTAGGTGTCATAGTGGAACAGGATGCACCTACCGAGTGGGTTAATTCTATTACCATCGTAAAAAAAACAAACAAGATTAGGTATTGTCTGGATCCGACTAAGTTGAACAAAGAGATAAAGAGGGGGCCTTTCCCTACTAAAACTATTGATGAGATCATTGCCAAAATGGCCGATGCTAAGTATTTTGCAGTTTGGGATGCGCAGACAGGGTATTGGCAAATAGAATTAGATGACGAAAGTTCACGTTTGTGCACGTTTAATACTCCATGCGGCTGGTACAGGTATACCCGTTTGCCTTTTGGCATCAAAACAGCCGGTGACATTTTTATTCAGGAAATGCACCATGTCATGGGCGATATACCCGGTATCGGGATAGTCACGGACAACATTTTGGTATATGGGTCAACGGTTGAGGAGCACAACGAGCGGCTCCGAGCTGTGTTGGACCGAGCTAGGTCAGTTAATCTAAAGTTAAATGATACTAAGTCATTGTTATGTAAGACTACAGTAAAATATGTAGGTCATCAACTTACCCAGCAGGGTGTGAAGCCTGATCCAGACAGAATACAAGCAATAGTTGACATGCCAGAGCCGCGTGACAAACAAGGCGTCCAAAGGTTCCTGGGCATGGTTGGGTATGTACACAAGTTCACACAAGTTCAAACCACTACACACGCTCCTAGCTAAGGACATGGCATGGCACTGGCAAGCCGAACAGCAGGGCGCATTTGATAAGTTGAAGGAGCAGTTAAGAACTGCTCCTATGTTGTCATACTACAATGTTAAGAAACCTGTTGTCGTTCAAGTAGATGCTTGTCAGTCAGGTTTAGGGGCTGTGTTAAAACAGGATGATAAACCAATCGCACTCGCATCTCATGCGCTTAACTCGGCGCAGTGTGGTTATGCCACTATCGAAAAAGAAATGCTCGTCATATGTTTCGGATGCCAGAGGTTTCATGAGTATATCTTTGGCAAAGAAGTTCAAATTCAAACCGACCACAAGCCGTTGGTGGCGATAATGCAGAAACCAATACATAAACTTTCAGCGAAAATGCAAAGGATGCGAATGCGATTACAGAATTACAATATCCAGTTATGTCATGTGAAGGGTTCTTTGATGTTTTTTGCAGACACGTTGTCCAGGGCGCATAGCACTAAAGTAGGTCAGGATAGCCTGTTCAATGACACGTTCTGCATTGCTGCAGTGGACATGCAGTCGTTGAGTTTGTTGAGTAAGATTGTAATTGAATATGATAAAGATGTATCTATGTCTATGTTGATCTCACACATTGAAGATGGGTGGGACACTACACGCATACAAACACCACCATGTCTGAGGCAGTACATTCCGTACAAACACGAGTTAACAGTTGAAAATAATCTTGTAATGAACAGCAATCGGGTGGTAGTTCCTCCAGCTCTTCGGAGTGAAATGATAGAGGCGTTGCATGAGATGCATTTGGGAGTGACGAAGTCCAAGCAGTTGGCACATGACTGTATGGTTTGGCCGAACATGAACAAACAAATTGAGGAGAAGGTCAGTCGTTGTGACACTTGCCAAAACAACCGAAAGAATTTGCATAACGAGCCATTGATAAATCACCCGATCGCCTGTCAACCATATAATAAAGTTGGTGCCGATTTATTTGAATTAAATCATAAGAATTACCTGATAACTGTAGATTATTACACCAAGTTTCCAGAGGTGACGTTGTTGGGCGATACGTCATCTGTCACTGTTATTGAAGCGTTGAAAGATAACTTTGCAAGACACGGTATTCCTAGTCAGGTCATGTCGGACAATGGTCCACAATTTAAGAGTCATGAATATAGGGAGTTTGCACTACATTATGGGTTCAAGGCCGTGTATTCCAGTCCACAATATCCTCGTAGCAATGGACAGGTAGAACGGTTTGTCCAGACAGTCAAGGATATGTTAAAGAAGTGTGAGAAAACTGGGGCTGATTTTCAGTTGGTGTTGCTGAATTATCGTAATACTCCGTTGTCTGTCCTGAATGCATCTCCAGCGTGTAATGATCATGAACCGACTCTACACAACGACGTCTAGTTTCATAATGCTTTATTTGGGTTCCGCGCAGACGGCGCTGCCGGCCCGATCAGGGTTTCGGTTTCGGGTGCTCGCGTCGTACATACACTACATCTCCCTTTTATACATTTTGCATTGTAATGAAAGCACAGTAAGCTACCGATGATTTTAACCTCTCTCTGTGTATGGCTTCCGAGGATCGCAAGTAACATTCAGTCGTGACGTCATTCATTTCTGTGACCTTATGTTTCTTACATCATTTACGACTTACCGCATTGTGGCTGGCATGCAAGCACAGCCGTTTCCTTCCGAAGGTAGCCCCTAAACCGGCTTGTTAATTTTTTATTTTTTTGTTGTTGTTGTTGTTTTATATATAGTTTTGACCTTACACTATGGTCTTTTTGGACGTGTGTCATTTCGTGGATACTTGTACTTATTTCTAACATTTAGCGCATGCACATTTATAACATTGTATATATTGGTATCTAATAATGTTTGACTTTGTGTCTGTACGTACCAACCGTGTGACCTTGTGCATTCATTTGCGCACATGTGCATCTCGTCGTAGATGTGGGTCGCTATCGCGTTGCCGATACGCGTGACATGTTTATTACCTACTGATACGCTAGCCTTTGTGGCGGTTTTACTTTTCGTCCGTATCTCGTTGTGTATGGGCTTTGTGACGCGTTCTCACTGGCTTTATCAGTTTGGGACCCGTGTTGTGTGTGCGGGTTGAGTTGTTCAATGTTCTGATTATTTTCCTTTGTCTGGAATATATGTTTTCGGTTTCGTACTAGGTTATGATTTTTGTTATTGCGTACTACGTATTTTCTTGTCTCGTTGTCGCCCGCCTTTTCTATCACCCCTTGGGCCCATTTCCCTTTGTGGGTTAGATACCGCATGTATTGTCCGGCCTGTATGATGTTGTGATTCTTCCCTGCATGGCGGTCGTAGCGTTGTTTTTGTTTCATTTGTCCATTTCTGATTTGTTGTTTTGCTACTCTAGTTACTTTGGGTTTTAATTGTTGTGCTGTTGTTGGCAGTTTCGAACGTAGCTTTCTACTCATTAGCATTTGCGCTGGCGATGCGTCTATGTCTGCCAGCGGAGTGTTTCTGTAGTTTAGCAGGAACAGGTTGTAGTCTTTTGACTTTGTCATGGCCTTTTTTATCATTTTCTTTACTGTTTGGATATGCCTTTCGGCCTGCCCGTTGCTTTGTGGAAAGTGCGGACTCGAAAACGTGATTTTGAATCCGTATTGTTCTGCGAATTTGTTATATTCCTCCCCTGCGAATTGTGGACCATTGTCAGACACTACATTATCTGGAATGCCGTGCCGACCAAATATTTGCTTCATTGCTTTTATCACTGCACTGCTAGTTGTTGTCTGTAGCTCTACCACTTCTGGATATTTCGACCAGTAATCTACGATTAGTAAGTATGTTTGATTTTCTATTTGGAACAGATCGGCCCCTATTTTGTTGAACGGTGAGCATGGTATTTCATGGGACGTTAATGGTTCACTGTGTTGCTTGTTCCTGTACTGTTGGCATAACGTGCATCTTTTAATTTTGTCTTCTAGTTGTGTTTGCATACCTGGCCAAAAAACGTGTTCTCTTGCTAGTCGCTTACTTTTGATTATTTCCTGGTGTGTTTCGTGTAATCTTGTTAACATTTCCTTTTGCAGTTCTGAGGGTATTATTATTCTGTTACCTTTTAGTAATACTCCGTTGGCCCTGGTTATTTCGTGCCGGAACGTATGGAATGGCATCACACATTTCGGTACTGAGTTTTTATCCTCTGGCCATCCGTTCTCAACCATTTTGATTACTTCCGTTAGCACTTTATCTTTGTTTGTTTCTTTTGCGATGTCATTAAGGCCCCCTTGTACTAAGTGTATTGCTGCTACTGTGATGTCTGTGTCGAACAGCTGCTCAGGTCCTGTCTTGTCGCTGTGGTCTCTGGACAACGGATCTGCAACATACATATTACAACCCTTTATGTGGACCAGTTCTAGGTTGTAATTCAATAAGCGCATCCTCATGCGTTGCATGCGCGCGGACAGTTGGTACCTTGGTTTATTTACAATTGCTACCAGTGGTTTATGATCTGTTTCGACCCGTACCTTCTTTCCGAATATGTAGTTATGGAACTTCGTGCAACCGAAACAGATTGCTAAGAGTTCTTTTTCGATCACCGCATAGCTGCTTTGGGTCTCGTCAAGCGCTTTTGATGCCATTGCTATTGGCCTTCCTTCTTGCAACAGTGCTGCCCCGAGCCCTGACTTTGAGGCATCAACTTGGAGAGTTATCTCTTTAGTTACGTCATAGAATCTGAGGACAGGTGCTTTTGTGATCATTTTTTTTAGATTATCGAATGCATTTTGTTGCGATTCTTGCCAATGCCATGCCGTTTCCTTTACTGTTAGAATGCGTAATGGTTTTGTTAGTTCTGCGAGGTTGGGCATGAATTTAGCTACATAGGCTACCATGCCCGAGAATCTTTGTACCGACTGTTTGTTGGTGGGTGTGGGCATGTCTGTTATTACTTGTACTCTCTCATTGCTTGGTTTCACCCCTTCTTCCGAAATGACGTGGCCTACGTAATTGACACTTGTTTCACCAATGCTAGATTTGTCAGGATTTAGGGTTAATCCAACCTCTCGTGCCCGTTCTAGGACAGCGTTGAGATTCGCGTTGTGCTCGGTTATTGTTTTCCCGTACACCAAAATGTCATCTGTAATTACGTTAACTCCCTTCAAATCATGCAGAATTTTATTCATTTCGTATATGAAGATGTCCCCGGCGGTTTTAATGCCAAACGGTAGCCTTGTGTATCTATATCTGCCCCAGGGGGTGTTAAACGTGCATAGTTTTGAGCTGTCTATGTCTAGTTGAATTTGCCAATAACCATTTTTTGCGTCAAGGACTGAAAAGTATTTTGCTTCGTCTAAATTTGCTATGACCTCCTCTACCGTACGTGTCGGGTATGGCCCCCTTAGGATTGCTTTGTTTAGTCTGGTTGGATCTAAGCACACTCTGATTTTGTCTTTTTTCCTGACCACCGTTATTGAACTGACCCACGGCGTCGGTTCTGTCTCTTCTACTATTACCCCCAGTTTCAGCATTCGGTCTAATTCTGCCTTTACCTTGTTTTCAATGGCATGCGGTACCCGTCTGGGCGGGTCAATGACTGGATGCACTGTACTGTCTGTGTATATCTTAGCATTTATTTTAATCGTGCCTAGACCCGTGAACACATCGTTAAATGTTTTTACCGTGTTCTGTGAATCACTGATGTCTCTGTTTTCCTCCGTCTGGACACTGTCGATGCGCAATAGGATGCGTAGTCGGACGCACGCCTCCTTGCCGAGGATGGGGCATCCTGTCTCTGTCACTTGGAATCGTAGCCACTGATCCCGCACTAGCAGCGATGTTTCTCCTCTGGGCACTATCTTTTCCCCCGAGTACGTGACGAGTCGACATCTTGATGTTTTTAATTCCGCGTTGTTGATTCTGCTGAATAAGTTCATTGGAATTATGTTTGCTTCAGAGCCCGTATCCAATTTGAATTTTATATTGACGGGGCCCACCGGTATTTCGGCAAACCACAAATCGCTTGTCTTGCTGTCATCTCTCTCGATGGCTCCCACGAACAGGTCAAATTCCGGGTTTTCGAATTCCTTCTCGTCGTCTTCATCGTGTTCATTTAGGACTATCTCGTTTATGCTTGTGGTTTTGCCCCGGCACACTTTCGCGAAATGTCCTATCTTTTTGCACACCGAGCACGACTTGCCTTTTGCGGGGCATGCGTCGCGACCGTTTCGGTGAGTGTACCCGCACCATGAACAATTTGCGCGCACGTCTCCGGGTCTGCTGTCTTGATCCCGGCTCCCTCTGGCGGCCGGCCGTTGCCTCTGCTGCTGCCTGGAGTCGTACGTTTGTGGTGTTTGGCGGGCCGTATCCTCACGTCGTACGTAATCCACCGCATGTTCGCCGCTTGTCGCCCCTGCCAACTGTCGTCCTGTGTGTTCGCTCTGGCGGCATATTTCCTCGCACATCTTGAGAGACAGTTTCGGCGTTCTTAAGAGCCGATCGCGTAGCTCATTGCATTTGACACCGCTCACTAGTCTGTCGCACATCCATGATTCTTCTAGGCCTTCGTATTGACAGTGTCCGATTCGGTGTCGCACTTCTCTTATGTATGTGTCCATCGTCTCTTGGCCCTGGTTATACGAGTTAAACTTGTACCGAGTCACAGTCAAGTTTGTTCGTCCTTCACAGTATATCCGGAACGCTTCCCGGAGTGGTTCGATTTTGTCTATTTCGGCGGCCGTGAATGTCATTGCTTAATGCACTTTTTGCGCTTCTGCTCCTGCCACGTGTAAAAACACGCAGCACTGCACCTTCTCGCTCCTACTCAGCACTCCGGCTGCTGTGGCGTAGATCTGGTAGGAATGGCTCCAGGCTTTCCAGTTAGCCGCCAAGTCCTCGTTCAAATTCAGTGCGGCGGGGGGTTTCAACCCGGAAAGAGCCATTTTGCTTCAGTTTCCCGCTTCTGACACCATGTAATGATCATGAACCGACTCTACACAACGACGTCTAGTTTCATAATGCTTTATTTGGGTTCCGCGCAGACGGCGCTGCCGGCCCGATCAGGGTTTCGGTTTCGGGTGCTCGCGTCGTACATACACTACACAGCGCAGTTGCTCATGAGCAGGAGGTTGAGAGGCAGGTTGCCTATGGCAGAGGTCATTTTGTTGCCTGAAACACAGGGTCCGAAGGAAAGCCAGACGGCCAAGCGGCAGCGTAGTCAGAAATTGTTTCATGACCGGAAGTGCTGTAAGGCGCACAAGCCTATTAACGTTGGAGATAAGATAAAATACAAAAATAATGCTGGGGATTGGAAAAAAGGGGTTATTTTGGGACGAACGAATCAAATTTTGAACGAGTCAGGTAATATGTTGTATCGTAACCATGTCCAGATTATCAGGGCGCCTGTGGGGGGGCAGCCCTAGCTGGTCGTGCAGACGCAAACTGTTTCAGCTATTTCTCGGTGTTGTTATTATATATATATATGGACACTTTATGACGTCAGGCATTATGGCCAGACTAGGAGGACTTAAGTGCTTTGTGCGCTCGGACATTTGCAGCTTAGGTACGCATATATTGTTATTGTTTATTAAATGTTTCTTCTTGGTTATTTTGTAACATTGCATGTTTCAGAAATACTTTGAGGGGGGGATGTGATATATGCGTAATAGACGTACAGGTGTGTGGTTAATATATATTAACGAGATGCAGAGGTTGAGTCAAAGAGGTATGCAAATGAGATGACATCATGGAAAGTTGCCGGCGGGTCAAGCGTGCCCTAGGCCGTGAATAAACCATTCAGTATCCATAACTTGAAGTGTTCAGACGTCGTACTTTCACAGGTAGGGGCCTTTCAATCTTGGCTAGAAGCAGGACTAAATTAAATATCAGCAGAAGATGTAATAGGAATCATTTTCTAATCCGTAGTGGGAGACTTTTTTTTAAACACCCGTCGGTATTGCATTTGAGAAAAAAGTAATATGTGGGTGCGTCAATCCAGAAAAACTGGTGCAGTGTAGGCCTGCCCAATGTCATGTCAGACACACGTTGGGGCACGCACAGCGGTAACACACACAGTGGCAACACAGCGGTAATACACACAGCCGTAATAGCACACAATGGTAGCACACACACTGGAAGCACACACAGTGGTAGCACACACACTGGAAGCACACACAGTGGTAACACACAGTGGTAGCACACATAATGGTAGCACACATAGTGGTAGCACATACAGTTGTAGCACACACAGTGGTAGCACACATAATGGTAGCACATACAGTGGTAGCACACACGGTGGTAGCACACACAGTGGTAGCAGACTCAGGGATAACACATAGTGGAAGCACACACAGTGGTAACACACAGTGGTAGCACACATAGTGGTAGCACATACAGTTGTAGCACACACAGTGGTATCACACATAATGGTAGCACATACAGTGGTAGCACACACGGTGGTAGCAGACTCAGGGATAACATAGTGGTAGCACATACAGTGGTAGCACACACTAGAAAACACACACAGTGGTAGCACACACAATTGTAGCACACTGGAAGCACACACAGTGGTAGCAGACTCAGCGGTAACACACAGTTTTAGCACACACAGTGGTAGCACACACAGTAGTAGGGACAGGACATAATTACCGGAGGATAGAGAAGAACGGAGAGAGGCACGTGAACTATTACATACAGTGGTAGCACACACAGTGGTAGCACACAGATCGATAGGTACAAAATAGATCATTAAAAGTGTATGGCAAGTCTGTTCCCCTATTAGACGGGTCAGACAGAGGGGCATTACCTAATTGGATTGATTTGATCGAACATATCAGGACTCTTGCAGATGTTTCAGACTTAGACATTATTTGCTTTGCTTTGTCAAATGCAACAGGAACGCTGCATGAGGTTCTTTTCACTGCTTTTCAGCATGTCCAGCATTGAAAACAAAATACTAGGTTCTGGAAAGAAATTAAGGAAGTGAAAGCATCTACTCTTTTGACAGCGGATGAACGTAGTCATTTAAATGGGTAGTGATGGCTCTGAAGCAAGAAGACAGGGAAACAGTAGCTGCATACTGTCAGCAGCTTAAGACTGCTGCAGCTAAAGGTTGGGATCTCCCAATTGCAGTTTTTGTCACTGATACCTTCGAGATACTCCTTTCGAGATTTCTCGACTCCTTACTTGATAATAATACCATGTGGTATGTAGAAACAAACTGACCAAAACCTATTGAAGAAGCCTTCGAAATGTCTATTCTCAGTGACAGGTCTGTTATTAGGCAACAGAGACGTGCTAAATCACGTCTTGGTAAATTAGCTATTTGTGAGCAAATGGATAGTCTAAATGGTACTTCCTTGGATTTTTACAAATCTTTCTCTTCTCACAGAGGTTCTAAATCCTCTGGTTCAGATAGTCAGGTCCTGAAGACTAGGTGAAATTAAGTCTCTTAGGGAGTGCATAGGTAACTTGTCGTTAGGCAGTGGCGCTTCTGAGCGTGCAGCGATTCATGCTGTGAACGCTGCAACACCTTCTTGAGTCAGTTCTTACAACCAAGTCGTATGTGGTGGATTGCCGCACGTAAACGTAGGGCAGTTAGTCAGGGTAGAAAACGCTGCTGTAATTAGGCACACTCCAGTCGCACAGCACACGGTGGGGCATGCACTGTCAGCGCAACAGCAGGGGAGCAATGGAAATTGTTCACCAGTTGCGCAGATGCAGGACATCTAATTCCTACTGTAGGTATGGCATGTATTTCTCTTTATGATACATTATGTCCTTTCTTTGTAGTGGATTCACTGAGCTTTGATATGCTCATAGGTACAGATGTAATGGAAATTTGTGCAGCTGAAATTAGTTATAGAGATAAATGTGTTTCCTTGTGTGATATTCTACATCCTTGGATAGGTTTAGAAACTATAAATAGAGGAATTGCAGGGATAGTTCTAGAATTAGACTATTGGAAGATACAATTTCCTTCTTTATTTCCTGAATCTGATGTTAAACTCAGAGCTACTAAGGTTGTAGAAATGCATATCGATACGGGTAGGACATATCCTGTTAATCAGAGAGAGACCTTATAGGATACCTTTGCGTAGAAGACATCTAATAGAAAAAGAATTAGATAGAATGGTTGAAGATGATATTATAGAGGCAAGTTGTAGTCCTTGGGCTTCACCAGTCACAATAGTGCCAAACAAGGATGGTACCATTCGTCTTTGTGGGGACTGTCATAAGCTAAATGCAATGACAATTAAAGATGCTTATCCTCTACCCAGGATGCAGGATATTTTTGATCAACTTCATGGAGCTAAAATCTTTGCCAAGATAGACCTAAAATCTGGTTATTGGCAGGGAATGGTAGACGAGGAAAGTAGACCTAAAACAGCTATTAATACGCACATTGAATTGTATAAATTTAAACACATGCAATTTGGATTAATTAATGCACCAGCTGTTTTCCAAAGAATGATGAAGGTTATTTTCTCAGAGTTTTTGAGATGTTGTTTGATTTATTTAGATGATATCATCATTTATTCACATGAAGAGGAAAGTCATCAACAAGATGTAGCTGATATTTTGGCCATCTTGCAAGATAATTGCATGACTATTAAAAAATCTAAATGTGAATTTGGAGTGGCTGAATTAAAACTCTTGGGTTACGTTGTATGTGAAGCAGGTTTAAAACCGGATCCTGAAAAATGTACTGCAATTAGGGATATGGCTTCTCCAACTAGTAAAAAGGAAGTAAGACGTTTCCTAGGATCGGCAGGATATTATTGACAATTGGTTGGAATTTAAGAATAAAATGATTATTAATCATTTTAGAGAACTTGGAGTAAAGGTAAGGCATAATAGACCGTATCATCACAGTATGATGGGATGGTGGAATGCTATCATAGAACACTAAAAAGCATATTGAGGAAGTTAGTAATTTCTTGGGCTAATCTATGGGAAAGTTCTTTACCTGATGTGATATACACGTATCGCACTGAACCTTCAGACAATACAGGTTTTTCTCCCTTCTTTCTAACTTATGGTAGACATCCAGGTACGAAACATAGTTTTTGTTACTATCTCGTTCTACAGATACGAGGAATTCAAACTTAGCGCATCAGATAGATGACTTGTCTATTGCTTTAAATAAAGCAGTTGACAATCGACGGGGAGTCGAAAATACAATATTGCTTGTGCGGATAAAAAGGCGAATGCAATTAAAATAAAACCAGGTGATAAAGTTGTTTTGCCCTTTAGAGCGAAAATATGATGCAGGATAAATTGTAGTTAGAGCACAGGGTTCGGTAGTGACCGTGGTAGGGCCTAAGAATGATCGAACAAAGTTTAATTGAGAAAAGGTTCGAATTGTGGATTCTATTATTAATTGGGATGATTTGGCACCTAGATTAACTCGTACGGAGAGGTTAATAGGTAGGAGGCATGACATGTCCCTTGTAGCTCACACCTTACCCACCTATGATGCATTCAAGAATTACTCAAGCATTTGTTTATAAATGTGTCTAACAACTAATACATTCCTTGTATGGGTCTCAATATTAGTAAATACTAAGTATGTACTGTTTCATTTATTGAAGTTGTTAATCTGGACTGTTATGTACTATTTCTTAGAACATCAAATTGCTATTTGTACATCTGTTGCGGTTCAAGTGTTTTTGTGTGTGTTTTTTATTTATTTGATTTTCTTTGTTTTCTCTCTTGCCTCATATCACCCATCTCATCTTCCATAAAATTCACAAGGTTTCCTCCAAAGAAATATGTCAGAATGATCATATGTTTGATGTCCGGTGTCGTTAAGTAAAACAAGCTTTACTTTATTTAACCGCTAGCCTATCTAGGCTCATCAGTGCAATCAACCTACTCATACCTACCTGTGTATGTATCATTCCACCGGGAAAGGTCCGTGCTACAAAGGTTGGGTTTACCTACGATATATGGCACACTCAAACACCTTCAAATTTATTTCATGTAGTACAAATAGTAGGTTTACACTGCTTTCTAAGTCTGTAATCCGCCACTGATGACTCTCTTTGGGGCTGAACAACACTAATGGTGCTGTCACATTACGACGCTTCTCGCCAATGCACGTCGACATATGTGATTTTTTGGCGCAACGTCAGTATACGTCAGGAAGCGTTATGCGCATGTTAGGCGTGCATTAGGCACGCGTTGGTATTCGTTGATGCACGGCGACGGTTGGCGATGGTTGGCGACGAATGTCAGGGGGTCGGGGAAGTTTTGTGCTTGCACAAGACTTTCGATGTACGACAATGCGCGACAATGCGTGGGTGCCAACGTTATGGCGACGTTAGGGGGTCGTTGAGATACGTCTAGATCGACCTACTACGGAACCGACATTAAGAGGTCCATTTAGTCAATTTAGGGAATTAGAATATCCTTACAATGATAGATATTGTTGGGAACCAAATAAAGCGATCGATATAGGGGAGTGGTCGATCTGTGGAGGTAGTCGGTTAGAGAGGCTTTACTGTAATTCTTTTGGTAATGTTACATCCCCTTAAATCAGAGTTATACAAAACACCATGTGAAGTCATTGGATAATATTTAAATTCCTCATCGAGGGTAATTTCAGAAGGAGTGAAAAGAGGGAATCAATATTCGTTGGTGGATGGGAGGGTTGTGCCTGCCGGGACCAGCCGAGATGTTGCCCGGTGACCCGGTGTCGTATTTTCAGCGCCCGGTCATTCTCAGCGGCCCGTCGTGGTCAAAAGACCCGTTGCATCGCCGGCTACAAGCTCAGCTGGTGCCCGGCAGTGTTAGGGACTGATTACGCCGAAATCTATTGAATGCGATCATATTTAACAGAATTACATACTCAAATAATGAAATTTAATTAAATTAACCTTAAATTCCAAGCGATATTAACGTAGCAGCTCAATCAGCGTCGAATCGCCGAGTGTAAACAAAACAAATAGCAGTGCTCGCGGCAACGTTCGAAAATCCGCACATGCGCAGAAGCCACGACAGGCCGCTGAGAATGACCGGGCGCTGAGAATACGACACCGGTGTTGCAGTTTCCGCGGCACACCAGTTTGCCAGGGACACATCGCTTCTGCGCATGCTTCAAAATCGAACAGCTTCGTCACTAACCTTATAATTTAATATAATGTTTTTGGTAAAGATGTTTTCTATATGTGTACCAAGCGATTTGTTTCTAGGTGGTGTGGTTGTAGAGATATTTCAATTTTGCTGTATTTTCTGTATGAAGATTGCTCACAACCATTGACAATGCCTTGAGTTTGATGGTATGCGCAGTGCAAAACATTAGTTTTATTCAAAATTAATAGAAATTCAGAAACCTACCCTTACCAATTTAATATAATCTTGTTGGTACACATGTTTTCTATATGTGTACCAAGGGATTTGTTTCTAGGTGGTGTGGTTGTAGAGATATTTCACTTTCTTCTGTATGAAGATTTGCTCACAGCCATTGACAATGCATTTGAAAGGATGTGTCCCTCGCAAAGTGGTGTGCCGCGGAAACTGCAACACCGGCACTCATGGCCGGCTCACCGACCAGAGGCTGCCGGGGATGCTGGTAGGTGGCGGGTGTTGGTGTACTTAACTGGAGGGGAGCGGCACGTAGCTCAGGCGGTAGCGTGTTCACCTCTGAAGCTGTCAGTCATCAGATCGATCCCCCTATCACCCACCCCAATGGGCCCCCTCCCCTGCCACCACCCTTAACCATCATGAACAAACCATCAACACACCGAACATCCTACAACTATCAATCTGTTTAAACGCATTGAACATTATATAAGACAGACAAAATATCTTGTCAACTCTGAACTTAGCTTGTTTTATAAGAGAAAAAATGTAACCCACAACAATTATTTGAGTTTCCCCGAGTATACACCTTCTACTCGGTGCTGCTCCCCCATTTTTACAGCCTCCCGTGACACCCTGGATGGCGGTAATTAGCCCGGTACCTGACTGGTGCTGTATATTATTGAAGTGGGCGAGACTGCCAGCCTGATGGTTAACCCCCGCGATGGTGGCGAACGCATGTCGGCCTCGGTAGACCGTGTTTAGCAGGTCAACGGCCTCCTCCCGCGCGTCGCATAGATCTGCGTATACGGTCAGAGGGCTGGTGCTCCGGAGAGTAATCCTTCCCCGGCGCCGCACCGTAATGTCGCAGATCCCCGCCATTAGTATACAGTAGTCGGGCTCAAACTGCCTGTAATTCGAGAGGATACATTGAAGTTTACGGGCACACTCAGGATTCACAGGCGGGGATAACGGATACATAACGTATGTGGTCTAAATATACGGGCCAGTACGACTATTTACGGGTACACCCATGATTTACGGGCCAGAATGGCTGATACATCAGAGTTCTGGTATAAATTTTACGGGCCGGGGTGACACTTTTACGGGGTACACGCTGGATTTACGGATGGGACTGGCAATTGGAGTGAATTGTTAATTTACTCACTGGATCTCGGGAAGGGCTCGGCGCATGGACTCGACGTACCCCTTCCCGGGGAAGAAGGAGACATGAAACTGGTGTTCCGGGGCCAACCGGTGGAGAAGAGGCTCCAGCCCCCGCCCCCGAGAATCGGCTACTACGGCGACTTTCATTTTCTGTTGTTTTGTGAGGCGGCGTGTGAGCTTGTGTGTGGATGACGCGCTGTAATGGCGCCCGGGCGAATACCGCTGGTAGCCTGCGGGGTTCGACTACTCGGCGCCTCCCGCGTGCCCGTAACCAGACAGCCAGCGCGCTGGTTCCCGACTACACGCTACACCCCGCTGGGTACTGATTTGTGTTTATTTTGAAGTACGGGTTCCGTGTGGAACTGTGGAATGTTGGCTCTATCAAAAGTTTAGCTAACGACAATTGTCAAATCCGTTAGGGTGGTCCATGCAGCCAATCCACCATAACGGACTACTAGTAAATAATTCCACGGGTACCAGCTTACCGATACCCATATTCGTGGTGTCATCAAAACATTTTAAAAAAAGCAATGAAACCGCGACACGCTTTGGTAACAACACGAACGGGTCGAGTTGGAAACGCCTTTCTGGAACTATATCGTTCTAATAAATTTAATCACATCCCGTAACGTGAATGGTGCCCCTATTCACTTAGTTGTAATAGCCAAGGCGATGCAAAAAAAAATATAAAAATAAAAATAAATAAATAAATAAAAGAAATAATAAATCAATGAAAAAAAAAAACTACACACGGGTATTTATTTATAATTTGTTAGTTAACATCGTGGATGCACGCCTTTGCAATTTAACGCTTCCAATTCAGACGATCGGGAGTATACGTCATTAATCGCCTTGGAGACCACGCTCTCGGTGACCTATTTCGCCGCCGTGACACGGGCTGCAAGCGGTTTCCCGCCAAAACACACCCTCGCCATTGGCTGACGGATTACTAGAATGCGCTGCTGTCCACATCGTGGGAGCTGGGCGTATTTTTCAGTCAGTCGTCATCTGGTTCTCGCTGGATGTCGACCCACCCTCTCTCTCTCTCATAAAAATTTGCAGAGGCTGTTGGTTCGAGCCCCTTGCTGTCGGCAAGCGGGTACGCGCTTTTGGCGGATTACAGCTGCTTATAAAAAAGGGTTCCAACATCCTCTGCGTTTGTGGGCTATATATTCATTAAAGTAAGTAGAAAGCAGGAGGTTGTCACTGGCCTGGTCGCGTTTACGTGACCGGGTCGAGGGATGGCCTCCTCCATCCCGAGCAGTCCGGGCTCAGAGCCGGACACCAACGAGTACGTCCCCGTCCTTAATGGCATAACCGGGGAGGTACGCAATGTACGGCGGTCAAACTGGGTCTTGTGCTCAGAACAGCGCCGTGCAAAATATAATTTATCCCTCTTTGAGGGTGATGTGTCTCAGTGCACTACTTTGCAACGTGCTGGCTCTCAAGCCGGTTACGATACCGCCTCAGACGTCGTCCCCATGGAGACAGACGATGGCTTCACTGTCGTCTCCGGTCGCCGTCCTAAGGACATGATTCAGGATGATGAGGATATCCCCTCATCTCCAGGTAAGTCGGCCACCATTAATTCTGATCGACTTTGCAGCAAACCATCTGCGGTCCCGGCGGCTCCTGCCTCGCAGGATCTACGGGCGGCCGCAGCCTCTGGTTCCCATTCAGCGGCTGGGCCGAAAATTAGACGATCACCGCGTAAATCACCGGTCATCGAGAGATTCTTCAAGGAGCCGGCGGCCGCCAAAAAGGCAGTGACTCCCGAGAAGGTAATGCTTGACGAGGAGTTACCCCCTCCTGTGGACGTCCATCATCCCAATTTTGGCACGATGGCCTTACGTCTAGCTCGCCTTGACAAAGGTGAGCTCAAGTGGGATAGCGATATCCCCACTGCTGTGATCCCTCCAAGGTATCCCAGCGAAGTTAATTGTGTCTTCAACCAGAAGTCGATCGGTGCCCAACCTATCCGGAGGGCCGCCGAGTTAGGTTTGGTGCAGGAGGCGGTTATGGGGGACAGATATTTCGATCCCCCGCGACCACCCCGCACGTTAATGATGTACATGCTACCGGATACGCCTAAACGGCGTAACAAGTTGCGCCTCCCTCCGCTGAACCGTGATCCAGGCGGTGAATCGGACGAGGAGGATTGGGTGGACGACGACCAGACCGGCCTCGCCCCATACGTTAAGCAGCTGGCGGACCTAATCACTGCCAACCGCGGTTCCAGGAGGTCCGAATATCAAATGGACGACATCGCCCATCTGAAGTTTGTCAGGCATACCTTCCGGCCTAAGGATCGGTGCCTGTTTTGTTGTTATTTTCTACAACGGGGTAGCGCTATGCCCGCTAACCTGACTTCTCCCAAACGCCAATATAAGCGGTGGGATGTCTTGGCTCGTCACATTTGTGAGGAGCATTTATATACTGTGCCTCTGTGGTCGTGCGACGATCACAAAGCTACTGGATGTCCCTATGCTAAGGCGAACGGGCAGCCTTTCGAAACTCCCAGGCGGGGTATCATGTTACGACACTTAATGTCATTTGGATCCTTTGGCAGGACTGGCCATCGGCGCGATCAATCTGTGATTGCGTTGCTGGCTCGTGTGGCAAAGGACC
>CM059195.1:1437724-1475986 GCA_030323885.1 Branchipolynoe longqiensis
CTGACGCATCAAAGAAGTTCGGCCTGAAGATTAACATCAAGAAGACGGAGGTGCTGTACCAACCCAACTCTACAAGAACCCGAGAGGAGGAGATCATGGTTGACGGAAACAAGCTGAACTCTGTTCCGGAATTCACCTACCTCGGAAGCACTATATCAAGTGATGGACGCATTGATGCTGAAATACAGAGGAGGATGGCCAAGGCTAGCGCATCTTTCGGCCGACTACACCAGAGACTCTGGAACAACCACCATGTGTCCATTCGGGTCAAAGGCAAGATCTACCGCGCAATCGTACTATCCACCCTACTATACGGAGCCGAGGCCTGGACAGTGTACAGACGACAGGTGAAAAAGCTGCATGCCTTCAAGATGCGACATCTGCATTCAATCATGAGGCTAACCTGGAAGGACAAAGTGACGAATAAGGAAATACTCGAACGGATGGGGCTGCCCTCTATGGAAGATCTTCTGATCAAAAAGAATCTCCGGTGGACTGCACACCTCATGAGGATGTCATCAGACAGGATACCAAAGCAGATCCTCTATTCTCAACCGTCTTCTGGTTACAGAAAGAGAGGGCGCCCTTGTCTCCGGTTCAAGGTTACAATCAAGAGAAACCTGAAGCTGAGAGACATTAAGACCGACTCATGGACGCAAATCTCATAGCAGAGAGCTAAATGGAGAGCGGCAGTCAAGTAATGAAAGCACTGACAGCATGATGATGATGATCTAAGTTAGATACAAATTATAGAGAACCAATCCTAGATAATTGTTTGGTTTTGAAAGTTTGATGCTTCATCGGACTATGCAACCATAACATAAGTCCAATCACTTTAACCTTGCATCACAAATGGTTTTTGCTGCCCTTTGACACAATCTGACCATTTCAGGGTTTTGTGTAAATATCAATTTACACAAAACCCTGAAATGAGCTTGAAACCAATTTCAATGAGCTTGCCTGGGGTATGAAGAATTGATATTGGCCTGTAGTTTCCCATGTTTTGTTTGTCTCCATTTTTGTGAATGGGGGTGATGGTTGCCATTTTCCAGGCTGAGATAAAATGCCCCTGTTCAAAGAGATGTTGAATAGGTCTACTATAGTGGCTGGGATGGCTTGGAGTGCCTCTTTCAGTATTTTGGTTGGGATTTCATCTATTCCACCTGGTTTATTCGTGTCTATGTCATTTATTAATTTGTTTGCTTCTATCATATCTGTTTTGCAGGTGGGGATTTCATTCTCCACAGTTCCTGATCTATTTTCCTATCTTTTATTGAATTTTTCTGACAGCTTTTGCCCTATTGTGGCAAAGTGTGTGTTCAGTTTGTTTGCTGCATCTTTGTCTGTAAGCATTGCCCCTTCGTTATCTTGGAAGTTTGTGTGCTCTTCTTTGTTATTTTTGGGGAATAATAGGTTTGCATTTTTCCAGAATTTGTTTGCATTGTTTCCTCAGAATTTGTCCTGCTTTATTATGTATTTCTTTTTTGCTGTTCTCACAGCTTTAAGAGAGTTGTTTCTGGCGATATGGTATGCCAGTTTGTCTTCTATAGTTTCTGTGTCCTTTGCTTTATCACCCAGATTACAGTTGGTTATGATGAGTGTTAGCAGGTCATTGGGTACCCAGGGGTCCTTGTTTTTTTTGTATTTTTATTTTCTTATCAGTTGGTTTTCTTATTTCTGTGATGATGTTGCCCCAATAGATATCAACATCATCTCTGTTTTGTGTGATGTTGTTTATGTTTTGGTTCTGACAATTCTTTAATGTATCTTCTGAATAGTTTTTTAGGGACCTGCCCATCTTATATTTATAGTGATTTGTGCATTTTAGTTTTTTCTTTGTTACAGTATATTAGCTCATGATCACTTATACCCCAGCTTCTGGTGCCCCATTTAGTGGTGTGGTTTGAGTTGGTTAGTATTAGGTCAATTGTTGAGCTATTTTTACTTAGCCTTGTCTTTTCAGCGATGAGCTGTTGTAGGCCTAAGATTTTGATTGTGGTTTCCAGCATTAGTTTATTTTTATCATTGCTGTTGTAGTTTTCATTAAAGTCCCTTAGTATGAAGATTTCTGACTTTGACAGTTTTGTTTTCGTGTTTATGCTCTTCTCTAGGGCTTCAATTCAAAATTCAATTTCCCCTGATGGAGGTCTGTAGAGGTTTGCTATGGCTATATTTGCAGTCATCGGTGAAATTGGCATTGGTTCATTTAATTTTAATTTTATTTGTTTATTTATATTTTCCCTTTTTATTTGTTGGCATTTGCCAGGGTTTCCTTGACTTTTTGGTGGATGTCCCCCATTTTATTTCTGTACCCTTGTTTTATCGTTTCACCTTCCCTGGTACTGTCTAGGTACCTCCCTGAGCTACTGGCACTTTGTGCATTCCCTGAATGCATTCCCAGGGGCATTTATTAGCTTTTATTTTAGCTCTATGCTTAATGTGAATTTTGTGTGTATGATATCCTCCAGGACTTTTTTATTTGTTTTGCACCATTCTGGTGATCTCCATATTTTTTTGGCCACTGCCTTTATTTTGTACGGGCTGTCCGTGTTTTCGATCATTCTCATTATGTCGGGATTGTCATAATATTTGGCCATTATTCAGCAGTAGGATTGTATGGCTGAGGTGTAATTTTTCCCGTCCTTTCCTGTGACTTAGCACTTGTACAGGTTACTAAAGGGGGAGCTGTGGCCTTGGAATGACACTCCCCGGGTGTGTTCCCTTGTTGGAGCCTTTTCTGGTGTGATCTCTTTTATCTCGATCTCTTCGAAATCCTTGGGTGTGTAGGTTTTCCCATGTATTTCAATGTTACACCCTTTCGTTTTGATCGATTTTATTTTGTCACCTTTGGTTTCAAGTGCGAGTGTGTACATTTGTTGTGCTGTTTTTTCACTCAGCATTTCCTTTTCTGTCCTTACTGGTCTTATTGTGACTTTATTGTAGTCTTTTTTTGCCTGAAGTGTTTTTTTCTTCTGGAAGAGTTCTTTTTTTAGTGACTCTTTCTCCAGCTGGATTTTTATACTCCTCGGCCTGGTTTGGACTCTCTCAGTGTCCTGGGCTTGTTTTTCTTTTGTTTCCTCACCCTGGCTTATGTTTTCAGCCTGTTCGCTATTGTCAGCATTGTATTTTTTGTGTTGTTTCTTTTTTTGTTATTTTTCCGAGACGGAAAGCTTTAGTCACTACCATCCAGCCAAAGTCACAGTCAGCTTCTTTTAGCATGTCAGTGATTGTTTCCTGAATGCTTTTATTTTCTTTTTCGGGGATGCCATGGACTATAGCACTGAGATTTTTGTCCTCAGTTTTTGGTTTGATTGCCTGATTTTGAGTTGCGTCCGTTTGTGGCTTCTTATATGTGGTCACTGTCCTGGTGTTGCCATTTTTGCTTACATTTTCGTTGGTCTGTTTTTTGTTTAGTTTTTCGCATTCTGCCTTCTATCTGTGGTGTGTCATATGCTACTTGTAGTGCTTGTAGTTTAGTTCATTTCCGTTGATTTAGTTATTTCCATTGTCAATTTCCATGTCGTTTGTCCCATTTCTATTTAAGTCAGTCTCATCCTTATCTCTTTTCTCGGTTTCTTTCTCCAGTTCTTCCCTGACTATTCGTATCTCAATATATCGTCCTTGTTCATTTGTTCGTCCTCCATTTCATTTTTGTCCTGGCAATCCTTGACTTCCACTTCAGTAACATTGTTTTCGCCTTTTCCCACCATTTCTAACTATTGTGTGGTTGATCGTCCTTGTTTTGTTAAATTTCCTCTTGTATTTCGATTTTACATCTTCAGATATGTATCCTACGGTATCCTGGTATGTTTATGTGGAGGATCCGCTTGTGTATATGTTGGTTATGCACGCTTTAGTACATTGGATTCGCGATATCAGCGTCCACGTTAGATTAGCGTCCACTCACGGCCGCCATCTTGCATTGCAATCAATCAAGTAGAACTAAGTATTGGAATATGTGTGGTAAGGTACACTTGCATCCCCAGGTTAAAAGACACATACACAGGTAGGTTGAATCAAGGCACCTAGATATTCTAGTCGTTAGGGCACCCGCTCCGAAATGGCATAAATGTGGTTTCGAATCCCGCGCTAGAGACACTATTCGTGTTTGTTTGCCACACTTCAATGATATATATACCTAAATACAAGCGATGTCAAGTTCGCTATTCCAAATTTAAGTTAAATATTGTCAAATATACATGAATTAAAACAAAACAAAAGAAGGAAATTTTGCCTGAAGAAAACAATTGAAATGTTTCAAACATCCAACGTGGTTCAAACCCATGTGGCAGCTTCAAACCCATGTGGCAGCTTCAAACCCATGTGGCAGCTTCAAACCCATGTGGCAGCTTCAAACCCATGTGGCAGCTTCAAACCCATGTGGCAGCTTCAAACATCCAATGTGGTTCAAACCCATGTAGCAGCTTCAAACCCATGTGGCAGCTTCAAACATCCAATGTGGTTCAAACCCATATCGCAGCTTCAAACCCATGTGGCAGCTTCAAACATCCAATGTGGTTCAAACCCATGTAGCAGCTTCAAACCCATGTGGCAGCTTCAAACATCCAATGTGGTTCAAACCCATATCGCAGCTTCAAACCCATGTGGCAGCTTCAAACCCATGTGGCAGCTTCAAACATCCAACGTGGTTCAAACCCATGTGGCAGCTTCAAACCCATGTGGCAGCTTCAAAGCCATGTAGCAGATTCAAACATCCAAGGTGGTTCAAACCCATGTGGCAGCTTCAAAGGCCAATTGCATCAAGCGAATGACTTACATTTTTAAATTGCTATTTATCGAAAGCTAGCCTGACGCTCGGCATTACTGGGATAGGACATGGCAGAGTGGAATGAGGAAGACCCGCAGTCTGTGATTGAAATTCCCCTGTTTAATCAACGAACGTTACTTTTTATATTGATGGATTATTGCGTGGTGATGGCGACATAATGGGCCTCGTTGGTTGGATGGTTGTTGGAGTTTTACGTACTGGAAACATCTAAAGTCATATCAGGACGGATACCGACTTGTGACAGTGCACACTCATGGCGACTTTATAGTGCTGCCCCACTGGGACATCAGGTCCCTCGCAACGTGAGCTGATATCCCACTAAGTCACATTATCCTGACACTGAGCCAACCAGTCCTTGCCCTATCCTATTAATGACAAGCGCCAGGCTAGGAAGTGACAAGTTTCAATTTTAAAGTCATTGGTTTGACTTGACCGGGAACCAAAGTCCCGAACTCTCGCATGCTAGGCCCGCGTTCTACCGATTAGGCCACCGCACTCACTGATGCGCCTGGTGAGATGAGGAGTTAAACCACTATTTAACTATTTAACGATGCCTCCAGAGCGCATTGATTTTTATCATTGGCTATTGGACGTCAAACATATGGTCATTCTGATATATTTCTTTGGATGAAACCTGCTGCCGCCACATATGCTACTATTTCCAATAAGCAGCAAGGGGTCTTTTATAAGCATTTTCCCACAGACAGGACAGCACTTACCACAGCCTTTGATGAACCTGTTGTGGAACACTGGTTGGAACAGAAAATAGCCCAAACTGCGAATTGGTCCACTGAGTAGGATCGATCCGATGACCGGCACCTTCACACATGGACACTCTACCGCCTTAGCTACGTCTCGCTCCTCCTCAGAGAAAGAATGCATGCAGTAGATGACTACACAACAACTGAAAGTGATAACCCAAGGAGAACCACGAAACTAGCGGTGTAAAAAAGTCATTACACTTAGCCGTTATGAGCAGCATAAATACACCATCACAAAAAAAGTACATTTGTCCGTCACAAGATTTAACTATCCAGTAATGTAGTTGCGGTGTTTGTGGAATATATAATGAGACATGTACTGGTAATGAGACATGTAATGATAATTAGACATGTAGTGATAATGAGACATGTAATGATAATGAGACATGTAGTGATAATGAGACGTGTAATGATAATGAGACCTGTAGTGATAATGAAACATGTAATGATAATGAAACATGTAATGATAATGAGACATGTAATGATAATGAGACATGTAATGCTAATGATACGTGTAATGATAATGAGGCATGTAATTATAATGAGACATGTGATGATAATGAGACATGTAATGATAATGAGACATGTAGTAATAATGAGACGTGTAGTGATAATGAGACATGTAATGATAATGAAACATGTAATGATAATGAGACATGTAATGTGAGTACTTGGCACGTTTGGCAGGGAGAGCTCCTATAACAGTATAAATATAACTAATCCTTTATTAAAGACAAATTGCGAGAGTGGAAGACTCCCGGCTGAGGGAGTGGGGGTGCAACTTCATGATGGAAGAGCGGTGATCCCACACTCACGTGTATCAGGGTCGGAGGGGTGTGGGAAGAGCCGCCATCACTCCCTCCGTATTACTCGCCAAAAGGGTCCTTTCACCCGCCATATACATGTGTGAATAGTTTGTTTGTTGGAGTTTTACGTCCTGGCAACATCTAATATCATATCAGGACGGGTACCGACTTGTGACAGTGCACACTCATGGCGACTTGATAGTTCTGCCCGAATGGGAAATCAGGCCACTGGCACCATGACCCGATATCCCACCATGACCCGATATCCCAAAACTGACATTGAGCTAGCCAGTCCTTGCCTTATCATAATAATGCCGAGCACCTGGCTAGGAAGTGAGAAGTATCAATTTCAAGTCATTGGTTTGACTCGACCAGGGTTCGAATCCGTGGGTTCGAATCCCACGATCTCCGAAAAACAGGAGACGGACCCTCAACTCATTTGGCCACCCCGTCTGGGGGAGGAAAGGTGGGCGAATGGTGGCTCCACCTACAGTTTGGTATAAGGAAGCATAGATGTTGTCAAATCACCTTCCGTAGATTGTTTTATGTTCAAGTGTTTTTATTCCTCTGAATAACATGTTGTCAGTTCTGGTGCACTGGTCTCCCAGTCCTATTGGCAAGTGTCACTAATAACTAAAGCTACAACAACATAGATAGACAATTACAAGATAATAAGCAAAGCATCGAAATGAATTCCGATAAAGAACAAGGTAAGGCTTCAGTCAGACTATGGCTTGCGACCATTTTCTGACCACTTTCCGACCACTTTCTGACCACTTTCCAACCAAAAGCCAGAGCCCTCCTTGCGACCAAAGCGGGGGAAAAGGCTGAGAAAAACAATGGGCAGTGACCTCCGGGCGACCATTTTGGTTGCAAAGAGGTTGCAAGTGTTGCACCAAAAACCTCCTTGCAATCAAATTGGTTGCCTGGAGGTCACCAACCAGTTTTCAGTGCTTGCGACCGGTCGGTGACTAGTCGGCGACCAGTAGGCCTTTTGGTCGCAAAGTTTTCGCGAAATGGTCGCAAAGTGGTCGCAAGCTGTAGTGTGACTGTGGTTTTAGCCTAGTATGGTAAGTATTAGTAGCTGGGGCATAACTCATTATATTTCTAGAGGGGACATACTCATTAAAAGGATGATGGTGGGATGTATGGTGGGCCTTTGTGGTTAAACTAATCTTTATAGTAATATCGGGTGGGGTCTATTGAGTGAGTAAGTAGGTTAATATTGTTTTATCACGTATCTCAGTTGGATCCAACTAGAAGCATTTCCAGTCTCATTCAGTTAATAGATGAGGATTTTGGACTAGTTGGCCACTACTAGTTGAGTGTTTGAGCTTGCAGTGCATGGCTGGGGGAGAGGGGGTATATACTTGTATACTAACTTATACATGACATATATATGGTATAGTTATATGAATCTTACCTGGTACAGATGATGGATAACTCTGTTGTTTTCCCGAGGTACAAGCTTCGGATGGTCGTGGGCTAGGGAGAAGGAAGCAACATCCGGGTTCAGCAATCTTCACCTAATTAATCAGGATAAAAATGAGCTCTATGATGGAAATCTGATGTTTTCGTTTGGCACAAGCGAACGTAATGGTCATGGCAGGGTGTGGTGGGCGGGCCCTAGCCCACGACCATCCGAGGCTTGTACCTCGGGAAAACAAGAGTTATCCATCATCTGTACCAGGTAAGATTCGTATAACTATACTATTTTACCTCGGTACTAAGCCTCTGGCTGTTCATGCTCGAGGGAGACCTATACGTAGCCTCATTTTTATCCTTCATAATCTGATGAACATGTTAATGTATCAGTAGTAAATTTTAAAATGTTTACAGCTCACCGGATCTTGTTAGTTGGTGAGTAGGCGGGCGGCCACCCCGCTTGTCTTTTCTAGTCGTTTGTTGTAATGTTTAGCAAACGACCTGGCCGTCTTCCAGCTGGCGTGTGTTAGGATTCTCCTGTCTGAGATCCCCAACTTTCTTGCTTTGGATGCCATCGCACATCGTGTCGAGTGCGAAGCATAGCGTCCTGTATCTATGCCTGCCGACTTTAGAACTTTTATCGTCCATCTCGCGAGCGTGTCTCGGGAGATAGCTTTGTGTGGCTTGATGAAGCTCACCAAAAGCTGTTTGGAATTACGTATTCCCTTTGTCTTGGATATATAAACCCTAATGGCCGACACCACACACAATTTCTTATCCTGTGGAAAACTAGTAACATGTATAGAGGAGAGAGGGTCTCCTGTCCTGTTTGATTTTAGTAGTTTGTCCAAATTAAACATAGCCTCGTTTTTGTCGATGTCGAGGCCTCGTAACGAGAGGGATACAATTGTTTGTCCTCTGTGTCCGGTCACTAGTAGCAAGAGTACGGCTAATTTGTATCCTAGCTGTTGAACAGAAAGTAATTTGTTTTCTGGCCAGTCCTGGAATAACTTGAAAACTATCGAAACATCCCAAAACCGACTATATTTCGGTTTTGGTGGGTTTTGTTCATATATAGATCTCATAATCCAATGGATGACTTCATGTTTACCAATTGTTTGTCCATTAATCCTAGGTAAAATGACCGATAATGCGCAGCAAGCTGCATTAATAGCACCGTAACCTAGTCTCTCATCTTCCAAGAAGCGTAAAAAACGCCCTACTTGTGCGATGGAAGGTTCCATTGGCTTTACTTTATATAGTAAGCAGTGTAGGCCCCATTTCTTTAAATAGCTGGAGTAAACTTTTACGGTGCCAGGTCTCCAGGCGTATGAGATTAATCTGGCTTGGGTGATTTTATCCAAGCCATACTTTTGTAGGTATGTGCTTAGAAAAGGAAAGCCAATATTGGTGTTGTGGATACATCCCCTTGGGTTGTCACTTTGCCCTGATGTTGTAGATTTACTGGGCCTCTTGGGAATTTTAAAGAGTCTTTTGCTTCCCATTCTACTGCTGCTCGCCACGCCTGACTGTTCCAGTCCGGTACTACCAACACTGCATGTGTCCGGTTTAGCCTGATTTTTCTGGCTACTGTGCTGATTAGGCTGAATGGGGGAAAAATATAATAAAATGAATTATCCGAGACCAAAGAGAAAGCATCAACTCGCCAAGAGTGAGGCTCAGGATGCCAAGATAGATATTTATCAAGTTTTTGGTTTCTATGAGAGGCAAAAAGGTCTATGTCTGGTTTACCCCACTTCTGACAAATTGTGTTAAATATGTCTGTGCTAAGAGACCATTCCAAGTGATCATGGAAATGGCGACTCTTTTTATCGGCTAATGTGTTTTGAGTGCCTGGTATGTGTGCGACTGTTATCCAAACTTTTTGTTTTTCAGCCCAGTTCCAAATGAGTTTGGCAATGGTGTTACAGGCAGAGGATTTTGTCCCTCCCATGTTCCTAATGTAGGCCATTGCAGTAGTGTTATCGGTTAACACTTGGACATTAAGTTTAGGTACCTTAAATAGGCTTGTGAGTACTAAATAAACTGCTCGTAATTCTAAGGCATTTGTGTGGTCGTCTATCTCATCCTCTAGCCAGCGGCCACCTGTAACTTCATTATCTCTATGTGCGCCCCAGTCTTCTAAAGAGGCATCTGTAGTGACTATTGTGTTTGGTTCATTCATACGGATCAGGTTGTTGGAATGGTTAATATGTGTTAACCACCATTGGATATTGGCGTGGCCTTCTTTAGATATGGTCATAAGTGACTCAAAATTACCTCTAGCTCTTGCTAGTGCGATGTTTTTATCTATTTCAAGAGATTTGATATGGGCTTTGGCATAAATAACTGCTGGTGCATAAGTTACCATCAGGCCGATTAGAACTGCTACTTGTCTTATTTTTGGTCTTTTAATTGTTAATAAATTTAACGCTGTGGTGTTAAATTTATCCACCTTGTCTGGTGTTAAGGTGATAATCTGTGTTTATAAAGAATCCCAGAAATCTTTTATTTTTGGTAGGTATAAGAATTGATTTCTTCTCATGGATGTGAAACCCCAAATGGGTTAAAATATCGCAAAGATCGGTAATTGCTAGTTGACATTCATCTTGTGTGCGTGCTACAATGAAGGAGTCGTCAATGTAGGGGAAAGTGACATGGCCTTTCTTGGCCATTTCAGCAAAGACAGGTTTCAACAATTTTGTGAAGAACCTAGGTGCACAAGCTAAGCCGTTAGGTAGGCAGGTAAATTGATACAATTTGTCTTTCCAGAAAAACCGAAGATATTTCCGGTGTGCTTCATAAATAGGGACTGTGTAATATGCATCTTTGAGCTCTACACTAGCCAACCAAGCCCCAGGGAGTACTAGATCCTGGGCCGTTTCTAAGGAAAACATTTTGAAATGTTTGTATTCGACTAAGTTATTAAGTGTTGTTAAATCGAGGATCATTCTGACATCCCCATTTGGTTTGGGTCTGGAGAATATGTTAGAAATATATTCTCCCTGTGTGTGTTGGACTATTGTAATAAGACCTTTATGTTCGTATTTCGTTACTTCCTTGTCTAAAGCTAGCTATTTGTCTAAAGCTAGGGGGTAGGGAAAAGGTACCTTTGTTTGGATAGGGGTTTCTGTAAAGGGAATGTATAACCCCTCTAACTATTTGTAGGACAGTGTCATCCGTAGTTAGATGGTGCCATTCGTTAATACGGTTGGCAATATTACCAGCTTGAAATAAGCTTACACTGTTTGTGGGCTTTACTTGTTCCCTTGTTTGGGGAACTGCCTTTGTGGTGGAGTGTCCCTCCAGACGGGGCGATTCCCGTCGTTCCACCCGTACTGGTTCCTTTGGCCGCGTCCTCTCTGCTGGTACTGGTTGCGGTTCCCGAATCGGCTGGGTTTGAGGCCGGTTCTGCGTCCCCGAAAATCCGACCAGGATTTCTTTAACTTTGAGGCGTTGGTGTCCTTCTTTCCATCTAGGTGCCTGGATTGCTTAGCCGCCGTTTCCACCTGTTTGAAGAGGTATTGGACTTGTCCCACAAACATCTTGCTGTTGTCCAGTGGCTTTCCTTTCACCGGCTTCAGAGCCAGGAAGAGTGTGTACTCTTTCCCGTCGTTGTCGACAACTTTCTTTGATAGTGCGACTTCTTTCCCTGCGTCGGTTGTGAGTGACTTGAAGACATTCTCGAACCTGCGGTATGAGAGAAAGTTGCTAGTTGCTGTCAGAGCAGCAATGGCTGCGTTCATGTCCGGGGTGACAGTGGTAAACTTGTTACCCACCATCATGCGGTTAGCTACTGGCATGATGGCTGAGAGGGCTATAAACACTCCTTTGTGGACTGTATGCAGACAGGCCTCCAGCTTCCTGCGGTCCTCACTCATTTTCACGTCATCGTCCATTTCTTTGATGGTCGCCTGTGGTATCCCTTTTATGCCGGTGTATAGTTCGGCCAGTTTCGTGAGGGTCTCTGCGGATTTGAAGGCGTCAAAGTGGCCCCTCAAGTTTTTACGCATCAAGGAACAGGTTTTAATGCGCTTTTTCTTGTCCACCCTGATCTTTTTGGCCACTTTCTCGGTTATGTCCGCGAAAGTGCCTGGGTGCAGGTCGTCAGACTCCGAATCCGTCGTTGTGGAGTCATTGGAGGAGTCTATAAGATTTTGCTACACCGCTTCGCTGCCATCTCGAGTCATCTGAAAACAACCAAAAAGGGGTGTTTAGTACGAGCTCAAGGAGTAACTGAACCATCATCATCATCATCATGCTGTCGTTCGCGATGCGACAAAGACTGCTTTCATTACTTGACTGCCGCTCTCCATTTAGCTCTCTGCTGTGAGAGTTGCGTCCATGAGTCGGTCTTAATGTCTCTCAGCTTCAGGTTTGTCTTGATGGTATCTTTGAACCGGAGACGGGGGCGCCCTCTCTTTCTGTAGCCAGAAGACAGTTGAGAATAGAGGATCTTTTTTTTTTTTTTTTTTATTGAGGCTGTATTTATACTGTCCATAGCATGTAAGCCCGGGTATCCAGGCTTGTTTTCAATGCTGGCCAGCTGTAGTGTTGGTGTTGTCTTACCAAGCAGTAGCTGCTGATAAGTTATTTGATTGTCTGCATTTCAGTAGCAGATAGATCTGTTGGTACGTTTAGTAGCCTATGTTAGTTTTTTTGGGCCCTCTTGGCATTGAATTTTTTGTTCTATTCTTATTACTATGTTAGTTGTTTTCTTAGGGTTCTATGTTAGTGTTTTGGGGTTTTCTTGGGAAGAGTTTTCCGCTTTTTTCTACTTAATTCTATACTAGCCTATTTTATTTACATGTCCATAGGCCTGTACGTAATAGGTGGTTGAGTTATGTTTGTTTGAATTTGATTTGATTTATATTGTTGTTGGATATGTTATCTGGCTTTTATATTTCCGGTTATCCCGCCCTGGGCTGTCCAGTTGGTGGGCCGTGACATATCACCTGCCCCCTTGTGGTGCAGTTCAGTTGGGGTTCCCAGTTTTTATTTTGCACAAATATTTTTTGTACGTTTTTAGGTCAGGGATTTGTCTTTCTTTCACCGTTTGCGCATTCCATGCCTTGGCGGCCATTTCCAGTGTGCTCCTTTCATGGGCTTTGATCTGGCTTCTGGTCTGCCTTAGTAGTGGTGCCTTGCTTGCTCTGGTGTCCCTTAGTGGTTGGGTTAGACGCTTAATGTCTTGGCTATATCCATATGCTAATGTTTTTAGGTGGATTATCCTTCTGTTTTCTAGTAGCTTTACTTTAGTTCTTTTGTGTAGGTCATAAGTGGGGTGTAGTTTGTCTACTTTCAGGCAGATTTTCAGGGCCCTATTTTGTAGTATCTGCAATTTTTTAAGTATCTCTTTTTTAGCACCCATGTAGATTACATCCCCATAGTCAAAGTAGGGGAGTACCATGCCTTTGAAGATTTTTATTGACATATCTTGTGTCATATAGTTTCTTAGTTTAGCAAATAGCCATAGTTTGTGATTTACTTTTTGTATGATTTTTGTTACACACAGATTGTAGTTTAGCTGGCTATCTAGTTCTAGGCCTAGGTATTTGTAGTGATTTACACTTTCCAGTGTTTGGTTTCCTAGTGTGCATTGTAGGTTTCTTCCTGTGATTGCTGTGTGTGAGAAGAGTACAGTTTTAGATTTATTTGCATTGATGGTTATTTTATTGGACTCACACCAGCCATCCAGTTTTAGCAGGAGGTTGTTCAGTTTGGTTGCTACCTCCTCTACTGTGCTTCCTTCTGCATATACAACAGTGTCATCCGCATATAGCTGGAGACATTCTGTCTCCAGCCATTTTTCTAGGTCGTTTATGTATAGTATAAATAGTAATGGTCCCAGGACTGATCCTTGGGGTACACCACAGGTGACAGTTTGTTGGTCTGAGAGTGTACCATTTACTTTAGTTTTTTGCTGCCTGTTGTTTAGGTAGCATTTTATCCAGTTTATTGATTTGGATTTAATGCCCATGTTGTTTAATTTTCTTATTAATATGCTGTGGTCTACAGTGTCAAAGGCTTTGCTGAAGTCGATGAAGGCTGCTCCAACTAATTTCTTTTGGTTCAATGATACCAGCACATCACTTGTTAGGTTTGCTATTGTTTTTGATGTGGAGTGTAGTTTTCTGAAACCTCCTTGCCTCTTGTTTAGTATATTGTTTTTTTCCAGGTGCTCATTTATGTGCCTGTGGAATATTTGTTCAATTAGCTTGCCTGGTGTTTGCAAGATTGATATTGGTCTGTAGTTCCCCATATTTTGTTTGTCACCACTTTTGTGGATGGGGGTGATGGTTGCCATCTTCCATGCTGCGATGAAGTGTCCCTGCTCAAATGATATGTTGAACAGGTCGACCATGATATCTGGGATGCCTTGGAGTGCCTCTTTTAGTATTTTTGTGGGGATTCCATCTATTCCACTTGGTTTGTTTTCATCTATGTCATTTATTAGTTGTGTTAGTTCTTTTAGGTCAGTTTTGCAGGTGGGGATTTCATCCTGGATATTTTCTGACTTGTTTTCCCAGATTCTTGTGAATTTCTTTGATCTGCTTTGGTAGCCTGTCTGATGACATCCTCATGAGGTGTCCAGTCCACCGGAGATTCTTTTTGATCAGAAGATCTTCCATAGAGGGCAGCCCCATCCGTTCGAGTATTTCCTTATTCGTCACTTTGGCCTTCCAGGTTAGCCTCATGATTGAACGCAGATGTCGCATCATGAAGGCATGCAGCTTTTTCACCTGCTGTCTGTACACTGTCCAGGCCTCGGCTCCGTATAGTAGGGTGGATAGCACGATTGCGCGGTAGATCTTACCTTTGACCCGAATGGACACATGGTGGTTGTTCCAGAGTCTCTGGCGTAGTCGGCCGAAAGATGCGCTAGCCTTGGCCATCCTCCTCTGTATCTCAGCATCAATGCGTCCATCACTTGATATAGTGCTTCCGAGATAGGTGAATTCCGGAACAGAGTTCAGCTTGTTTCCGTCAACCATGATCTCCTCCTCTCGGGTTCTTGTAGAGTTGGGTTGGTACAGCACCTCCGTCTTCTTGATGTTAATTTTCAGGCCAAACTTCTTTGATGCATCGGAGAAAGCGTCCACTATTTTCTGGGTCTCTTCAGCAGAGTGGGCAACCAGTGCACTGTCATCTGCGAATAGTAGCTCTCTCACCAGTATCTGAGTAGTCTTGGTCTTCGCTCTGAAGTGTGCGACATTGAATAGGTCAGCGCTCTGTCTGGACTGTATATAGATGCCATCCCCCATGTCTCGGAAAGCCTCGTCTAGCATTGCTGATAGGAAGATGGAGAAGAGCGTGGGGGCCAGTACACAACCTTGCTTGACCCCATTGGTAACCCCGAACGATTCCGAGACTTCCCCTCCAGCACTAACGTTCGCCATCATTCCTGTATGTAGAGCCTCGATCATAGTTGTGAACTTCTCTGGGCATCCGTACTTCCTCAGTAGCTGCCATAGCCCGGTCCTCCCGACTGTATCAAATGCCTTAGTGAAATCGACAAATACCATGTACAGTGGTCGGTCCTGCTCAATGCACTTTTCTTGTAGCTGTCGGAGACAGTGGAACAGTATCAAGGGGGTGTATAGCCCATATAGGGTAATAAAACTGTATTTACACCAGTTTTATACCAGGCGTGAGTAAGCTAAGGTATATCGAAAGTGTAACGGTCGGAGGACCGAACCGAAACCAATCGAGGGGTCGGGACCAGTGTACTTTTCCCGCCCACACTCTCTGTATCATACACTTCTCCCTCCTGTGGCTTCAACGCCTACAAGTTGGAGAAAATATTATGACACTCGGAGGTATACCTCAGAAAAAACTATCATGATGACGGAATGGCTCCAGCCAACATGTCTCTCCGTTCGGCAACGGGCGGCAAAATAAATCTTATCGAAGCGACGAAATGACCCATGTCAACATGTCTCTCTGTTCGGCAATGGGCGGCAAAAACAAATTGGATGCCTCAAATCTACGGCACCGGAGAAACACAACGCTTGTAATAATTAGTTATTGAAAGTAAAACTTGTATTGAAAAGTGAATAAGCGTGTGCTATAAGTATTCATAAACAAGTATGACAGTTTATGTTCCGGTACTTACAGTAGAAACTGAGTTATCCGCGGTAAAAAACAGTTATGAGCGGAATATGCTAATTGCTGAACCCGGATGTTGCTTCCTTCTCCCTCGACTACGAACAGCCAGAGGCTTAGCACTGAGGTAAAATATATATATATATATATATATATATATATATACAACAGGTTTTTCGATGGGGATCCGGCGATGAGCTGAGACGACTGAACAGCAAACTAAGTAACCTAATTAAACTGAACAGCAAACTAAGTAACCTCATTAAACTGAACAGCAAACTAAATAACCTCATTAAACTGAACATCACACTAAGTAACATAATTAAACTAAACATCAAACTAAGTAACCTCATTAAACTGAACAGCAAACTAAGTAACCTCGTTAAACTGAACAGCAAACTAAGTAACCTTGTTAAACTGAACATCACACTAAGTAACATCATTAGGCTGAACATCACACTCAGTAACCTCATTAAACTGAACATCAAACTAAGTAACCTCATTAAGCTGAACATCAAACCAAACAACCTCATTAAACAGAACATCAAACTAAGTAACATAATTAAACTGAACATTAAACTAAGTAACCTCATTAAACTGAACATCAAACTAAGTAACCTCATTAAACTGAACATCAAACTAAGTAACCTCAAACAGTCCGCGATTCTGTCCCCAACCCACACACACCTACACACTCACACACCCACACACACACCCAAACACACACACACCCAAACACACCCACACCAACTTGCCTTCTCTAGAAGCACTCAGTGGCTTCGTAATGATCGTCTGCTGCAGGGAAGTACTTGGCTGCACTTGTAGCTTCATAAGAAAACCCCACCACTTTATCCACGTTTTTTCCGCTCTACGTCAGTCTACTAGATCGCTTCACTGAGGACCCCATCCTGATATGACCTTAGATATTGCCAGGACGTAAAACTCCAACAACCAACCGACCATCCATGAGATCCATCATTAATGCTGACTGGCCTAAATAGTAGCAACTTGGTTGTTGCTTTGTCGGTTGGTTGGTGGTTTGTTGTTGGAGCTTTACGTCCTGGCAACATCTAAGGTCATATTGGGACGGGTTCCGACTTGTGAGACAGTGCGTATTCATGGCGACTTTATAGTACTGCCCCACTGGGAGACCAGGATGCCAGCACCATGACCTGATATCCCACTCAATCACATTATCCTGACACTGAGATAACCAGTCCTTGCCCTACCCATTCCGCCATCCCGTCTGGTCTCGTACCTTAAAGGAGCTCAGTATAAGAACCTATAAGAAGCAGACGACATTTTCATCCAATAAGCAATAAGCAGCTACATAATCTTGGAGCAGTGTCGGCAGGCTGACGGATGTCGGCGCCGACATGTCTAGTTCTGAGCAGATTTGGCGGGAACTCTGTCCTCGTTCTGGGGGGATGTCGTCTGCGTTAGTCACGTGATGTCTGCCGGTTCGCCGCGTGACCTTTTGACCCGGCCACCTCCCCACCCGCAAATATCCAGGAGTATGTGGTGTAATTATTATAAGAACATTACTTGTACTGGAGACTAGTAGTGTGTGTATGTGTGTGCGCATGCGTGTGTATCTGTATGTGTGTGCGCATGCATGTATATCTATATGTGTGTGCCCATGTGTGTGTATCTATGTGTGTGCATGTATATATATATATATATGTGTGGGTGCATGCATGTGTGTATCTATATGTGTGTGTGCATGTGGGGGTATCTATATGTGTATGTGCATGCGGGTGTGTATCTATATATGTGTGTATGCGTGTGTATCCATATGCGTGTGTGCATGTGGGGTATCTATATGTGTATGCGCATGCGGATGTGTATCTGTGTGTGTATGTGTGTGTATCCACATGTGTGTGTGCATGCGTGTGTGTAGCTATATGTGTGTGTGCATATATATGTGTGTATATATGTGTGTGCGCATGTGTGTGTATATATGTGTGTGCATGCATGTGTATATATATGTGGATGTGTGCATGTGTGTGTATCTATGTGTGTGTGCATCTATATGTGTGTGCACATGCATGTGTGTATATATGTGTGTGTGCACATGCGTCTGTGTATATATATGTGTGCATGCATGTGTATATATATGTGTGTGCATGCATGTGTGTATATATATGTGGGTGTGCATGCATGGGTATCTATATGTGTGTGCGCGCATGCGTGTGTGTATCTATATGTGTGTGTGCACATGTGTGTGTATCTATATGTGTGTGTGCACATGCATGTGTGTATATATATGTGTGTGCACATGCATCTGTGTATATATATGTGTGTGCACATGTGTGTGTATCTATATATATGTGTGTGTGCTGGATTAGATGTTCAATCGCTGGCGCAGCCTGGTCAACACCCTGATAACTATGCAGCTAGATAATCGGGTGGTACAGTCAGGCAAGCGTTCTGCACCAAACCCTGCATCAGACGGAGATTGTCCCGCAAACAATTAAAGTTTAGATTTAGCAAATTTGCTGTTAGTTAAAATTGCATAGTTTGATGGTTTTTAGTTTCTGTCATTTTCTGAGATAAATATATTAGGTTGATCTCTATAATCTACCTTACCTTAGTCTATTAGTTTGAAGTAACTTTTATTTTGAATGGCTAACTTTTGAGATATTTGAAGTGCAACTTTACAAAATAAATGTTGGCAAGCATGCCAAAGCTCTGACACCATAGGCTTCTGCAGTACCAGGTTCTATTACATAGCCTCAGTATCCCTTTCTAATTGACGACAAATTTTTGGTAAGTGCCCCAGTATCTAAGTTAGATATGTAGAATCAAATTTAGATAATTGTTTTGGTTTTGAAAATTTGAGGTTTTCATCGGACTATGCAGCTTTAAGTGACTTAACAAATTGTGCATGTTAATTGTTATAAGTAACATGGGTAATTTACGGTGTGGAGACATCCCCCCGCCCGTACTTAATCCGCCAGAAGTGGCGTGCCCCGGCCCGAGTTCCCAACGATTCGGCGCCCTCCTTTCACACTATATACTGGATTAGCTGGATTAACTCCCCTGCTGCCCCTAGCGGCATTCTACCTGACCTGACCATTTCGAATTTCCCGCCAAATTGATCATGGGGTCCCTCCCAGTCAATCTCAAGTCACAACTCCCTCAGCTCCGGTCAGAGAATAACCTAACTTCATCCCACCCACCCACACCGCTGATTAAGTGGCTAGCCGGTGGGGTTGAGGGGTCGGGTCCCTCCCTCTTCTGAACTGTGAATCAGGACACTAACATTGGACCTGACCCATCTAGACATGTACGTAGAGATTGAATTCTAACCTCTTTCTGAATTAAAAGATAATTAACCACTATTCACCTCATGACTCCGCCTTGGTAAATTAGTTGTTAGTTTTAGTCAATAGAGCCGAATGAGTTGAGCATTCACCTATTATTTTCCTAGGTCATGGTATTCGAACCCCGAGGGTTGAACCCTGACCGAGCCAACCCAATGACTTAAAAAGGTAATAGTTGTCACTACCTAGCCTGGCATTTGTCATTACTAGGATAGGGCAACGAGCACTGGAATGGGGAAGGCCGATTGTCTGTGATTATAATTTTATCGCTTAATCGACTTAATGTACCCTGCAAAACTTAAAAAACTAAATAAACATTGGGGACCATGCGGAGACATTGATTCGCGCCCATATATGTGTTTGTGTGTGCAATGTCTAATAATCAACAATTAATTTACATTTCAACACGATATAGATTAAACAGTCCGAAAATAAGATTTCCTGAACAAACTGTGGACGGGAGTAATGGACACTTGGATCCCAGGCGAGAAGAGCTTTAATTTGGTGTGTGATATTTGTTGTGTGACAAGCTGGAAGTGAAGCCAGGTGGTTGTGTTCCTGAGAGGACATCCCACTTTGAGTGAAATAACGAGGATGGGTTCATCCCTGGTGATTTACTTCCGGTCTGTCCGCGCAGGATCAATTAGTGATCAGGGCACCCCCTGGTGGGAGATCGTGAGTCCCGGGAGAGTCAATTCAGAGACTTACAAAGTTGACAGCTGTCGCTACGTCGCCTGGAGCCGCGCATTACGCCCGGATAGGGCACGGACTGGTTGATGCTGTGTGCGATCTAATCATCCCAGTGGAGCAGCACTATAAAGCTGACGGAGAAGCGCAATGTCATATGTATGTAGCCATTCTGATATGATCTTATATTTTGCTAGAACCTAAATCTAATGTCCCCTGTATAAAACGGGTCTTGACATTAATAGGGGGATCCACTTACCAAAGGGAGGGGAGTCGGGAGGGATGGAAGGGCAGGGAGGGGAGAGAGGGAAGGTGGGGAGAGGGAGGGTGGGGGAGGGGAGGAGGGTGGGGAGAGGGAGGTGTGAGAGAGGGAGGGTGGGGTGAGGGAGGGTGGGGAGAGGGAGGCTGGGGTGGGAGAGGGAGGGTGGGGAGAGTGAGGCTGAGAAGGGTGGGGGGGGGGGGGGGGAGGAAGCATTAAAGAGGAACAGGTTGAGGGGGTGGAGTGGAGGGGAAAGAGGCATGGAAAGATGGGGAGGAGAGAGGGAGACAGAAAGGGGAAGGGGGGGAGGGGAAAGGGGGGGGGGGTAGGGAGAGAGGGAGAGAGGGGCCAATTGTTGGAGAGAGACAGAGGTGGACAGGGGGCAGAAGAGGGAGCGATGGGAGACAGAGGGGTAGAGATGGGTGGATAGAAGTAGGGGAGAGAGGGGAGAGGGAGAGAGGGGAGAGGGAAAGAGGGGAGATGGAGATAGTGGAAAGGGTGAGGGGGGCTGAGGGAGAGAGGGGAGAGGGAGAGAGAGGGAGGAAGAAAGGGAAATGGAGAGGGGGAGAAGGAGAGAGGAGGGAAGAGGCTAAAGGGTAAGGTGTGTGGAGCGGAGAGGGTTGGGATGTGGGTGGGGGGGGGGGGGTGTTATTCCAGTGCTGATGTGAGACCCACGTACCAACCAACCGTCTAGCTCCTTTACAAATAACACGTGGTGAGTTTCTACAAAACGGCACCAGGTGGCGCTAGCTGGTGTTTTTTCGGGATTCCTCGCATGGCCAATATTTGCTCCATCGATTTTCACTTGTGTGAGAATCCGATCGCTGACAATATCTCTGCCCCCTTCTTGGCTTTCGGTTGTTGGCCGCCATCATCCCGGGCGTACACTCGCCGAGGTTCGCGACCAGCACGGGCGCAGCGCCTCACCCTGGTGGGCAGCTTGTGCACGATTCTGGTCACAGCACCACTGTGGTGAGGAAGGTGTTGCAACAAGCAGGATATTGCCTAGAGCGAGATTTGAACCCGCATGTCTGCCATTCTCGGGCGGGCGCCCTAACCATTAGTCATTACACTAACTGATGTAATCATCTTACTCATGCCCGTCTGTGTCGGCAGTTTCTTGCCTGTGACGTCACTGCAGACTACTATTAACAACTGAGGAGTTCCGGCGCAAAACCCTGTGAAAACCTGTAAACTAATTTAGACAAACATTGGAGTGAAACCTTCAAAAGGTTCATTTGTAACATTAATATTTGATAATGTAGTAGTCTGCACTGACCTCTCAGGCAAGTAATCATATTTCAATATCACCTATTTGGTGCAGAATCGTGGGTTAGTCATGGTCATCGTTTCGAGGCTATATCGACAATAATTCAATGTCACTAATTGTCTTCAAAATCATCAACTAGGACCTTTAGCAATGTTCTGGTGCAATATCAAGCTAACCACATAGACAGGTAGGCGTGGGTAGTGTGGTGATATCATGCAGCCTAGGTGGTGTAATGGTTAGCACACTGGCCCGGAATGCAAAGAGATGTGGGTTCGAATCCTGCTCTAGGCGCAATATTTCCCATTGTCATCACCCCCATGACAATAACAATAACAGTGGATGAGTGAGAATTAAAATTACCATCAAGTAAAAATAACTTATTTTAATTCAATGTTTTGATTGGCGTTTATGGGGTTTTGCGTCTGAACTATCCTTTTCTCATTTCTCTGCTTTTCATACCAAGTGAAATACCACACCAACAAACATGTATAGTTAATTAAGTGTTAATTAAACTATCCATTTTCACACTAAACTATCAAGCATAGCGAAGTGTAATTAGGCAAGCACCTTAATTTGTAAACTATCTACTAAACGACAGCACAGAAGCCAGGATGCATTTGATCAGCTGTTAATTAGACCTCGTGTTAATACTAAGACTAACCACTAAGCAGCGATCTAAACCAGCAAACATGTAATGCGACCGCTAATTAAACCATACATCATTTTATAACCAAACAAATAGTTAGTTTTATTTAATGATGCCTCTAGAGCACATTGATTTTTATCATTGGCTATTGGACATCAAACATTGGTCATTCTGACATATTTCTTTAGAGGAAACCTGCTGCTGCCATATCGGTTATTCTTTCCGATAAGCAGCAAGGGGGTCTTTTAAATGCACTTTCCCACAGACAGGACAGCACATACCACAGCCTTTGATGAACCAGTTGTGGACCACTGGTTTGAACGGAAAATAGCCCAAACTGCAAATGTGTCCACTGACCAGGATCGATCGGATGACCCACTCCGTCACAGGTGGACACTCTACCGTCTGAGCTATGTCCCGCTCCTCATTTTACAACTAACCGGGCACAGTGGTCTAATCGGTAGAACGCGGGCCTCACATGCGGAAGGTCAGGAGTTTGGTTCCCGGTCGAGTCAACCCAATGACTTATCAAATTGATGTGTGTCTCTTCCTAGCCTGGTACTCGGCATTAATAGGATTGGGCAAGGACTGTTTAGCTCAGTGTCAGGATAATGTGACTGAGTCGAATATCAGGTCATGGTGCCAGTGGCCTGATTTCCCATTGAGACAGCACTATAAATTCACCATGAGTGCACACTGTCATAGGTCAGTACCCGTCCTGATATGACCTTAGATGTTGCCAGGACGTAAAACTTCAACAAACAACGTTTTGCAACTAAGCCGAGGACGTCACAGAAGCCGACAAACATGGGGGGCGGCTGGTGATGAGGCTCCACAATAACAAGTCATTCGTCAGATGGCAAGTCAAGCTTCTCTACTCTACATTATCTACTGGTTCTCACCGCAAACACCTGCAGATGGCGCCACCATTGTGCCCAGCTGGCTCTGCGACTTGCTTATATATCATATTTGAATGCGTCTTACTTCTCTGAATCTCCGCACTGTACCTCTTCTGTGTGCCAAGCCTATAGGGAAGGAAGGGACTACGAGGGCACCGATCCCACCTTCCGGTGTATGAGCTGAAGCTGCGAAAAGCCGTGGTAGGTCGCAGTTTCAGTCCTTCCTGAGGGACTAGCGGAACTTGGACCAGACATATTAGGGAAGCCTGAAGCAGTTTCTTCTGATTCCTTCCTTCTCTATTACAACTAACCATCAAACAACAACTACAACATTACGGGTCGCCCAGCCAGTGTGACACATCCATCAAACAATAACTACAACATTACTGGGATGCCTGACCAGTGTGACATATCCATCAAACAATAACTACAACATTACTGGGACGCCTGGCCAGTGCAACACATCCATCAAACAATAACTACAACATTACTGGGACGCTTGGCCAATGTGACACATCCATCAAACAATAACTACAACATTACTGGGATGCCCGGCCAGTGTGACACATCCATCAAACAATAACTACAACATTACTGGGATGCCTGGCCAGTGTGACACATCCATCAAACAATAACTACAACATTACTGGGACACCTGACCAGTGTGACATATCCATCAAACAATAACTACAACATTACTGGGATGCCTGGCCAGTGCGACACATCTGTCAAACAATAACTACAACATTACAAGGGTGCCCAGCCAATCTGACACCTATCAAACAACAACTACAACATTGAAAGTGTGCTAAACCAATATACATTCCATGCAAACAAAAACTACAACATTACAGGGGCACCCGGCCAGTGCGACACATCCATCAAACAGTAACTACAACATTATGGGGGCACCCACCCGGCCAGTGCGACACATCCATAAAAAAACAGCTACAACATTACGGGGGCACCTGGCTGACACGACACTGACCGATGGTTGTGATGACGGTGATGGCGTACAACATGGCGCCTGCGTACGTCCACTGCAGCTCCGTCTCGCCGTCAGTTCCGTCCCAGCCGTTGTGCTTGGTGGCCGTGAAGACGGCGCGCGTGTAGTTCTCAATGATCGCGTCTGCCATGCGCGTCCAGTTGTTGGGGTGCAGCACGTTCAGCTCGGCCGTCAGCTCCCACAGCAGCGCCACGTGGCGCCGCCGCGTCTGCGCCATGTCGTTGCGCAGCGCCACCTCGTGAGGCGCCTCGAGCTCGACGAAGATGAAGGCTCCAAGCACGGCGTAGCCGACCATGAGCAGCGTGAGGCCGACTGTTGACACCAGGAAGGTGACGGAACGCGCCAAGCACGACGCCAGCTTCCGCCGCACGTTTCGTTTGCGACGCGTCCGTCGCGGCGCGCCGGGCGGCGCATCGAGCGGCGCGCCGGGTGGGTCGCCGGGCGGGTCGCCGGGGGGCGCGCCGGGTGCCGTGACGGCGGCAGTAGCGGCGGCGGCGGGGAAGAGGGGAGGAGGCGCGGGGCGGGCTGCGGGGATTGGAGAGGTCGGGGAGGACTGCGGGGGTGGAGGCGGGGGAGGCGGGGGAGGCGGGTTCCGGCGTGGGGAGACCGGCGGAGGCGGGGAAGAGGAGGAGGAGGAGGAAGAAGAGGCCCGGGGGACTCCCCCTCCTCTTCCACCTCTAGAGGGGGGCGGGAGGGGCGGGCAGCGTGGGGGGAACGCAGGGTGGCAACGCGCAGAAACCGGAAGTTGTCGCTTCGCCATTTTGTTGTTGCCCACCATGTTGTTGTGCGCGTTGCTGGGCACGGTCAGCTGACTAGGTGGGGCGAGGCACGTGGCTAGTCTGGCATTGAACTGGACGCTCTGGTCCTCAGACATCCCTGCAGAGGGCGCCACCTGGCGCTGGGAGAAAAATGAAGCACAGCTCAGAGTCAGAGTCAATTTAGGGTCACAGCGTCCGATGACGTCATATATATGAATAAGCAATGCTTAAGACTGACCCCCAACATTGGTAATTAATAGTAACACATTTAGCGATTTTACGCATTTATTTGCGCTGATGTTAAAGCACGTTTTTGTACTTACGGGTATGCGTTTCGGTTCAGTTGAAACTGGTTCTGTCTGCGAAAATCTGTGCTTATGGATTGTGTCCGCTGGTCACGTGACACAAATACAAATTGTGGTTCCGGTTTCTGGTTTGCTTTATTTTGCATCTCTATTGGTATCGTTTGTGTACATATATGATGTTAATGATGTGAATGGTGTCATTGATACCACTGTTCGGTGTTGTTGGTCTGAACCTGAAGGGTGTCAATGGTGCTAAAAGTGCCACGGATGGTCTAATCAGAATGCAATTCTTAGCATTTCATACATTCGTCCTTTTCAATGATAATTTTGTTGTGTATTTTTTATGTAATTGTATAACGAAGATGTCCGAGCCAGAGATGCTAGGAATGTTGATAGGGTATTCGGTCTAATTTTCCTGTATGGATGAATACCTAGCCAATTAGATAAAAGATTCACCCCTATTCAGAGCAGGGGTGAATGACCACCCTGCTTAAATCTGAGCGAAAACTGCTTCAGTGTGAATTAATTGGAGGGTGTGCGGGTTCCAGTGTGCAGTCTCTATCTACACTGATGCAGAGTTGGTGAAATGAGGGAGAATGCAAAAATACAAGATGGCGACCACAGAATGAATGCTCTTGATTTGACTTGTATAGTCTCATAAACCACATGTTCTATCATATTTTTTCAAATCAAAAGTAGCGGGCAAATATGAAGATGCATAGGAAGAGAATATTTGTCTTCTTAAATTAAGAATTGATGTCTTTTTTTCATTTACCTTAGCTTTTTGGGGCGGTTATATTAGTTGATTAAGCAGGGAAATTTCAATCACCGACAATGGGTCTTCCTCAATCCACTGCTCCTTGCCTCTCCTAATAATGCTGAACGCCAGGCTAGGTAGCCGTAAGTATCGCTTTTTTAAGTCATAGCCTTGACTCGACCGGGCAGCGAACTCGCGATTCCTCGCATGCGAACACCACTGGACGTGCACGATTCGGCCTCTGTGATGCTGCATATAAGGAATAATTTAGAATTTACAAGAATGATTTTTAACACAATGTCTGGAGAAAGCCAGGGACGGGGTGGACCTAATCGAGTAATGTATTTCGACGTATCACGACGTAGTGGCCAAATTTCACCTACGTCGCCTTATGCTACCGCGTTACGTCGTAGTGTGACAGGGGTAACAGGAAGCGTGTGGAACCTTCTCTAAGGCTGTGGGGTCTTTTCTACTGCAGCACCAGGCGCGGTGACCGAATAGGTAAAGAGCCGGCCTCACGTGTGGGAGCTCGGCAGTTCGGTTTCAGGTCGAGGAAAACCAATGACTTATAAAAATTGTTGTGTTCTTAGCCTATCGGTGCAGCTCAGGCTGGCCACGTGATTCTTGGAACTAGGCCTAGATCAACGAGGCAGAAAAGTCATGAGATTAGCTTTTTTTGTGGTTTCTCCCACACCTGGCTTCCTCCAGTCGTTGTGTTAAAACATATCCTTGTAAATTCAACATTATTCGTTATATTCAGCGACAATTGATAAATATCTTTACCAGTATCTAAGTTTGATATCACGGATCAAATCTCAGTAAAGGCTTTAGTTTTGATAATACAGTAAAACCTATTTAACCGACCACCTCCACAAATCGACCACTCCCCTATACCGATCGCTTTATTTGGGTCCCAAACGATTGCCGATACAATACCATTGTCAGATTGTAACGATAAACAAAACTCCTAAGCTGACCACCTCCTTAAATGGACCATTTAAAGTCGGTCCAATCGTCAGTCGATTGAGAGAGGTTTCATTGTAAATTCATATCATCGGACCATGCACCTTTAATGAGTGACTCAGTATCTAAGGTGCCTCTGTTGGATAAAGTTTAGGTCGGCGATTTGGGTTGGAAATACACTGTCATTAGATTATGCGGCTTTAATAAGTTCTACAAAAATAAAGGACCAACCCGGCAACACAACCCGGCAACACAACCCGGCTACACAACCCAGCAACACAACCCAGCAACACAACCCAGAAATACAACCTGGCAACGCAACCCAGCAATGCAACCCAGCAACACAACCCAGAAACACAACCCAGAAACACAACCCAGCAACGCAACCCAGCAACACAATCCGGCAACGCAACCTGGCAATGCAACCAGGCAACACAACCCAGAAACACAACCTAGAAATACAACCCAGCAATGCAACCAGGCAATACAACCCAGAAACACAACCCAGCAACACAACCCAGCAACACAACCCAGCAACACAATCTGGCAACGCAACTCGGAAACACAACCCAGCAACACAACCCAGCAACACAACACATCAACACAACTCAGCAACACAACCCGGAAACACAACCCGGCAACACAACCGAACAACACAACCCAGCGACACAACCCAGCAACACAACTCAGCAACACAACCCAGCAACACCACCCAGCAATGCAACCCAGCAACACAACCCAGCAACACAACCCAGCAACACAACCCGGCAACACAACCCAGCAACACAACACAACAACACAACCCAGCAACACAACCCAGCAACACAACCCAGCAACACAACCCAGCAACACAACCCAGCAACACAACCCAGTAACACAACCCGGCAACACAACCCGGCAATACAACACAACAAGGCAACCCAGCAACACCACCCAGCAACACAACCCAGCAACAGAACCCAACAACACAACCCAGCAACACAACCAGACAACACAACCCAGCAACACAATCCAGCAACACAACCCGGCAACACAACAATACAACCCAGCCACACAACCTGGCAACACAGCACAACTGAACAACACAACAACACAACCCGGCAACACAACCCGGCAACACAACACAACCCAGCAACACAACACAACCCAGCAACACAACACAACCGGACAACACACCACAACCCAGCAACACAACCCGGCAACACAACGCAACAACAACACAACCAGGTAACACAACCCGGTGTAGGACGTTCAAAACATGACCCAGTTCAAAATAATATGGTAGTGTTTTGAACTTAAGTTCAAAACAATACTGTTAAGTTCAAAACACCAACCCTACCTATGCTCAAAACACTACCCAAGTTCAAACCACTATCATGACACAGCAGTGGGGGTTGTAGTGCCACAAAATGTACATATTGGTATGCGTATAGATATTGGTATACACTGACCGTACTGCAATGTTTGAAGCACGTTTTAGTAGTATATGCTAATAGTGCTGCGGCATCTAACCATGTATTAGTATATGTTGATAGTGCTGCAGCGTCTAACCACATATTTGTATATGCTGATAGTGCTGCAGTGTTTAGTAGTAGGGCTATAGGCTGATAGTGCAGCAGTGTCTGCACCACGTATTAGTATACACAGATAGTGCTGCAGCACTTAACACCATATTAGTATACACTGATAATGCTGCAGCGCTTAACAACACTGATAGTGTTGCAGTGTCTGGACCACGTATTAGTATATGCTAATAGTGCTGCAGAGTTAAACAACATATTAGTATACACTTATAGTGCTGTGGCGCTTAACACCATATTAGTATATGCTGATAGTGCTGCTGCGCTTAGCAATGTATTAGTATACAATGATAGTGCTGCAGCATTTAATAATGTATTACTAGTATATGCTGATAGTGCTGTGGCATCTGCATCACATATTAGTACACGCTGATAGTGCTGCAGAGCTTAACAAAGTATTAGTATACACTGATAGTGCTGCAGTGCTTAACCGCTATTAATACTAGTATACGCTGATAGTGCTGCAGCATTTAACAATGTATTAGTATATGCTGATAGTGCTGCAATGTTTAACAACGTCTGAGAAGAGCAGCTGGGATGCCCGAATGAGTTGAGCATCCCTCTCCTGTTTTGGGAGATCGGGGGATCCAAACCCATGGGTTTGTGGGTTCGAACTCAGGTCGAGTCAAACCAGTGACAAACAAATTGATACTTGTCACTTCCTAACCAGGCGCTCGGCATTATTATGATAGGGCAAGGACTGATTGGCTCAGTGTCAGGATAATGTTACTAAGTGGGATATCAGGTCATGGTTCTGGCAGCCTGGTCTCTCAGTGGGGCAGCACTATAAAGTTGCCATTAGTGCGCACTGTCACAAGTTAGTATGAGTCCTGATATGGCCTTAGATGTTGCTAGGATGCAAAACAACAACAAACAAAGACAAATAAACTTCCCCACCCTACTGCCCCACTGTGTGGCCTATTCGGTAGAGTGGACCTCGCGTGCGTAAGGTCGGGAGTCCGGTTCCCGGTTGAATCAAACCAATGACTTTAAAATTGATTCTTGTCACTTCCTCGCCTGGCGCTTGGCATTAATAGGATAGGGCAAGGTTTAGTCAGTGTCAGGCTAATGTGACTGAGTGGGATATCAGGCTGGTCGCCTGGTCTCTCAGTGGGGCAGCACTATAAAGTCCCATGAGCGTGCACTGTGACAAGTCAGTAACCATTCTGATATGACCTTAGATGATGCTCGGACGTAAAACAACATCCAACAACCCTACTGACCCACATTACTACATACTGCTCGACCCTAAGAAAATAGAGTACTGTTTTGAACTTAAGGTAGTGTTTTGAACTTAAGGATAGTGTTTTGAGCGTGGCCACCGTAGTATTTTGAACTTACCTTCGACCAGGTTGAAAACACTGCTGTAGTGTTTTGAACCTAGGTTGAAAACACTACCATAGTGTTTTTGTGGGGTAGTGTTTTGAACTTACTACACCGGCAACAAAACCTGTCAACACAGCCCAGCCTCGTGACTTATTTACGGACAAAGTGATTTTTTGTTTGTTGTTGTTTTATGTCCTAGCAACATCTAAGGTCATATCAGGACGGCTACTGACTGGTAACAGTGTGCACTCATGATGACTTTATAGTGCTGCCCCACTGGGAAATCAGGGCATCAGCAGCATGACGTGACATCCCACTCAGTCACATTATCCTGATACTGAGCTAACCAATCCTTGCCATATCTTATTAATGCTGAGTGCCAGGCTAGGAAGTGACAAGTATCAATTTTAAAGTCATTGGTTTGACTCGACCGGGAAACGAACTCCCCACCTTCCGCACGCGAGGCCCGCGCTCTACCGATTAGACCACTGTGCCCGGTCTGGGACAAAGTGAAAGCGGGTTTGCATTATGTTGCCATGGCTCGTTGGAAACGCGCGTCTACACATGCGCAGCAGCATTTATGAGACGTATCTGTGACGTCAGCAGCACGCCGGAAGCTAGTCTACAAAAACGTGCAAAAAGCCTCTGTCCTATCACCTTATCGTTGCTTGCACTCATTGAGCGTCATCGCGGCGGCCATCTTGGATGGCATCTTCGTTGTACTGCTCTGGTTTTTCAAGTGTCCGGTGCTTCCTGGCAAGTCACGCTCTTTAACACTGTCAACAAGTTGTCAAGTATGAGCCGTCCTTTGTAGCATTGTATTATCAGTGACACATATTTGTCAGAATAGCAGCCATCTTGGAGGCCATCTTGGTTGAACTGTGCCAGTTCTCCAAGGGATGGTTCCTTCCTTGCAAGTCACTCTCTGATACTGTCAACAAATTGTGAAGGACATGCCTTCTTTTCTATCACCATATTATCAATGACACATATTGGTCAGGATAGCGGCCATCTTGGACACCATCTTGGTAGCACGGTGCCGGTCCTTCAGATGGTGGCTAGTTCCTTGCATGTCACACCTTCTGATACTGTCAACAAGTTGTCAAGTAAACACTTTCCTCTGTGTCACTGTATTATTAGTGAACCTTCGACGCCATCCCAGCAATACTGTTCTGGTCCTTCAGATGGTAGCTCATTCCTCGCAAGTCTTGCTCTCTGAAACTGTAAACAAATTATCAAGGACACACCTTCGTCTGTATCACTGTATTATCAATGAGACACATATTTGTCAACATAGCGGCCATCTTGGACGCCATCTTGGTAAGCACAGAGCTGGCCCTTCAGATGGTGGCTGGTTCCTTGCAAGTCTTGCTCTCTGACACTGTCAACAAATTGTACAAGTAAGACATCTACACATCACTTGATCGTCACTGACACATATAGTGGAGGTACCTTCTGCTGGTTCTTCGAATGACAGCGTGTTCCTTAGGTGTTAAACATCAACTAGTTGACGAGTGCTCTCCACTTAGATTGTCATGAATTGCTGACGCAGCACGTGTTCTGGCTCCATAAACCATTTTCTGCTTCTAATCACAAGAAGCGACAACACAACAATATACGACAGCCACTTCCGCTTTGTTGTCACGTGGCGCATGCATGTCTATTCAGGTCAGAGCACATTGAAACAGCATACATTGACATACTGACACGCGTCACACAAAAGGCTTAACACCAGACAATGTCAGAATTAGGGTCACAGAAATAAGGGCACGAGTAGCTCCAACCAACTCCGAGCATTCCCGAGCATCGTCGAGCATCGTCGAGCATCGTCGAGCATCGTTGAGCATCGCTGAGCATCGTCGAGCATCGTCGAGCGGAACTCACCAACATCGGAGATCAACTCCGAGCTTTTCAGAGCATATCCAAGCAATTCCGGCCAAGTAAGTCCAAGTAGATCCAAGTAGGTCTGAGTAAGTCCAAGTAGATCCAAGTAAGTCCAAGTAGATCCAAGTAGGTACAAGTAGGTCCAGGAAAGTCCAAGTAAGTCCAAGTAGGTCCAAGTAGGTCTGAGGAAGTCCAAGTAGGTTCAAGTAGATCCAAGTAGGTCCGAGTAAGTCCAGATAAGTCCAAGTAGATCCAAGTAGATCCAAGTAAGTCCGAGTAGGTTCAAGTAGATCCGAATAGTTTCGAGTAGCTCCGAGTGGGTCCGATCAGTTCCAAGTGGTTGAAAATAGGTCCAAGTATTCCCGAGTACTTCCGATCATTCCCGAACATGTACATCCGGGTGACTGATAGCAGCATCGGGTGATGTAACGAGTTCCGAGTAACTCCGATTATCATTGGAGCGTTTCCGAGTACCTCCGAACAGTTGCGAACATCAGCTTTTATGCTGAGCTCTCTCTCCGGGTTACAGTAGCTGGTGAGTGCCCCGGTGCATGCCGGACAGGGGCCTCTTCCCGCCTGTCAATCATCAATTAACAATCGGCGCTGTTTCTGCAAGTGCCCGCATGGCAGATGATGCAGCCCGTAATCAATTGCTCCGCGAAGCAAAAAGCCATTATGGGAAGCTGGAAGGAGACCAGTCACGTGACAAGCGAATTAACATCACGTGGTCCTTTGGATCCCCGACAATGACTGTGGACGCTCAGTGTCAGGCTCGTTGGGTTTCACAGGGTGCCTGTGTTGTTAGAGCATCTGCTTTCCATGTGGTAGGTAGTGAGGTAGATCCCAGGCCGAGTCAAGGCAAAAACTTACTTGAAGTGTTATGTAATATCCTATACAGGGAGTGCAGACTTATGCAGTGTCCTATATAGGGAGCGCCGATTTAGGTAGTATCCTATATGGGGAGTGCAGACTTATGCAGTATCATATATAGTGAGTGCAGACTTATGCAGTATCCTATATAGGGAGTGCAGACTTATCCTGTGTCCTATATAGTGACTGCAGACTTATGCAGTATCCTAAATAGGGAGAGCAGATGATTTAGGCAGTATCCTTTATAGGGGGTGCAAGATTGTGCAGTATCCTATATAGGGAGTGCAGACTTATCATGTGTCCTATATAGTGAGTGCAGACTCATGCAGTATCCTAAATAGGGAGCTGAGATGATTTAGGCAGTATCCTATATAGGGGATGCAGGAGTGTGCAGTATTCTATACAGGGAGTGCAGACTTATCCTGTGTCCTATTTAAGGGAGAACATACTTATGATGTGTCCTGTGTAGTGAGTACAGACTTATATGCAGTATCCTATGTAAGGAGTGCAGACTTATGCGGTCCTATTTAGTGAGTGCAGGATTATGCAGTATCCTACGTTGGGAGTACAGACTTATGCAGTGTCCTATATAGAGTTTTGACTTATGCAGTATCCTATATCGGGAGAGCAGACTTATGCAGTATCCTATATAGGGAGAGCAGACTTATGCATTATCCTATAAAGGGAGAGCAGACTTATCTGTAAATAACTAGAGTTGTAATCTATGATGCCGTTATCACCTGTTTCCAACTGCAGGAGTATTAGTTATAAACAAAAGTAACGGATGACGTCACGTCATGTGCTGGAATCTGCCCGATGACCTCAAGCAATATGTGTGGAACTGCCCAGCGGAGGGGTGGTTGGTTGCTGGAGTTTAATGTCCTGACAACATCGAAGGTCATACCAGAACGTGTTCCGACTTGTGACTGCGCACTCATGACGACTTTATAGTGGTCGTCGTCACGTGGTGGGTGAGGAACTGTCAGATGATGTCACGTGTTGGTGATGGGTGTCAGATGACGTCACGTCCTACATGGATAATTGCTCGTTCAGTGCTACACACTGGATCAGCAGTACTAATAATAGTAGTAGTAAACAGGTCTCTGCAAACGTACACTGAAGTTAACGTCAGTGGGCGATAACAGATTAACATGAGGCTCCGGTGGCACCGGGCTAATTACAGCCATCCAGGGTCTCACGGGAGGCTGACCGCTGCCTGCTGGGGGTGGGGGTGGGGGTGGACGGGGGGGGGGGGCAGTGAGTTCCTCCAGAGTATTTAACTCCTGGTAACTTCCGCTGAACACTGCCCGACTGGGTGCCGGGTGCCGGGTGCCGGGTGCCGGGTGCCGGTTGGTGGATGGCCGGGTGTCGGGTGCCGGATGGCCGGGTGCCGGGTGCTGTGCGCGTCTCTTCCCGCCGTGGTACCGACTGACACAACTCCAGGCGGCGGGAAGCAGGGAGCCGGTTCCAGGGCACAGCACCAGTCAGCCCGCGCCTCCAGCAGGAAGTACAGGGGGACGGGGGAGGTGGGAGGGTTGGTTTTGTTTTGAGGGATTTTCAGTCGCATTGGTGCGCTGAAGGCTGCAAATCTGCAGCACTGTATGGGCACTGCTGAAAGCGGTCCCACATGGTTGTGAGTTGGCTTCCAATGGGTAGTGGTCAGAGAAATTGTTGGGGGGGGCGGGGGGGGGATAAGGAAAAAGGCAGCCTCAGAGCCCAACCACAGTCCTCTGAGAGGGCTGGGGGAGGCTAGGTGTTTTACGTCCCAGTAAGACTCTAGGCTATACCAGGATGTGCACCTACTTGTGACAGTGTGCACTCATGGCGACTTTATAGTGCTGCCCCACTGGGAAATCAGGCCGCCGGCACCATGACCTGATGCCCCACACAGTCACATTATCCTGACACTGTGCACCCAGTCAGCGGGAGGAGAGTGGATTAAGTTGTGGGTGGAGGGTGAGGGGTGGTGGGGTGTGGAGTGGTGGTGTGGTGGAATGTGGGGTGGGTGTATGTGGAGGAGGGTGGGAAGGTGTGGGGGTGTGGAGTGTGGGGTGGGTTAATGTGGAGGAGGGTGGGAGGGTGTGGGGGTGGAGTGTGGGGTGGTCGAGTGTGGAGGAGTGGAATGAGTTGTGGGTGGAGGGTACGGGTGGTGGGGTGTGGAGTGGTGGTGTGGTGGAGTGTGGGCTGGGTGTAAGTGGAGGAGGGTGGTGGGGTGTGGAGTGGTAGTGTGGTGGAGTGTGGGTGTGGTGGGAATGTGGTGGAGGGTGGGGGTGTGTGGGTGGTTGTAGTGTGGGGGTGTGTGGGTGGTGTAGTGTGGGGTGGGTGTATGTGGTGGAGGGTGGAGGGTGGAGTGGGTGTATGTGGTGGAGGGTGGAGGGAGTAGGTGGAGGAGTGTGAGGTGGGTGTATGTGGAGGAGGGTGGGAGGGTGTGGGTGGAGGGGTGTGGGGTGGGTGTATGTGGAGGAGGGTGGGAGGGTTGTGGGTGTGGAGGTGTGTGGGTGGGTGTATGTGGAGGAGGGTGGGAGGGTGTGGGTGGTGGGTGTGGGATCAGTGTATGTGGTGGAGGGTGGGAGGGTGTGGGGTGGAATGTGGGGTGGGTGTATGCGGTGGAGGGTGGGAGGGTGTGATGGTGGAGGGTGGAGTGGTGTATGTGGTGGACGGTGGGGGGGGGGGGGGGGTGTAGTGTTGGCTGGGTGTATGTGGTGGAGGGTGGAGGGTGTGTGGGGGGTTGGAATGTGGGGTGGGTGTATGCGGTGGAGGGTGTGAGGGTGTGAGGGTGGAGGGTGGAGTGGTGTATGTGGTGGGCGGTGGGGGGGGAGTGTTGGGTGGGTGTATGTGGTGGAGGGTGGGAGGGTGTGGGTGGTGGAGTGTGGGGTGGGTGTATCTGGTGGAGGGTGGAGGGAGTAGGTGGAGGAGTGTGGGGTGGGTGTATGTGGAGGAGGGTGGGAGGGTGTGGGTGGTGGAGTGTGGGGTGGGTGTATCTGGTGGAGGGAGTAGGTGGAGGAGTGTGGGGTGGGTGTATGTGGTGGAGGGTGGGAAGGTGAGGGGTGTTGAATGTGGGGTGGGTATACATGGATGTGGAGGGTGGTGTGGGGGTGAACTATATGGTGACAGTGTCTTACTCCCTCAGTACTTGACAGTGTGTTACTACATTATTAGGTGACAGTGTGCTAATGCAGTATAAGGTGACAGTGTGCTACTGCATTATTAGGTGACAGTGTGTTACTGCATTATTAGGTGACATCATGCTACTGCATTATTAGGTGACAGTGTGCTAATGCATTATTATGTAACAGTGTGCTAATGTAGTATAAGGTGACAGTGTGCTACTGCATTATTAGGTGACAGTGTGTTACTGCATTAATAGGTAACAGTGTGGTACTGCATTATTTGTTGACATTGTGTTACTGCATTATTAGGTGACAGTGTGTTACTGCATTTTTATGTGACAGTGTGCTAATGCATTATTATGTGACAGTGTGCTAATGTATTATAAGGTCACAGTGTGCTACTGCATTATTAGGTGACAGTGTGTTACTGCATTAATAGGTGACAGTGTACTACTGCATAATTAGGTGAAATTGTGTTACTGCATTATTAGGTGACAGTGTGCTAATGCATTATTAGGTGACAGTGTGCTAATGCATTATTAGGTGACAGTGTGCTAATGCATTATTAGGTGACAGTGTGCTACTGCATTATTATGTGACAGTGTGTTACTGCATTATTGGGTGACAGTGTGCTAATGTATTATAAGGTGACAGTGTGCTACTGCATTATTAGGTGACGGTGTGTTACTGCATTATTAGGTGACAGTGTGCTAATGCATTATTATGTGACAGTGTGCTAATGTATTATAAGGTGACAGTGTGCTACTGCATTATTATGTGACAGTGTGTTACTGCATTATTAGGTGACAGTGTGCTAATGCATTATTATGTGACAGTGTGCTAATGTATTATAAGGTGACAGTGTGCTACTGCATTATTATGTGACAGTGTGTTACTGCATTATTGGGTGACAGTGTGCTAATGCATTATTATGTGACAGTGTGCTAATGTATTATAAGGTGACAGTGTGCTACTGCATTATTATGTGACAGTGTGTTACTGCATTATTGGGTGACAGTGTGCTAATGTATAATAAGGTGACAGTGTGCTACTGCATTATTATGTGACGGTGTGTTACTGCATCATTAGGTGACAGTGTGCTAATGCATTATTAGGTGACAGTGTGCTAATGTATTATAAGGTGACAGTGTGCTACTGCATTATTATGTGACAGTGTGTTACTGCATTACTAGGTGACAGTGTGTTACTGCATTATTAGGTGACAGTGTGATAATGCATTATTAGGTGACAGTGTATTACTGCAATATTAGGTGACAGTGTGTAACTGCATCATTAAATTACAGCCTGTGACTAAAATGTATACATCCACACGACCCCCACACTCACCTCAGATTCGCACCTACAACCTCACGCACATCACATTTAATCCCAAATCCAACTGATTTACACTCAGTCCAACTACACCTCCAAACAACCCTCACCCCCACCCCATCCCCACCCCACACTTCCCGCTTCTTCCACACAGGTGCACTGGTGTGCTTATGGTGCAGTCACACTACGACGAGTTGGCCGACGAGTGTACAACGAGTTGGATTTTCTTAAAACCCGATGACATATGCAAATTCGGGGCCAAGTCGGCGAGACTCCAATGAGACTCCGACGAGATAGGACGTAGAAGATACACACAGACAGAGACACACACAGACACAGAGACACATACAGAGACACACACACACAGACACGCACAGAGACAAAGAGACACACACATACACAGATACACACACAGAGACACACACAGACACAGAGACACACACACACATAGACACAGAGACACAGACACACACATAGAGACACAGAGTCACAGAGACACACACAGAGACACAGAGACACACACAGAGACACGCACATAGACACACATACAGACACAGAGACACACACACAGACACAGAGACACACACACACAGACACAGGTATATATATACCCAAAGGCAAAGACGAGCCGACGAGACACCAACAAGTGCGTGACGAGTGCGTAACGGCAACGACGACAGCGTAATGCCAATGACGACAGCGTGACGTGACCGTGACGTGACCGTAATGTGACCAGGACGAGTTCTGAACTCATCCAACTTTTTCAACATGTCCAAAACCTTGATGGCTTGCCGACGAGAGGTGACGAGAGGCGACGAGTTGCGACGACAGCGTAGCGACACCGTAACGAGATTCGAACGAGATCCGACGAGTTCCCAAAAGGCCAACTCGTTGGACACTCGTCGTCCTAGTGTGACTGCAACATTAGTGTGCGGGTTCAGCAGTAAGGACAAAGCAAGACAGCGAAAAAGGAAAAAGGGCCCACTCAAGCAAACAACTCCCTTGATCAGGGGGAGGAGTAATCCCCGATGAAAAAAAAGAAAGGGTAGAATAGAGGAAAGAGAAATGAGGAGAGTTGAGTTAAAGGGCTGCGTCTCCTTGCTCTATGGTGACGAGTCGGAGACATTCTTTTTTGGTAAAGTATTTATTCATCTGAACATGATATTTGTCAGTGCTGGAGCACTGGTCTTCTGGCCATCTTACTATTAGAATTGACAGTCTCAATAATCTAAGTTTGATCAGTGCTGTATTAGTTACAGCACCGATCCTGTAGAATTAAGGGAGTGGCTCCTGCTGTATAATTTAACCGTCGGGCTATTTCGCCCCCGCTAAAGGCAAGCCTTCGTGTTAATTTATATAATTATTTCCATGTGAATTTCTCGGGCCGGCCGCGGGCC
>CM059195.1:1476486-1559771 GCA_030323885.1 Branchipolynoe longqiensis
TCAGCGAAAGCGTCTACTATTTTCTGGATCTCTTCAGCAGAGTGGGCAACCAGTGCACTGTCATCTGCGAAAAGCAGCTCTCTCACCAGTATCCGAGTAGTTTTGGTCTTCGCTCTGAAGTGTGCAAGATTGAATAGGTCAGCGCTCTGTCTGGACTGTATATAGATGCCATCCCGCATGTCTTGGAAAGCCTCATCGAGCATTGCTGATAGGAAGATGGAGAAGAGCGTGGGGGCCAGTACACAACCTTGCTTGACCCCATTGGTAAACCCGAACGATTCCGAGACTTCCCCTCCAACACTAACGTTCACCATCCTTCCTGTATGTAGAGCCTCGATCATAGTTGTGAACTTCTCTGGGCATACATACTTCCTCAGTAGCTGCCATAGCCCGGTCCTCCTGACTGTATCAAACGCCTTAGTGAAATCGACAAATACCATGTACAGTGGTCAGTCCTGCTCAATGCACTTTTCTTGTAACTTAGATACTGATGCATCTATTAAGCATTTGTTGCCACATAGAAGGGAATACAGGGGCAATTTAATAGAACCTCTTACTACTGAAGTCTCTGGTGTCAGAGTTTTTGTGTGCTTGCCATGTTTGGACTTCAAATATCTCCAAACTTAACCATTTAAAATCAAAGTTACTTCAAAGTAAAGTAAGGTAGATTATAACAATAAATTTAATACATTTATCTCCGAAAATGACAACGGGCGCTGTGGAAACTCAAAGCCATTGGACTATGCAACCTTAACTGACAATAAAATATATCTGGCAAAGCCTAGCTAAAATGGCAGGAGGCGATGCAGCACAGTTGTTTGTAGGAACTCTGAGATTTGTTCACGCTTTCTTAGTTCTGGAACACTTGTCAACTAGACAGAAACTGAATGTCACCTGTATTATATTTCAGACCTATGGTCCTGAAATGGTAGCAGCGGAAAGAGGAAGACAAATTATTCAAATTAAGTTGACACCTGCTAACAAACAAAGATATTAATACAAATATATCCAACAACGAAATTACCTAAATAATCAGAAAGACACTTGATACCTTGATACCAAATATAGACAATTTGGTAGGCTAATTGCTGGTTGTTATCTTACTCCTACCAAATATAGACAATTTGGTAGGCTAATTGCTGGTCGTTATCTTAATCCTACCAAATATAGACAATTGGGTAGGCTGATTGCCGGTTGTTATCTCAATCCTACCAAACATAGACAGTTTGGTAGGCTGACTGCTGGTTGTTATCTTAATCCTACCAAATATAGACAATTTGGTAGGCTAATTGCCGGTTGTTATCTTAATCCTACCAAATATAGACAATTTGGTAGGCTAATTGCTGGTTGTTATCTTAATCCTACCAAATATAGACAATTTGGTAGGCTGATTGCTGGTTGTTATCTCAATCCTACCAAATATAGACAGTTTGGTAGGCTGATTGCCGGTTGTTATCTCAATCCTACCAAATATAGACAATTTGGTAGGCTGATTGCCGGTTGTTATCTTAATCCTACCAAATATAGACAGTTTGGTAGGCTGATTCCCAGTTGTTATCTCAATCCTACCAAAAATAGACAATTTGGTAGGCTGATTGCCAGTTGTTATCTCAATCCTACCAAATATAGACAGTTTGGTAGGCTGATTGCTGGTTGTTATCTCAATCCTACCATAGATAACCTTCACTAAGGATGGTTATGTAATCTGTATCGTTATTGTATCCAACATCTGTTGAATCGGGATGTAATGCAGCTCATGTTTTGGGGGGATACAACTGATTCAGGGAGACAGTTCTATCTATCCACAATCCTCTCGCTGAGCTGTGTTTCCGGAAGACTAGGCAGCATTTTATTTGGAAGATTTGTAGGGGAGATCATAGGCCATGGTTGATGTTGGTTAGCTAACCTGCTAAAGAAGATGGCGGAGTCAATGCGATCTCTGCCTGTCATGATCGTGTAGACCTGGATCATGTCTCCTCGCATTCCTCGATGGCTTCCTTAGTCTTTGTTCATACGGAAGATCCTTGAGATTTGGTTTCAATTTGGTGGCTCTCCGTTGTACCTTTTCCACATTCAGTTATGCTCCACCCAAATATTTAAATTGTTCGATGAACCAAGTGAACGATTGGAAGATCAGTGGTTTGGTGTTGTGGCTGGGCGCGCTTAAATGACTAAACGTCTTTCAGAAAAGAAAAACAAACTGAGACCCCCCCCCCAACTAAGTGCCGTATTATCGCCCACTTAGCTGGCGTTCCACAACGCGTTATCACTCACTTCTTTAAACCGGAAGTGGCCATAGATACCCGCTCCATCTCCAGCTACAAGATCAATCACACCACACAAATCACCACTTATATATTATGTGATGCATAAGAATTATATGAATACTAGCGACAACCCATGCTGTACACATGTTTAAGCCATAGACCCTATAACACTAAAACGGTTCACTCCCTATTTCTGCCATGGTAATGTAAATTTTGCAGTGCCACCTTGTGGAGGGTTTGATCAGCCCAGGTGCTGGCTGATGTTTCACATGTAAACACATACAATTATATTATACATGAGATAGGTAAATATGAATACACATCAGTATGAAATTGCTATGAACAAATACACATCATCATCAGCATCATCATCATCATCACCATCATCACACATCTTTCACATTCATATATACATTTATACATATAATATAGCAACTGTTTAACCAAGAGAACAGCCAGCGCACCAAGTGGTGGGTTTGATCATTTTGATTACACAGTACAGGCTGAGTGAGCCATCTTAGTATTATAGGGTCTTTGTTTAAGTTAGGCTCCACATCAATCCCATGACCAATATTGTGTTGATGTGTCATTATATATATATTCATGGTCTCTGACTATATTCAGGGACCGTGTATATATCTACGTTATCTGCTATATTCTGGACTCGTGCATGGTCCCGTTTCAATATAGTGCTGCCATCTGGTGGAATCCATCTGCACCGTTATGCTGTAAACCATATCGGTGGTACTATCTAATGGAGGAGTTAGCAACACCCATGATTACATAACTCAAAATGGATGCCACTCAGGTCAAAGTGACCAAAGTTAGTAAAATCCATCAAAATTGATATGAAATGTGTAAAGTAGGCACAAAACACATGATATTAACAACCCATACACGGCGAAGCAGCAGTGGAGTACGGTGAGCCTAAAACTTAGCCACTGTTTGATATTATGGGATGTATAATCTATTATGTGGATATAAATAGGCGGAGTGTAGCCTTGATTATTATAATTATGGAGTAGTTGATATTATGATGTAGTAAGGTCATATCAGGACAGCTACCGACTTGTGACAGTGCACACTTATGGCTGCCCCAATGGGAGACCAGGCCACCAGCACCATGACCTGATATCCCACTCAGTCACATTATCCCGACACCGATCCAACCAGTCCTTGCCCTATCCTAATAATGCTGAGCGCCTGATAAGCAGAGATTTTAAGTCATTGGTTTGACTCAACCAGGATTCAAACGAGTGGGTTCAAATCCCACAATCTACCAAAGCGGGAGACGACGCTCAACTCATTCGGCCATCCCGTCTGGTCTTCTCAGAAAGAGGCTCTACGGGAGAGGTGGGGTGGGGGTGGTGGTGGGGGTTGTGGTGGGGTTGGGGGTGGTGTGGGGGGGGTTGGGGTGGGGTTGGGGGGTGGGGGTGGTGGTGGGGTTTGGGGTGGGGGTTGGGGGTTGGGGTGGGGGTGGGGGTTGGTGGTGGGGTTTGGGGTGGGAGTTGGGGGTGGGGTGGGGTGGTTGGGGTTGGGGTGGGGGTGTGGGTGGGGGGTTGCTAAGTGAGCGAGCATTCCGCTTCAAGAGTTCGATAACATGCACAAAGAAGCTACTGGTGAGTGGTCGGTCGGAGCCCCATAATGTCAGAGGGTGTTATTGAAAACAGATAGCCAGCGGACACAACTGATACCAGCCGGCGTACAACAAAGTACAAAAGTCGGGAGTGGAATCGAGTGATTGAGTGGCGTCTAAGGACGGCGGCACTTATTACCACAGAGTATAAGCTAGCGATTGACGATGGTCGAACTAATGACTTGCACAAGATACATTTTTAATTCCTTCGCGATGTTAATTTAGAATTCCAACATGGCGGCTTCAGTGGTTTAGGCTGAAGGTGCCTTGCAGATGATGCATTTGGCGTGAGAGTGAGCACTCTGAATCAAACCACCCACAACATCACCTAGCAGCAGGCATTCTTATGTGTTTCCAAGTGTAAAATATTCCGATATTCGGCAAATGCAGTAAAGTATGTTTCCATGGCGTCACTGCAAATGTTCTGTCACTGATCGGTGTACGTGACCAGGCACATGTATATATGTATGGGGTGGTGGTGCCTGAGTGGGATGTAAATAGACATAGTGGTGCTGGCAGCTCTGGGTGTGACTCCACTCAGGGCCTAGCCCTTCTGCTGGGGTAGGGGTCACCACACTCAAAAGGTCAAGGTTGGTGGTGGTCAAGGGGCCAGACAGCTACAGGGCCACATTCAGGATCCACTTGGAGGCACCTCGGAGGCAGCCCTGATGTCACGCTGGTCTGAACGGCATTTAGCTGTTGGCCGCCTCGAAAATGGCGGCCTCCATAGGCAGTGGCCATTTGCAATGGAAAAGCTGCGCTGTGATTAGCTGAAACCACTGAAAACGGTGGCCATTATCAAGGCACTTTTCATCTCCTGTCTGAAATGGGAGGCGTCTCCGAGACGCAACCTGAACGGAAATAAGCCAAAATGCATCACCGAGACATCTCCGAGACGTCTCCGAGATGCACCCTGAATGCGGGGCTGGTAGTGGGCAGACCACTGGTATCCATGGAGTCCAGGAATGCTGGATTCCTATTGGTTGGAGCAGGAATGCTCGATTCCCATTGGGGGAAGGAGTCGGTATGATACTCTACAATGAACCCATGTAACTATATAAGCAATAAACCAGAGGGCTGGACTCTCTCTGTTTACACTATACTCTCTTCCTTTCTCTTTGTCTGTATTGTTTTTCTCATAGCCTACGTACACAGCCATTGATCCGAGCATTAGATTCTACACATGGTTACACTGTTGTAGTGCTGGCATTCAGGGGCAAACGCAGGGGGTTTCCTAGTTCTGTATGTTAAAACGATGTTCTGGGTGTTTTTAATTTCTGTGTTGCATGGGACATTTTAACGTAGTCCTTAATTTGCATAAGATCAAAATAAAAAAATAAAATAGCTTTTATTATTTCATTTCAACTCTGACATATCCACAACAAACCCAGGCAAGCTCATTGAAAAAGTGTTAGATAGACACATAAATGAACACCTGGAATAAAACGATATACTAAATGAAAGACAACAGGCTTCAGGAAACTGCACTCCACATCAAAAACAATAGCTAACCCAACAAATGACATACTGGCATCAACAAACCAAAAACAATTAGTTGGAGCAGCCTTCATTGACTTCAGCAAAGCATTTGACACAGTAGACCATAAAATACTCCTGGAAAAACTAAAAACCATGGCCATAAAATCCAACACTATGGATTGGATAAAATGCTACCTGAGCAACAGGCAACAGAAAACAAAAATAAACAATACACTATCAGACAACCGACCTGTCACATGTGGTGTACCCCAAGGGTCAGTGTTAGGGTCACTGCTCTTTATAATCTATATAAACGACCTTGAAAAATGGTTGCAAACTGAATGTCTCCAACTATATGCAGATGACACAATCATATATGTAAAGGGCACCACAGAAGAGGAGGTAATAACTAAACTAAATTAACTCCTACTAAAACTAGACGAGTGGTGTGAGTCCAACAAAATAACCATCAACACAAGCAAATCAAAAACAGTACTCTTCTCGCATAAACAAATGCTGAAAGAAAACTACTTTGTAAGTTAGGAAACCAAACATTAGAAAATGTAGACCATTACAAATACCTAGGCCTTGAGTTGGACAGCCAGCTAAACTACAACATATGTATAAATAAAATTATCCAAAAAGTAAACCACAAACTGTGGCTATTTTCAAAGCTAAGAGACTACATGACACAAGAAATGTCAATACAAATCTTCAAGGGCATTGTGCTCCCCGATTTTGACTATGGAGATGTAATCTACATGGGTGCGAGAAAAGAACTACTAAAAAAACTGCAAATACTGCAGAACAGAGCCCTAAAAATCTGTTTAAGAGTAGACAAGCTGTATCCCACCTATGACACACAAAACAACCACAGTGAAATTACTAGAAAATAGGAGAATAATTCATTTGAAAACATTAGCATATAGCTATTGTCAAAACAATAAACTCCTAACAAAACCACAAAGGGCTACTAGAGAAAATAATGCACCACTACTAAAGCAGACCAGAAGCCAAATAAAAGTGTATGAGAGAAGCACGCTGGAAATGGCTGCCAAGGTGTGGAATGCCCAAACGGTAAAGGAACAACAAATTCCTGACCTAAAAACTTACAAAAAATATCTGTGCAAAATAAGGCTAGGAAACCCCCCACTAAGCTGCACTGCAAAGGGGCATGTGATAAGTCATGCCCCACCAGCGGGACGCCCAATGGAAGGTAACCATGCCAAAAGTAGCCAGATAACACACCACACAGCTATGTACAAGCCTATGATATGTAAATAGGAGTAGGCTAGTCTCGTAATAAGGGTAGAACAACATTAAATACATATATGCCAAGAAAATCATAAAAACTAACATAGGCTACTAACCATACCAACCAATTATCTATCTGCTACTGAAATGCAGGAAATCAAATAACTTATCAGCAGCTACTGTGCGGTAAGATAACGCCAACACTACAACTGGCCAGCAGTGAAAACAAGCCTGGGTACCCGGGCTTATATGCTATGGATAGTAGTATAAATACAGCCTTAATAAAAAAAAGTTTCAGGGAATGACCCATATATATATAATATATATATATATATATATATATATAATTATATTATATATATATATATATTATATATATATGTGGTAAATGTGGTAAATATGTTTATTCTGCTGAATAAGTCTTTTGTCAGTGCCGAAGCACTGGTCTTCCAGCCATTTTTCAATTCAGGGTTATTTACACAAAAGGTATATAGAATAAGGTGTACAATACCTGTTGAATAGACAATTTGCACCATGTAACACAATGAAATTCTGAAACCCAAAAGTTCCATAACAATATGGTACAGTAGTGTCATATAACTAGATCAATATTAGTCAGATCAATGTGAGTATTTACATAGTATTTAGAATGTAAGCAGAAGTTATCTTCTGTATTCAGTTGGTAAACTTGTAGTAAGTTTTAATGTTCAGTTGCAGTTAGGCAAGCGGTATATAAATGTTGGTTTGTTAGGAAAATTCTAGTGTAACTCTAATGTAGCTAGTTATGTGAGTTTATGAATTATGTTGTTGGGGTGGGGTTGTTAATAATACACTGGACCATCTGTGACCAGTGAAGCAGTGGGACCAATCCCAGTGCATTTAGGTCTTAAATTTTACATTTTTACCTGGACTGTCTCTGTCATTGTATATGGTTGACTGGAGATAACAGAGGAACAGCAACAAATTAAAAAAGTGGGGGCTGGGGGGGGGGGGGAGAGAAACCGAGGCTGAGGGTTTGGTGGTCTGCCACTTACGGTATGGTGACGCCATGGAACATACTTTACTGCAACTGCATAAGGGCCTGCCCAATCCGATGTACTCTTAGTGAGTTTTTAAATTCTAGGTAAGAGGACGCTGCCCTGGTTCTGGTTGGTAGGTTGTTCCACATCATGCTGCCTTTGTAAATTGGTGCTTTAATTAGTTTGTTTGTGGAAGGCTTGGGGACTTTGAGTAGAGTGGAATCAGCCCGTCTAGTATTCCTTTTTGTGTTTTCTATATATTGGGTATCTCTGGCTCTTCTGTACATAAGTGATAGGAGATGTGAATCTCTTCTAACCATTAGGTAATCTAGGTTTGCTTTGTCATGCATTTCCTGTACACTTAGTGTTTTGCCCCAATAAATTGTTCTTAACGCCCGGTTTTGGATCCTTTGTAGCTTAGTCAGTTGCTGCTTTGTGAGCAATCCATAAATTATATCATTATAGTCTATTATTGGTAGAACTGTTGATTTATACAGCAGTAGGGCAGTGTTTTCACTTATGAAGCTCCGCATCTTCCTGATTGTAGTCATTTTTAGTGCCAATGATTGAGTTAGTCTAGCCAGCTGTTGATTCCCATTTAAGGTAGAATCAATCACTGTTCCTAAGTACCTGTATGCACTTGCCTCCTTAATTTGATTTCCGCCAATATGCAGTGTTATAGGTTGTGCCCTTGCCTTCCTTGCTTTGGTGCCATAAATGACAAACTTAGTTTTATTGGTGTTAAGGGATAGTTTGTTTTCACTACACCACAGGTTAACCCTGGTCAGCACTGTCCGAACCTGATCGGTTGCTATTTGGAAATCTTTATATGAATATATATATATATATATTATTATTATACATGGACAAGCAACACGACAACATAATAACACATTCACAAGAGTCATTACGCTTTGCCCGGCTCCAAAGACCTGCCACTCTTTATTACCCAGAAACCAACTGACCTACATTTTACCCAGAACGAGGCTGTCTGCAGCCTTAGCCCAACTACAGTTTCCAGGCTGCTCAAGCTATTTGTCTCCCCACACCCCCACCAAACACTTGTACACCTAACCTCATTACCATTCCGTTAGAAATGATATTTGCTTAAAAGTATTTATATGACACATAATTTATGTTCTTTTAGGGGGTCATCAAAAGCTTTAAAAATTGTCATGGTCATACAAAGTGTACTACTTTTCCATGTGGCCTATTTCCCTCAAAGTAGTACACATCAACATTTTATCACCGAACACCATGGCGGTTTATATAATAGTGTAGTGGTCTGCACTGACCTCTCAGGCAAGTAACCACATAGACAGGTAGGCGTGGGGAGTGTATTGATATCAGGGAGCCTAGGTGGTGTAATGGTTAGCACACTGGCCCGGAATGCAAAGAGATGTGGGTTCGAGTCCCGCTCTAGGCGCAATATTTCCCATTTTCATCACCCCCACGACACTGGTTGCCGTGATCAGGATCCTGTACAAGCTTTGCGCTGTATGGTTGTTGAACCTACCCTGTGTATGTATGTGTTAGTGCATTGCCTGTATGTATGTAATTGTAAGCATTACAAGACTTACAATTCCAGGGGACGAGTGTAGTGGTCTGCACTGACCTCTCAGGCAAGTAACCACATAGACAGGTAGGCGTGGGGAGTGTGTTGATATCAGGGAGCCTAGGTGGTGTAATGGTTAGCACACTGGCCCGGAATGCAAAGAGATGTGGGTTCGAGTCCCGCTCTAGGCACAATATTTCCCATTTTCATCACCCCCACGACAATATCAATTTGTTATCTACCTACCAATGTTGTACATGACTGACACTATATCCCCCGTCGTACATTGTTTACACATTTGAAAATGCTATCAACTTTGTACGACCCTTAAGTCCCTTCCACCAAGACGGTCAAGGCCACTCTTTATGAAATTGTGATTGTCTTACAACCCACGGCCAAGGTCATTCTCTGTGAGATTCTGATTATGAGAGTCTTATAACACAATGTAAAATTTTCCGATATTTGATATATGGGCTATGGAGAACTAATCTATAATAAATTGCAAACTAGTCTATATTATGGTAGATGGTTTGTAAAACCAAAGGCATATGAGGTATATGTGGAGTTGGATGATCCATTACTAATTAAAGATAGAAATTGTATATCAATATAGATAGTGAGAGAGGGTCACTTCTTGACCTGAGAGAGGGTCACTTCTTGGCTTGTGAGACAGTCTTTGGAACTCTCCTCACATACCCCCTCCCCTCCAATTGTTATTTATGGATCACTGCACACCAGACACAACAGGGCACTGTAGCCAGATCTAACCATGCCTTGGTTACAAGGATATTGAACCCTCATTGGTGGATAGAGGAATGCCTGTTAGTGATTGGAAGACTGGATCATATGATCACCAGCATCTTTTTTCTTGAAACTATATATACAATAAATGAGGGAGTCTCACTCTCCTACCTTTCACTCTTTATCTACTTTCCTTCCTTGCCTGTAGTGATTTCTTATTAGCCTATCTACACCACTCAAACTGCCAGCCGTCGACTTTACAACAAGGTCAAGGCCACTCTTTATGAGATTGTGATTGTCTGAAAACACAAGGTCAAGGTCATTCTCTGTGATATCCTGATTGTCTTAGAACACAAGGTCAAGGTCATTCTCTGTGAGATCCTGATTCGTTAGAACACAAGGTCAAGGTCATTCTCTGTAAGATTGTGATTGCCTTAGAACACAAGGTCGTGGTCATTATCTGTGAGATCCTGATTGTCTTAGAACACAAGGTCAAGGTCATTCTCTGTAAGATCCTGATTGTCTTAGAACACAAGGTCAAGGTCATTTTTTGTAAGATCATGATTGTCTTAGAACACAAGGTCAAGGTTATTCTCTGTGAGATTCCGATTGTCTTAGAACACAAGGTCAAGGTCATTCTCTGTAAGATTCTGATTGTCTAATGCCAAGTACACACCTACCGTATACGATTCGCGCACAAAAACTGACTGGCCGACGGGACTCGTCACGACCCGTTTCCCGACTAAAACTGATGACTGGGGATGTACACATCTACCGACTGGGGCGCGACTGGGGCGTACACATATACTGTCCCGATTCACGACTGCGACCCACGCACCTGGTGTGTTTAGCGCAAAATACATTAGCATCAGCGCCTCCTAGCAGTTGGTGGGCCCCAACGCAAGATGGCGCCACGTGTGTTTCGCTCCACGCAACTGGTGGATGTGGGGCGAACTATCGTGAGCGGTTGGTGATCAGGAATTCAAAAATGGTGCAGCGCAGACCTGATCACAAAAGAAAAATCGCTGTAGGGCTTGCACTGCTTGCGATCCGTCAAGTTCGACGTCATAGGATAGGTCGGCAAGTGTGGGTTCATCCACACATTGCTCAGCGTGACCAGCTTGGAGCATTCAACACCCTGGTGGCTGGATTACGTGCCGATGAACCGCAAGTGTTCACAAACTACAGCAGGATGCCGTCGCAACAGTTTGACCAGTTGCTTGCCCTTGTCGAAACTCGGATCGAACGTCAGAATTCAAGGTTTCGGCCGTCAATCTCGGCTGCGGAGAGGCTTGTGATCACCCTACGATTCCTGGCCACAGGTAAGAATTTACTTTGTCTTATACATTAGTTAAATTCTGACTGACTGTCTCTTCCATGATATAGTTTATTTTTTACTGTGTGTTTTTTACTGACTGTGTGTTCGACGATATAGTTGCTATGAGCTCACATTAACAAACACCTTGAACACCCTTTGTTCTAGGTGAGTCGTTCAAGAGCATCAGCTATCAGTTTCGTGTGGGGGCGACCGCCATCGGCCAGATTGGCCCCGATACATGCAACGCCATCTATGAAGCACTGAAGGAGGACTACTTCAAGGTAACAGTGGTTGTGTTAAGTTTCTTTTATTGGGTTTCACACAAATAAAGATATGCACTACAACTTTTTAAATTGGAAGTTTTCTGTTACTTGTCATTGTGATTCACACTACAACTAAAAAAGTTATTCGCGAAACTAAATACTAGAACCGCATAGCCTTTTTTTATTTGGCACACTACTCAAAACCGATCACTTATTTAGAATTATAGAATTAATATGGAGTGTCGCTATATTCATCCGAACCTAACAAATTTAAATAAGAAAAGGAGGAACCGGCAGCGTCTGTCCCCGAGTTTCCTGTTGATTGGGCAATGTCATCCTGTTGCGTTTTGCTCTCAAGCTCCAGCATCTTCATTCTGCCGCGGAAGCACGCCTGCTCAATGTCGTTTTGGACGAGAAGGAGAACGCGTGGATCAGTAATTTTGCGCTACTTCATGGCTATGCTCTTGGTGAAAACGGTGACGGCATCGTCCGGCTCTGCGCTGGTTTTGTGTAGATTCTGAAGAACGAGCTCCATCAGCTCGTTCTCTCTACTATCGGTGTCCGCTCGCTTTCTTTTGTTCGTTTTCCTCAATTCCTGGCTGGACTTTGGGGTGCTCGGGAGGGTGTCAACGTCTTCCTGTTCATCTGCGATCGTAGTGAGAGCTTGCGCCGACGAGAGGCTTTCCGATTCAATGTCCTCGTCGTTGTTGGTCGTCTCCTCAGCCACGTCCTGAGAAACAAGAGAGAAACAAAATATTTTGTAACAAAAATTAACACATTGTTTTTTTGTTTTTTTTGTTTTTGCAGACCCCATCAACCCAGGATGAGTGGAGGAAGGTCGCGGAGTTGTTCATGACATAGTGGAATTTCCCTAACTGCATTGGCGCCTTAGACGGGAAACATATCCACATCGAGCCACCTCCACACTCCGGATCATCCTTCTACAACTGCAAAAACACCTTCAGCATCGTGCTGATGGCTCTGGTGGACGCAAATTACCGGTTCATCTACATCGATGTGGGGTGCAATGGGCGCGTCAGTGACAGAGGAGTATTTGCTGGCTGCACCCTACAGCAACAACTGGAGAAGCATGCTGATTCCTTCCCACCCCCCGAACCTATCCCCAGAGACGATCGGCCCCTGGGCCATTTCATTGTCGCAGACGACGCGTTTCCCCTGAAGGAATACCTGATGAAGCCGTTCAGCCACAGAGACATGAGATTGGATCACAGGATCTACAACTACTGACTGTCGCGCGCCCATCGTGTAGTAGAGAACGTCTTCGGCATTCTGACGAACCGATTCAGGGTATTCCTCCTGAACATCGCCCTTGCCCCAGACAAGGTTGAGAAAATCGTGATGGCGAGTTGTGCGCTCCACAACTTCCTGCGGGAAAAGATCGGCACCACTCCCAATGTCGACTATGAGGACCCCACAACGCACGCTGTAACTCGCGGCACCTGGAGAGCAGACAGAGTGCTCAGCCAGGCCCCACTACCCTCAGGAACAAACTCGACTCAATGCGCAAAAACCCAAAGAGACTACTTGGTCGAGTACCTGAACTCTCCGACCGGCTCTGTGCCGTGGCAGTCGGCCATGATATAGATAGTTGAACAATCTTTTTTTACAGCCGCTTCCATCCAGATAATGTTAGATTAGATTAAGAACTGTATTATTGTCTTATTGTTTGATAGCTATCGTTATCTCATCAGCTTACAGCCACTTCCATCCAGATAATGTTAGATTAGATTAAGAAATGTATTATTGTATTAGTGTTTGATAGCTATCGTTACCTCATCATTTTCTTGGCTGCAGCTTGGCGCGGGGAGCTGGTGGTTACTCAGACTCTGTCGTTTCTGGACGTGGGGTGCAAGGAACGACAAGGACCCTTGGATCCATGTCTGGCGTGTGGTCAGTCGCTTCCCCCTCGAGCCCGACGGAGGTTGTTTGCGGAAGCGTGTATATTGCGTCCATAGGTTGGTCATCCGTTTCTGGATGGAAGCGGCTGTAAAAACAGATTGTACAAGATTGTACAGATTGTACAAATAATAAAAGTTAACATCAGCAACATTTAAGCTTTTACATGCATTTTGTTTATAGCCCGGCAACTGTGAGATGGAAAATATATTATAATATATTATAATATCTAGTTGAATGCAATGTGAAAGTGCAATCGCCGGCGTTCTGCGGCCGCCATCTTGTCGTGTAGCATTCTCCTGGGAGCCACACTTTCACAAATAAGTTGGGCGATAAAGTTTCGCGATTAAGTTTCATGATACCTAATTTCACAATCTAAGAAGCAACATGTTTTCTTTACATATGTATTATTGATAACGTGGTATGTTTGAGTTGATAAATATATTTTAATATCCTATAATATCTAGTTTAACCCACTTTCACGGGAACCACACTTTCGCGAATAAGTTGGGCGAAAAAGTTTCGCTATTGAGTTTTGCGCTTAAGTTTTGCGCTTAAGTTTTGCGATTAAGTTTTGCGATTAAGTTGTTTATAGGCTATAGATGTTCTCATTCACCCGTGTACTACAAGAACCGGGTGAATCCTTAATCGGGAAACGTACAAGACATGTAAAGAACTTGTAGGTAGCTAGCGTAGGCAATTTACGACCCATTTCGCACCAATGTTGATGAAACAAAACAGTGAATACTATCGGATTAATTTTTGTGACTTGTTGTCTATTGTTTAAGTAGTTGGATATGAACCTACATGATCTTTTTCCCAGTACAGCTCTTTTGATCTTACATAGCAGGATTTTGTGGTCAATTGTATCAAAAGCTTTCTTGAAATCAAGAAAAACAGCTATTGTAAGCTCACCTCTGTCTGTGCTAATCAACAATTCATCCATTAATGAGGCAAGTGCCTTAGTCGTTGACCTTTCTTTTCTGAAGCCATTTTGTTGGGTGGCTAAATAGTTAGTGTCCTCAAGAAATGTTTTTATTTGGTCGTAAATTATCTGTTCAATTATTCTGCCAGGGAGAGGTAGTATGGATATAGGTCGCAGTTCATTACAGGACTTTGGGTTACCTACCTTGGGTATAGGGGTAACTGTTGCTCTCTTCCATTTTTCTGGGAAAATTCCAGTAGTAATTATGAGGTTGTATAGGTATGTAAATTCATCTATCAGAGCCTTGATGGTGCCCTTGATAAAGGTTGAACTGATGTCCTTCATGCCTGAAGGTTTGAATGGTGATAGATTTTGTACTTTGGTAAGGATCTTGTCTTTTGTTGTTTCTATGAGATCATATCTATGTTGGTTAACTACAACCTTATAGTTTTCCTGGACATCATCTTTTGGTTGAAATTGTTGGGCTAGGTTAGCTCCTATATCAACAAAGTATTTGTTGATCTCTTCTGCTAGTTGAATATCAGGTATTGTTTCACCAGTACTGTCATTTATTAGATTACTGATTTTTGGCTTGGGATCAGGCTCTATTTGATCTAGTTCATACCAAAATTTCTTGGGGTTTTGGTTGTGAATGATGGCTTGGTCAAGATAGTACCTTGATTTTGCCTTTCGAACCTCAGTCCTGGCCTTTCTAGTTAAGCATTTTGCTATGAATGCATCCCCTGGGTCTTTGGTTAATTCAGCCTTTTGGCAAAAGTAGTCCCGATCTCGTTGTAGTTCTTGTAATTCGTCATTTAAGTATTTAGCTGTGTTTTTTCTTATTCTCAGTTCAATCATTGGGCAAAGTTTGTCAGCAGCTCTATCAAGGATAGCTTCTAACATGTCCCAGCACTTGTTCGGATCTTGCTCATAAAATATTTCATTGGTAGCAAATCCCCGTAATGTGGTTGAAAGGTCCTCATAGGTGCAGTTTCTATATGAGCGGCCCCAGTGTGATGTGGTTTGTTTGTCATTCCTTGGGTTTTTTTTTATTATATAAATAGGTTTGTGATCACTTATGTTGTAGTTGAGGATACCAGATGTAGTACAATATTTTATATTTGTAAAAGCCAGGTCAATTGTTGTATTTGAGGTTTGTGTGCTTCTAGTAGTTTTGTTAATCATCTGTTGCAGTTCATGTTCTGTGGCAAATTGTCTCGTGATATTAGCTGATGGTTGATTTTTTGCATTGTAATCTGCATTGTAATCACCAATGAGAAGAGTTTCATATTTGTTAATGTCTATAATTTGTTTCATGGTTGAGCTTAGTAGGTCAAAAGCTTCCTGCATATTCCCATTTGGGGGCCTATATACATTACCTATTAGAATTTTCTTTGTGTGTGGTCTGGTGATGACTGCCCACTGTAATTCTAGAGTTCCATTTGAAATATTGTGGTTGGCATACTTTTCAGTGTCTATTTGCAGTGTGTCTTTGCAGTAGAATCCTAAGCCTCCACCAGCTTTGACTTGGCCATTTGGAAGCTTTGTTTGCCTGTCAAATCTTAGGAACTTGTACCCTTGAATTGATATCAGCTTTTCCTCAATGTGGCTGTTTAGCCATGTTTCTGATACTGTAAAAATATCAAGTCTCTTATCATTTTTGTTGGATAAATATTTGATTGCTATAGTTGATTGCTATATTTGATTGCTATAGTTGATTGCTATATTTGATTGCTACAATCCACTTCACTGTAGTTGGTAACCTTTGTTTTAAATGGCTAACTTTTGAGAAATTTGAAGTGCAAACGTGACAAATTTATTTAGGCAAGCATGCCAAATCTTTGACACCACAGGCTTCTGCAATAATAGGTTCTAATAGATTGACCTCCATACTCCCTTCTATGTGGCGACAAATGTTTCATAAGTGCACCATTATCTAATTTAGATATGCAGGATCAAATCTAGATAATTTCTTTGGTTTTAAAAATGTGATGTTTTCATCAGACGATGCGGCTTCATCTTTTAAGTCTCACGTTCACACAATATAACATTAACAGCTCATAATCAATTATAAAAGTGTGTCAAATGATGCTCACAGAGAAGTAAAAGCTCATCATCAATTATAGTAAAAATGTGACAAAATCAACGTAAAATTGAAATCTATTGTAAACGAAAGAGTAAAAGCTCCGCAAGCCTCGTTTTCGGTTGCTGGTTGTTGTTGTCTTCAGCTACTTTAAAAATATGTATTCTGTTTCTGTGTAATGTGTTCTTTTCTGTCCTTGTTATTTTGTAGTCTATGTTTCTTGGGTTGTTAGTCTTTGTGATGTGTCCTGATGCCCATTCTTTTTTGTGGTTTAGGTATTTTACTTTGTTCCCGATGTTTAGTGGTTTGTGTGTTTCATTTGTTCTTTTGTCTAAGTATTCTTTTTGTTTTTGCTGATTTATTCTTATTTGATTTGTCTTAGATTTCTGTGGTTTTGGTTTCAATTGTTTTGTTTCTGTCAGGAGTTTTGATTTTAGTTTGTGGCTCATGAGTAGTTGTGCTGGTGAAGCGTTCATGCCTGTCAAGGGTGTATTTCTGTAGTTTAATAGTGCAATGTTCATATCTTTGTTGTCAAGTTTGGCCTTTTTTATCATTCTCTTTATTGTCTGTACATATCTTTCTACTTGTCCGTTGCTTTGTGGGTACATTGGGTTAGAGAAATAACACTTGAAATTGTATTCTTTCGCAAATTCTTTATATTCTCCGCCTGACAATTGTGGACCATTGTCTGATACTACTGTTTGTGGTATGCGGTAACGGCCAAATACAGACTTTAATTCTTTTATAGTATTCTTACTTGACGTGTTTGTCATTTCTATGACTTCAGAAAATTTTAATAGTAATCTACAATCAATAAGAATGTTTTATCCTTTATCTGGAAGAAATCAATGCCAATCTTGTCAGATATTTCATGATTGATTAGTAGTTCAGATTGCTGGAGATTTCTGAAACTTTGGCATATTTGACACTTGGCCACTTTATCTTCCATTTGTTTGTCCTTGCCTGGCCAAAACATATAATCTCGTGCTAGCTGTTTGGTTTTGACTATCCTAGATGGGTTTCATGCAGTTTGCTTAACATTTCTTTTGTGAATGTTTTTGGTATTATTATTCTGTCGTCTTTAAGTGTAATCTTGTTGTGTATTGTGATTTCGTGTTTGTGTGTGAAATATGGTCTTATGTCATGCCTTACTTGGTTGTTTCGGTTAGGCCAGCCGGCCTGGATGACTCTCACTTACTCTTTTAGTGTATTGTCTCATTCACTGTGTTGTTCGAAGTGTTTGATGCTGGCATCTACGATGTTGATTGCCATTTCCGCGTCGAACAGGTTATTCGGTTCCGTGTTGTTTACATGCACTCTGGAGAGGGTGCCTGCAAAATACATTTATGATCCTTTTACATGTGTAACATTTATGTTATAATTTTGCAGTCTTATTCTCATGCATTGCATGTGTGCTGAGAGTTTATGTAACAGTTTAATCATAATGGCCACAAGCGACTTGTGGTCAGTCTCTACTGTGACTTCTTTACCATAGATATACTCATGGAATTTGGTGCACCCGAAACAAATTGCTAACAATTCTTTCTCAATTACTGCATAATTACTTTGTGTTTCGTCTAAAGCTTTCAAGGCCATAGCAATTGGTTTTCCATCTTGGAATAGAGTGGCCACCAGCCTCAATTATGATGCATCTACTTGCAATATTGACTTTTTTCACATTGTAGAATGCTAGACCCAGTGTGTCTGTTAATGGTGTTTTTAATTTGCCGATTGCTTTTTTCTGCACCTCTTCCCATTGCCATGATATGTCTTTGTTAAGCAAAATTTGTAGCAGCTTTGCAACTTCCGCCATATTTGGAATGAATTTACTTACAAGACTCATTGAATGGCTCACTTATCATTCAGTGTTGGTATGTTAATTATTGCTTCGACTCGTTGTTTGTTTGGCTTAAGGCCGGTTTGTGTTAGGATATGACCTACATAGTTGACTTGTGTTGCACATATTATGGATTTATTTGGATTCAGTCATAGATCTACCTTTCTAGCTCTGTCTGCCACACGTAAGAAATTTTGTTCTGTTCTTCTACTGTTTTTCCATGCTCTAAAATGTCATCTGTGATGATATTGACCCCTGGTAGGTCTTTGAGAATTTCATTCATTTAGTATATGAAAATGTCTCGCTATTTTGATGCCGAATGGCAACCCGGTGTAGCTGTATCTATCCCAGGGTGTATTGAATTTGCACAGTTTAGAGCTTTCAGGATCGAGACCGATTTGCCAATATCTGCTATTCGCATCTAGTACAGACAAATATTTGGCTCCATGTGTTTTTGCAACCACCTCTTCAATTGTTCTCGTTGGATACGGGCCTCTCAAAAGTGCTTTATTCAACTTAGTTGGGTCTAAACAAATCATTGTTTTTCCCGTTTTTCGGACTATTGTTATCCAGTTGACCCATGAAGTTGGTTCAAATTGCTCCACAATCACCCCTAACTTTAAAATTTGATCCAATTCTTTATGAACATCATCTTTGATGACATGTGAAATGCGCCTCGGTGGGTCTATGACAGGTTCTATCGTATTATCAACATGTATTTCAGCGGCCTTTTTATGGTACCAATGCCTTTATAAATATCATCATATTTATTTACCATTTCTTTGGCATTGTCATTTGTTCGTGCAGCTCCGATTTCGTCCACTCACGTGATGAGGTTGAGGTGCGTCACACCGCCGTCCGCCCGGTCTAATTAGTTACATACATTACATCGAGTGACAGCTGACCCTCAATAGACCTGCGTCCGCTCGACCCCCAGCGACCTCGGTCTGCATAGATAAGTAGCTCAATGCAATCTACAGACAGGACCCACCGGACGCTGACCGGCAGCTCGTGGGTTCGAACCACGGCTGAGTCAAAACAGTTAAGATAATGTGACCGAGTGGGAATCGGGTCATGGTTCCAGCGGCCCGGTATCCCAGTGGGGCAGCACTATAAAGTCCATGAGTCCGCACTGTCACAGGTCGGTACCCGTCCTGATATGACCTGGGTTTGTTTGTTTGGCTCTCACGTCCTGGGAACATCTACGGTCATATTAGGATGGGCACCGACTTGTGACAGTGCGCACTCATGGTGACTTTATAGTGCTGCCCCACTGGGATATCAGTCCACCAGCACCATGACCCAATTTCCCTCCCAGTCACATTATCCTGGTACTGAGCTCACCAGTCATTGCCCCATCCCATTAATGCTGAGCACCAATATAGGTAACGACAAGCATCTATTTTGTAAGTCATTGGTTTGGCTCAGCCCAGTTTTAGAACTCGCGACCTTCCGCACGGGAAGCCTGAGCTCTTACCGATTCAGCCACCGTGTCCTGTATATGACTCGAGATGTTGTTAGGATACAAAACCAACAAGGCAGAACCACTTGTTTATTGTTTATATTTATTAAAGTTTCATGTGTACTGGTTGAATACAATGACTCATTAGCGTGATTAAAATAACATCATTGACTACGTAGGGGAGAATTCAATAACAGACAAACTTGCCCTGTCCTAGTATAGTAGTCGTACCAACTACCAGGCTAGGAGCTACCATGTGTCGACACTGTGATGTGATCCCTGTCCTAGTATAGTAGTCGTACCAACTACCAGGCTAGGAGCTACCATGTGTCGACACTGTGATGTGATCCCTGTCCTAGTATTAGTAGTCGTACCAACTACCAGGCTAGGAGCTACCATGTGTCGACACTGTGATGTGATCCCTGTCCTAGTATAGTAGTCGTACCAACTACCAGGCTAGGAGCTGCCATGTGTCGACACTGTGATGTGATCCCTGTCCTAGTATAGTCGTACCAACTACCAGGCTAGGAGCTACCATGTGTCGACCTGTGATGTGATCCTGTCCAGTATAGTAGTCGTACCAATACCAGCTAGGAGCCATGTGTCAACTGTGATGTGATCCCTGTCCTAGTATAATGTACCACTACCAGGCTAGGAGCTACCATGTGTCGACACTGTGATGTGATCCTGTCCTAGTATAGTAGTCGTACCAACTACCAGGGTAGGAGCTTCCATGTGTCGACACTGTGATGTGATCCCTGTCCTAGTATAGTAGTCGTACCAACTACCAGGCTAGGGGCTACATGTGTCGACACTGTGATGTGATCCCTGTCCTAGTATAGTAGTCGTACCAACTACCAGGCTAGGAGCTACCATGTGTCGACACTGTGATGTGATCCCTGTCCTAGTATTAGTAGTCGTACCAACTACCAGGCTAGGAGCTACCATGTGTCGACACTGTGATGTGATCCCTGTCCTAGTATAGTAGTCGTACCAACTACCAGGCTAGGAGCTACATGTGTCGACACTGTGATGTGATCCCTGTCCTAGTATAGTAGTCGTACCAACTACCAGGCTAGGAGCTACCATGTGTCGACACTGTGATGTGATCCCTGTCCTAGTATAGTAGTCGTACCAACTACCAGGCTAGGAGCTACCATGTGTCGACACTGTGATGTGATCCCTGTCCTAGTATAGTAGTCGTACCAACTACCAGGCTAGGAGCTACCATGTGTCGACACTGTGATGTGATCCCTGTCCTAGTACTAGTAGTCATACCAACTACCAGGCTAGGAGCTACCATGTGTCGACACTGTGATGTGATCCCTGTCCTAGTATAGTAGTCGTACCAACTACCAGGCTAGGAGCTACCATGTGTCGACACTGTGATGTGATCCCTGTCCTAGTATAGTAGTCGTACCAACTACCAGGCTAGGCTACCATGTGTCGACACTGTGATGTGATCCTGTCCTAGTATAGTAGTCGTACCAACTACCAGGATAGGAGCTACCATGTGTCGACACTGTGATGTGATCCCTGTCCTAGTATAGTAGTCGTACAACTACCAGCTAGGAGCTACCATGTGTCGACACTGTGATGTGATCCCTGTCCTAGTATAGTAGTCGTACCAACTACCAGGCTAGGAGCTACCATGTGTCGACACTGTGATGTGATCCCTGTCCTAGTACTAGTAGTCATACCAACTACCAGGCTAGGAGCTACCATGTGTCGACACTGTGATGTGATCCCTGTCCTAGTATAGTAGTTGTACCAACTACCAGGCTAGGAGCTACCATGTGTCGACACTGTGATGTGATCCCTGTCCTAGTATTAGTAGTTATACCAACTACCAGGCTAGCAGCTACCATGTGTCGACACTGTGATGTGATCTCTGTCCTAGTATAGTAGTCGTACCAACTACCAGGCTAGGAGCTACCATGTGTCGACACTGTGATGTGATCCCTGTCCTAGTATTACTAGTCATACTAAATACCAGGCTAGGAGCTACCATGTGTCGACACTGTGATGTGATCCCTGTCCTAGTACTAGTAGTCATACTAAATACCAGGCTAGGAGCTACCATGTGTCCATACTGTGATGTGATCCCTGTCCTAGTATAGTAGTCGTACCAACTACCAGGCTAGGAGCTACCATGTGTCGACACTGTGATGTGATCCCTGTCCTAGTATTACTAGTTATACTAAATACCAGGCTAGGAGCTACCATGTGTCGACACTGTGATGTGATCCCTGTCCTAGTACTAGTAGTCGTACTAAATACCAGGCTAGGAGCTACCATGTGTCAACACTGTGATGTGATGTTTGTTGTGTGAGGTTAATTAAACACACTTATGTCCTGACACTAACAACAAGTGATCGTTCTCATGATAAGACACAACAACCAGATACAACATTGTCAGCCTTTTGTCCACGCTCACTTCAGGTTATGGCCACAACCAGATACAACATTGACCGCCTTGTCCATGCTCACTTCAGGTTATGGCATGATAAGACACAACACCAGATACAACATTGACCGCCTTTTGTCCATGCTCACTTCAGGTTATGGCAACAACCAGATACAACATTGACCGCCTTGTCCATGCTCACTTCAGGTTATGGCAACAACCAGATACAACATTGACCGCCTTGTCCATGCTCACTTCAGGTTATGGCATGATAAGACACAATAACCAGATACAACATTGACCGCCTTTTGTCCATGCTCACTTCAGGTTATGGCATGATAAGACACAACACCAGATACAACATTGACCGCCTTTTGTCCATGCTCACTTCAGGTTATGGCATGATAAGACACAACACCAGATACAACATTGACCGCCTTTTGTCCATGCTCACTTCAGGTTATGGCAACATCGCACCTCGGACAACGCTGGGGCGGCTCGTCACTATTGTGTATGCGCTGTTCGGAATCCCACTCACGCTTCTCACCATCGCCAACCTCGGTGGCTTCATGGCGTCTGCGTTTAGGTGAGGTTTTCCTTTTATAAGCTTATTTTATTAACAATGTCTCTAGAGCACATTAATTTTTATCATCGGCTGTTGGACACCAAACATATGGTCATTCTGACGTATTTCTTTGGAGGAAACCCACTTCCGCCACATAGGCTACTATTTCCAATATGCAGTAAAGGGACTTTTATGTGCACTTTCCACACACACAGGAAGCACATACCTCAGCCTTTCATGAACCAGTTGTGGACCACTGGTTGGAACGGAAAATAGCACATACTGTAAATGAGTCCAATTAGCAGGATCGATCAGATGACCTACGCCTTCACAGGTGGACACTGTACCGCCTGAGTTACGTCCCACTCCCCAGTTTGTCCTTTTTCCTGTCAGCATTCTGAGATCTAACCCGAATAATCCAATGAAAACATTACATTTTCAAAACTCAAACAGTGACCTAATTTCGATCCCGCATCGTCAGCTTCGACACTGGCGCAGTCATTAATGACTTGTTGCAGTTTGGTGCCCTCGTGCTACTCTGCTGTGTTAAAAAATTGATAAACAAAAATGCATGTCCAGATTTTGGTGTCTACATCAAATTAATTTGGCAAACTTTCGGATTAAGAGAGAGTCCAGCCCTCTGGTTTATTATTTATATGGTTAGATGGGTTCATTGTAGAGTATCACCCCACCCCTTTCCCACAATAGGAAAAAAGCATTCTTGGCCCTAGCAATATGGATCCAGCATTCCTAGTCCCCATGGACACCACAAGCTGTACCCCAGCATATGGAGGTAGGCCCTGAGTGCCCTCACACCCAGACCTGCCAGCACCACTATGTCTATTTACATCCCACTCAGGCACCACCAGCCCATACATATATATATACATATATATATATATACATATATATATATACATACATGTACCTGGTCACGTACACCGATCAGTAATATAACATTTGCATTCTCCCCTATGCCGAATATCGGAATATTTTACACTTAGATGTTGCCAGGACGTAGAACTCCCCAAAAGCAATCAATCACACACTATTAATTTACTAAGCCATTAAAGAAATCCACCCGACGCATGTAGCTCATTTCAGACAGGAACGCAACTCATTATTATCTCTGCTACATATTGTCACTGATCTAGAATACGCAAAGCAAGTAATCAAGTATAACCTGATAACAGATGAACGCAGACAATGGAACCATAACACGGTCACCATTCCACACACCCTCCCGTTATTAACATTTATCAGCAGCAGCAAATTGCACAAATAAATGTCACCGCAGACAGCTCCAGAAGACACGGTCTTTGATGCTGATAAACAATGTATTCTGATGAATAAAAACATTTGCACAAAAAAAAAGGAATAAAAGGGACTTTTTAGAATAGAAAGACTAGTTTATTGTTGAGATATTTTCGACGCCATTAACATGTTGATGGATGGTTTGCTATAATTGTCTTGTTTATACATCTTCAAGAAAAATAAAATCGGTGGCCAGGTAGACTTTGATTGGGTGGTTAGCTGACATGGTGTACTTTATTTAAAGTTGTACAATCCGATGGTTTTGTGTTTCTTGTCATTTTCTGAGATAAATCTATTAGGTTGATCGTTTTAATCTACCTTGCTTTAGTTTGAAGTAACTTTTATTGTAAATGGCAAACTTTGGAGATATTTGAAGTCCAAAAATACCAAATTAATTTCACCAAGCGCGCCAAAATTCTGATACCATAGGCTTCAGCAGCAACAGATTCTTGTAGATTGACTCAGCATGGTCTTCTATGTGGCAACACATGCTTCATAAGTGCATCGGTATCTAAGTTAGATATGTTGGGTCAAATGTAGATAATAGTTTCAGTTTCTAAAAGTTGATGCTTTTATCTGACTTTGAAGCTTTGAAGAATCCAACGCCATTTATTTTGAAAATTAGATGAGTCACTTCAGGTTATGGCAACAACGTTTAAATGAAAGCCGCATAGTCCGATGAAGCATCAACATTCCTAGACTAGAACACTCACCTAGATTTGACTTTACATATCTAACTTAGATACTGATGCACTTATTAAGCATTTGTCACCGCATAGAAGGGAATACCGAGTCAATTTGATAGAACCTGTTGTTGCAGAAGCCCATGGTGTCAGAGCTTTGCTTGCCAACATTAATTTTCCATGTTTGCACTTCAAATATCTCCAAACTTAGCTATTTAAAATAAAATGTACTTTAAACCAAAGGAAGGTAGATCAGAGCAATCAACCTAATATATTTCTCTCAGAAAAATGAGAGAAACTCAAAACCATTGGACTATGCAGCTTTAAACATTCTGACAACATTTTGTTATCTATGACACACGATCAATAATATAAAAGACGAGCAAAAGACGAATATTGTTGAATTTTAGAATTAGCTGATTCACTTTGAACCTTAATGGTTTAAGAAAAACCCTTCTCGCTGCAGATGCCTGTACCAGAACATCTGCTGCGGGCTTTGCTGCTGCAGCTGCTGCCGAACCAGGGCTCCTCCATCTGCTCGGTTCGCTGCTGTCAAGTACCGCAACCCACAAACCCGAGACGCCGTCCCCAGCATCATCCCCCTCTCCACCAGGAGTGACGTCAGTGACAAAGTCAGCACTGAGCAGCCCCCAGCAATGCGCGTTGAAGCTGCCTCTCCCACAAACAAACACTCGACACGTGTTGTCAAGCGAAAGGACAACAAGAAAGTGTCAGTGCCAATAACCGTCAGCGCACTCGTGCTCATATTGTACATCCTCTCGGGCGCGGTGCTCTTCTCAGTGTGGGAACCCGAGTGGGATTACCTCATCGGGTCCTACTTCTGCTTTATAACCCTCACCACTATCGGCTTCGGGGACTTTGTACCGGGGACGTCAGTGGATTCATGGGCAAACCAGCAGATGCTTATTTTGTGTGCGCTGTACCTTCTTTTTGGACTTGCGTTGATCGCTATGTGTTTCAATCTCATGCAAGAGGAAGCGCAGAACATGGTGCATGCACTCGGTGTAAAGATTGGAATTATTAAGGAGATACCCGATGAGAGAATTGATGACCAATGATGTACACAGGAATGTGACACTGAATAAGGAATATTAGCGATGTAGGCAATAATCATTATGATTATGTCTCAGTAAATAATAGCTGTGTCAGCAGTTATTTCTCCCTTCACAATCATTACTACTTGTGTCTCAGTAAATGACATGAGTGTTAATATGTGTGCTCAGTAAATGACATGGGGGTTAATACTTGTGTCTCAGTAAATGACATGGGTGTTACTACGTGTGTCTCAGTAAATGACATGAGTGTTACTACTTGTGTCTCAGTAAATGACATGAGTGTTAATACTTGTGTCTCAGTAAATGACATGGGTGTTGATACTTGTGTCTCAGTAAATGATGTGAGTGTTAATACTTGTGTCTCAGTAAATGACATGGGTGTTAATACTCGTGTCTCAGTAAATGACATGAGTGTTAATACTTGTGTCTCAGTAAATGACATGGGTGTTGATACTTGTGTCTCAGTAAATGATGTGAGTGTTAATACTTGTGTCTCAGTAAATGACATGGGTGTTAATACTCGTGTCTCAGTAAATGACATGAGTGTTAATACTTGTGTCTCAGTAAATGACATGGGTGTTACTACTTGTGTCTCAGTAAATGACATGGGTGTTAATACTTGTGTCTCAGTAAAGGACATGAGTGTTAATACTTGTGTCTCAGTAAATGACATGAGTGTTAAATCTTGTGTCTCAGTAAATGACATGGGTGTTACTACTTGTATCTCAGTAAATGACATGGGTGTGAATACGTGTGTCTCAGTAAATGACATGGGTGTTACTACTTGTGTCTCAGTAAATGATGGGTTGTTAATATTTGTGTGCAGTAAAACAGAAGAGATAATCGTTGGTTATCGGAGGAGATACGGATAATAGGAACGCCCGATCACGATGTCCTTAACTTGTGACACCAGTACAATGGCGGCATATTAAGCCATGGAATTCCCATTTATTTGAAATATTGAGCAGTTGAAATCTACTTTGAACATTTCAAATAAGGAACTTTTGATGTACATATTGAGAGATAGAGACATCTAGAGAGATAGAGGGAGATAGATGGAGACAGAAATGGAAGGTGGGATAGATGGTGACTGTCACCCCATGATTTACAAGTACCTATTTGTACAAAAGAAAATGTTGCATAGATACAAGATTCACTCCATACTTGCAGTAGGGACGAAAAACAACCTATCAGAAAAAGTGGCTTAATTTAAGAAGCAAAACATATTCTTCATATACATTTTCATACTTACCCGCTACTTTTGAGTTGAAAAATATAATAAAACATGTAGTTTAATGGACTTTAAAAGTGAAATCGACAGCATTCTGTGGTCGTCATCTTATCTTTTTTGATTCTCTCCCATTTCACCAACTCTGTGCCGGTATAAGTAACCAATAGATACTGGAACCAGGAAGTCCACTTCCTGTTCCATACTATAGCTACTTTCCCCCGTATACATACTACATTGTCATTCACTCCTACTTTACGTAGGGGTAAATCTTTTATACAAATATTGCGCTCAGTGTGGAAAGCAGGGACTGGACGTCCCTGCATCTTGACCCAGTTTGTGTTTAATGCACAGAATACACTACACGCGACTCCCGAGATTAGGTTTGTGCCCTTACATCTGTTATCTGCGGCATTCCTTCCAGAACGTGCAGAAATAGGTCGCCTCACTGTCAGCACTGGTTCTGACACAGACATCGCCAAGTATCTAACTGTTTGTAAATGGTTACAAACTGTTTGTAGCTCGTTAACTGTTACTAACTTACTACTTTGTTTCTGTTTGTAGCCAGTTCAATCAATCAATCAATGGGTGCCGTCTTCTCGAAGAAGGTTGGCTGCAATGGACCTCCATCTCTTCCTGTCATTCGTTCCTCTCACGCATTCCACATAGGTCATTGCTGTCCACTCAGTGATGTTGTCCATCCTTGTTGTTCTCCTTCTCCCTCTTGGTCTTTTCGCTTCTATCTTCCCTTCCAGTAGCCAGTTACAAACAGTTAAATACTAATGACCTGGTCTTTGATTGACAATGCGCGTCCCAGATGTCGTGTAGCATGTGGCGCGCATTGAGCTAACAATCGAATTGTGGAACGGCTTAGACCAACTGCAAACACACCAGAAAGGGTTCTCTTTCAACATTATATATGAAGCTTCCGACCAACTGGGCCGATGTCTGTCCATGCCTGTTGGAGGTGGGGCAGGAGCGACTCCTGCCACAGTCGCTGAGCAGCCAATCAGCGCCCAGCTCGCATAACCTCTCCGCCAGCACCGACCAGCACGACAGCTTGGGGGTTGCCAGTTCGAATCAAATGTGCAAAATATATAATAAAAGGTTCCAAAATAATATTAATAATATTTGTATTCAATACAACCTCTCTATACCGACCCCTCCACAGATCGACCACTCCCCTATGTCGATCGCTTTATTTGGGTCCCAACAATACCATTGTAAGGATATTCTAGCTCTCTAAACCGACCACTTGCCTATATGGACCACTTAAAATCGGTCCTATGGTCGGTCGATTTAGAGATGGTTTACTGTAAATGGTCTATACTACACATCATTATATACAAGATGTGCGTTCTGGATGCTGGTTGTGACACATGCAGCCAAGCTTTTAGTTGTCAGACTGGTGGTTTGTGGACAGGTGGGTGGTGCACACACCTGTGTGACAGCTGGGTGACACCTGTGAGACACCTGTCTGACAGCGGTGTGACAGCTGTGTGACAGATCTGTGACATATGTGTGACATATGTGTGACACCTGTGTGACAACTGTGTGACACCCTGTGTGACACCTGTGTGACACCTGTGTCGCACCTGTGTGACACATTTGTGACACATGTGCCACACCTGTGTGACACATGTGTGAAACATGTGTGACACATGTGTGGCACCTGTATGGCACCTGTGTGACACCTGGGTGACACCAGTGTCACACCAGTGTCACACCAGTGTCACACCAGTGTCACACCAGTGTCACACCAGTGTCACACCTGTGTAACACCTGTGTGACATCAGTGTTACACCAATGTCACACCAGTGTCACACCTGCGTGACACATGTGTTACACCTGTGTGGCACCTGTGTGACACCTATGTGACACCTGTGCCACACCTGTGTGACACCAGTGTTACACCAGTGTGATACCTGTGTGACACCCGAGTGACACATTTGTGACACATGTGTCACACATGTGTGACACCAATGTGACACACATGTGACACCTGTGTCACACCTGTGTCACGCCTGTATTACATACGTGTTACTTCTGTATCATACCTGTGTCACACCAGTGTCACACCTGTGCCACACCTGTTACACCTGTGTTAATCCTGTCTCACACCTGTGCTACACCTGTGCTACTCCTATGTTAAACCTGAATTAACCTGTGTCCCTCCTGAGTTATACCTGTGTTATACTTGTGGTATACCTGTGTTATACCTGCGTTATACCTGTGTTATACCTGTGTTATACCTGTGTTATACCTGGATCACACTTGGGTTACACCAGGGTCACACTTGGGTTACACCAGGGTCACACTTGGGTGACACGTGGGTTACATCTGGGTCACACGTGGGTGACACGTGGGTTACATCTGGGTCACACGTGGGTCACACTTGGGTTACACGTGGGTCACACGTGGGTCACACTTGAGACCAGGGTGTCGGATAAGCTGGACTGACTTGTACAAGCATTTAAAGCAGACAAATTCCCCTTCACAATAGTCGTGTGTTCGTGCCAAGGCACTGGCCTTCTAGCCATGGATAATCAAAAAGTATTTACACCTTTTGCACATAATAAGTTCATTAGAATAACAGTTAAACAACTACCAAACGAAGTATATGTTTGATAAATGTCTACCAAACTGATTATCATGGGCGATAATAAGGATTATCCCCGTTCATATGTGTATATTATATATATATATATATATAAACAGTCGTCCCCTGGAAACAGAAATAACAAAAGACAGGAGTGGTTGAGAAAAGTGTATATTCTCTGGCGGGAATATATAATATGCCCACCTAAAATTAAAAATCCGTCCTGCTGAGCGGGAGCGGCAGTGGTAGTGACCAGGCGCAGCTGGTATCATGCAGTCATGAGCCACTCACAGGTGGCAGAACAGTGGTGGATGTCAGAACTAAGCTAGGCATAGCAGGTTGGGTAGTAGTAACTCAATGAATAGGAGTGGGTACTAGCTAAGTCACATGAATTCAGGTGTAGAGTAATATAGAGGGGGAGAACTGCTCGGTGGTAGTGTCCTTGTTTATATTCCCATAATAGATTATAGAGCACATATATATATAATTTGAGCGGTAACTGAATGAGGTTAATGGGCAGAAGCGAGCAGTGGGAGGTGGCGCCACCATCGGAGCTGAGGTTGAGGAGGTTGCAGCAGTAGATGACTAACTAGCCCCAGGCTCCATCACCCGATTACTGGTGGGTGCAGCTGAGGAGCAAGTATGGTCTTCTCGGTTATTATACTAGCATGATTCTTATACAGCATACATATATACCCCAATGAGTAAATACACACATCATCATCATCATCATGCTGTCGGTCGCAATGCGACAAAGACTGCTTTCATTACTTGACTGCCGCTCTCCATTTAGCTCTCTGCTGTGAGAGTTGCGTCCATGAGTCAGTCTTAATGTCTCTCAGCTTCAGGTTTCTCTTGATGGTATCCCTGAATCGGAGATGGGGGCACCCTCTCTTTCTGTAGCCAGAAGACAGTTGAGAATAGAGGATCTGCTTTGGTAGCCTGTCTGATGACATCCTCATGAGGTGTCCAGTCCACCGGAGATTCTTTTTGATCAGAAGATCTTCCATAGAGGGCAGCCCCATCCGTTCGAGTATTTCCTTATTCGTCACTTTGTCCTTCCAGGTTAGCCTCATGATTGAACGCAGATGTCGCATCATGAAGGCATGCAGCTTTTTCACCTGCCGTCTGTACACTGTCCAGGCCTCGGCTGTGTATAGTAGGGTAGATAGCACGATTGCGCGGTAGATCTTACCTTTGACCCGAATGGACACATGGTGGTTGTTCCAGAGTCTCTGGCGTAGTCGGCCGAAAGATGCGCTAGCCTTGGCCATCCTCCTCTGTATCTCAGCATCAATGCGTCCATCACTTGATATAGTGCTTCTGAGATAGGTGAATTCCGGAACAGAGTTCAGCTTGTTTCCGTCAACCATGATCTCCTCCTCTCAGGTTCTTGTAGAGTTGGGTTGGTACAGCACCTCCGTCTTCTTGATGTTAATTTTCAGGCCAAACTTCTTTGATGCATCGGAGAAAGCATGCATGCAATTATGGTATTATCTGTCTCCAAATTAAAATTCTACATCCAGAGCAACATTGGTCGTAATGCTTGCATTGCGTTTGATGCAGGGCAGGGGAGGAGTTCCCCCCCCTGCCCCGCCGCACCGGCTTTCTCACCTCCTGCCGTCATCTTCCCTCGGTGTTCTCCCCTCCGCTCTCTCTCCCCCTCACGGCTTTCTCACCTTCCCGCCTCCTTCCCCCTTTTAAGCCGCCCGCCCGGCCTCCTCCAGCCATTCGCCCTCCTGCCGCCCTCCACGCTCCTGCTCCTGCCTTTTTCTGAAATAGCAGCTGACCTCTCACTAGAGGGCCAGTCAAATGGGCTTTGTACTAATAGTAGGTTGCAGCATTCCTTTGTCTGCTGTTCAGTGTTGATGGTAGTTTGTGTTCAAGGTGCGGGGTGATTGTGTAAGTGTGTAAATGTAAAAGCGTGTTAGTATGTAAGTGTTGATTATGTAAGTGAATAACTGTGTAAGTATGTGAGTATGTATGTAAGTGTGTAAGTATGTGTAAGTTTGTAAGTAGGTGAGTATGGAAGTGTGTAAGAGTATAAATGTGTAAGTGTGTAAGTATATAAGTGTGTAAGTGTGTACATGTTTAAGTATTAAGAAAGTAAGTGTGTGAGTGGGTGAGTGCATAAGTGTGCAAGTGTGTAAGTGTGCAAGTATGTAAGTGTGTAAGTAAGTAAGTGTGTAACTAGTGTAAGTGTGTAAGTATGTAAGTGTGTAAGTATGTAATGGTGTAAGTATGTAAGTGTGTAAGTATGTAAGTATGTAAGTAAGTGTGTAAGTATGTACATATGTACATATGGTTAAGTGGGTAAGTATGTAACTATGTAACTATGTAATCATGTAAGTATGTAAGTATGTATGTAACTGTGTATGTGTGTATGCGTGTAAGTATGTGCATATGCAAGTGTGTAAGTGTGTATGTACATGCGTGTGTAAATGCTTAAGTGTGTAAATAGGTAAGTAGCTATGTAGGTAAGGGTGTAAGTGTGTACATGTGTAAGTCTGTACGTTTGTTAGTGTGTAAGTGTGTACGGGTGTACCTGGGTAAGTGTGTGAATGTGTGAATGTGTTAGTGTGTGCGTGTGTAAGTATGTAAGAGTGTATGTGTGTATGTGTGTATTTGGGTATGTGTGCGAGTATGCGAGTGTATGAGTGTGCAAGTGTGCAAGTGTGTAATTGTGTAAGTGTGTATGTGTGTAAGTGTGTGTGTACATATGTGTAAGTGTGCAAAGCTGTAAGTGTGCACGTGTGTATACGTGTGTAAGTGTTTAAGTGTGTAAGTGGGTGTGTACATGTGTATGAGTATGTAAGTGTGTAAGTGTGCAAGTATGTAAGTGTGTAAGCATGTACGAGTGTAATTATGTAAGTGCATATGTGTGTATCTGTGTATGTAAGTGTGTAAGTGTATAAGTATGTAAGTGTGTAAGTATGTAAGTGTGTAAGTATGTAAGAGTGTAATTGTGTAAGTGCATTTGTGTGTATGTGTGTACATGTGTATGAGAATGTAAATGTGTAAGTGTGCAAGTATGTAAGGGTGTAAGTATGTAAGTGTGTAAGTATGTAACTGCATAAGTGTGTAAGTATGTGAGAGTGTAGGTATGCAAGTGTGTAAGTATGTAAGAGTGTAATTGTGTAAGAGTACATGTGTGTATCTGTGTACAATTGTGTAAGTGCATTTGTGTGTATGTGTGTACATGTGTATGAGTATGTAAGTGTATAAGTGTATAAGTGTGTAAGTATGTAAGTGTGTAGGTATGTAAGTGTGTAAGTATGTAAGAGTGTAATTGTGTAAGAGTACATGTGTGTATCTGTGTACATACGTCTGAGTATGTAAGTGTGTTAGTTTATAAGTGTATAAGTGTGTAGGTGTGTAAGTATGTAAGTGTATAACTGTGTAAGTGTGTAAGAGTGCATGTGTGTATCTGTGTACATATGTATGAGTATGTAAGTATGTGAGTGTATACGTCTGTAAGTAGGTAAGTATACATGTGTATGTGTATGTGTGTAAGGTTTCGAGGTGAATCATTCAAAGTCTATGAAAAGCCAAAACTAATTTTGCGAAGAGAACACAATGGACTATTCACTGCATACAAGAAGTTTCCAAACTAAGGCAATTACACCGTCCTCATAGAAATAAGAGAAGTGAGTCCTCCAGCGCCGTCTGTCCCACAATTCATCAGGCAACCAATCACGGCCAGGCACGCTGAGCTTCTCCTTGAAGTGAATTGTGCCGGACACAGGTCTCAGGTCTGGAACAATGCCGATTAGCGCCATTTAAGTTGGACCGGCTAAATGAGAGGCCCATTCCAATGTCGGGTCGTATGTTGGAATTGCTATGTTGACTCTTTAGATTTGACTTATTATGATCAGTTCTTTCTAAATCAGTCACACGGGCATCTTCTTTGAGCCGCCATTCCACTGGACAAGATGGAAGCGGAGGGAGAAGTGAACATGTTCCAGATGGTTCAACTCACCGGACGTCTATTTACAGAGGCTTTATCAAATTGTCCTGCCATTTTCCCCAAGTACTCTCAGATTCCAGTGTTTATCCATGATGTATAGCCAGCAGACCTGGTATATCCATCTGCTGGCCTCCCTGGTACGTCCTTCTGCTGGCCTCCGTGGTACGTCCTTCTGCTGGCCTCCGTGGTACGTCAATCTGCTGGCCTCCCTGGTACGTCCTTCGGCTGGCCTCCCTGGTACGACCTTCTGCTGGCCTTCCCGGTTCGTGCTTCTGCTGGCCTCCCTGGTATGTCCTTCTACTGGCCTCCCTGGTACGCCCTTCTGCTGGCCTCCCTGGTGTGTCCTTCTGCTGGCCTCCGTGGTACATCCTTCTGCTGGCCTGCCTGGTACGTCCATCTGCTGGCCTGCCTGGTACGTCCTTCTGCTGGCCTCCCTGGTACGCCCTGCTGCTGGCCTCCCTGGTACGTCCATCTGCTGGCCTCCCTGGTACGTCCATCTGCTGGCCTGCCTGGTACGTCCATCTGCTGGCCTGCCTGGTACGTCCATCTGCTGGCCTCCCTGGTACGTCCTTTTGCTGTCCTCCCTGGTACGTCCTTCTGCTGGCCTCCCTGGTACGTCCTTCTGCTGGCCTGCCTGGTACGTCCTTCTGCTGGCCTGCCTGGTACGTCCATCTGCTGGCCTCCCTGGTACGTCCATCTGCTGGCCTCCCTGGTACGTCCTTCTGCTGGCCTCCCTGGTACGTCCATCTGCTGGCCTCCCTGGTACATCCTTCTGCTGGCCTCCCTTGTACGTCCTTCTACTGTCCTCCCTGGTACGTCCTTCTGCTGGCCTCCCTGGTACGTCCTTCTGCTGGCCTCCCTGGTACGTCCTTCTGCTGGCCTCCCTGGTACGTCCTTCTACTGGCCTCCCTGGTATGTCCTTTTACTGGCCTCCCCGGTACATCCTTCTGCTGGCCTGCCTGGTACATCCTTCTGCTGGCCTGCCTGGTACGTCCTTCTGCTGGCCTGCCTGGTACGTCCTTCTGCTGGCCTGCCTGGTACGTCCTTCTGCTGGCCTGCCTGGTACGTCCTTCTGCTGGCCTGCCTGGTACGTCCTTCTGCTGGCCTGCCTGGTACGTCCATCTGCTGGCCTCCCTGGTACGTCCTTCTGCTGGCCTCCCCTCCCTGTAGTCCCCTCCCACAAACACAGGGATTCCTCATTCCTCACACAAGTGAATAAATTGATTTATTTATCTACAGAACAAATCAAGAGTCACAACATCTGGACTTACTAACACAAAAATACCCCAACTAACGCCCAAATCCTACTGCATACAAAACAACATACTACATAAAAGAGTATCTGATCACATTGAAATAAAACTAAGTAATTAAAGGTATTATTATCTATTGAATTGGAAATCCTAAACCAACAACTGAAACCTTGCATGTAAATGTAAAATGATTTAATGCGCCTCATACTCATTACTTATTGCATTGTGTACACTTTAATTTCACAAGTTACTTCACCCTTCAATTTACAATATACACAATGTCAAAAAAGCATGGAAAAACCTGTAGTAGCCTGCACTGACCTCTCAGGCGAGGAGCTACATAGACAGGTACCATGGGTCATCATCATCATGCTGTTGGTTGCGATGTTACAAAGACTGCTTTCATTACTTGACTGCCGCTCTCCATTTAGCTACACTTCATGAAAGCTGCCTGCAAAAGTGTTGAAGTGCTGCTGGCTTTTGCAAGTTACCAGCGGCACTCTATCGGGGAGCAAATAGACGTTTCACACCGGCAAGAACATGTCAAGACAGGCGCAAAACTATTTGTCCCTGCGTGGGTAGTGTGGTGACATAAGGGAGCCTAGGTGGTGTAATAGTTAGCACACTGGCCTGGAATGCAAGAGATGTGGGTTCGATGCCCATTCTAGATGCCATACTTCCCACTTTCATCACCCCCACAACAATTCCATATACCTGTGACACTTACGGTCGGACGTGCTACGGCACTCACAAAATATATATATCAATAACATTCATTTACCAAAAACATTAAAACAAAAATTAGGGCAGTGTGCTCCCGCTGTCTCATCCAGAAGTGGCAAGCAGAATGCACGCTCGCCCGCCCACCCGCTCGCCCACCCGCTCGCCCGCTCGCCAACGCCCCCCGCCAGATTCCACATTAGCCATTGCGCAAAAAGTAAGTTAGTTTTATTTAACGACGCCTCTAGAGCACATTGATTTTCATATCATCAGCTATTGGATGTCAAACATATCGTCTTTCTGACATATTTCTTTGGAGGAAACCTGCTGCTGCCACCTAGGCTACTGTTTCCGATAAGCAGCAAGGGGTCTTTTATATGCACTTTCCCACAGACCAAACAGCACATACCACAGCCTTCGATGAACCAGTTGTGGACCACTGGTTGGAAAGGAAAATAGCCCAAACTGCAAATATGTCCACTGAGGAGAATCGATAGGATGATCGACACCTTCACAGATGGACACTCTACCGCCTGATCCACGTCTGGCCATTGCGCAATAAACACCTACCAAACAGGAAGTGAAAGTCTGCGCGCAGGGCCGACCGACTGCTGTTCGCCAGGGCGCCTTCCGGTGCATTCTGGGAGATCGGCGACTAAATCTAGGTCAATCCCGGCGTGGAATGGGGCGCGTCCCTAACGACCGTAACCACGTGATCACCGCCCGGGGAGGTCGACGGGCGCGTCGGACCAACATGCCGCCCACCAGCGTCTGTCAATACTGGAACTTCCGGTTGTGAGAACTGCCATTGGTTTGATTGGGGCAGGGTTGGGCAGGACCCACCATGGAAACGCAAGAGTCTCATCTGGTCAATGAAGTTGGATGGTGTTGGTTCTTTGATTGTTGGAGTTTTACGTCCTGGCAACATCTAATGTCTCATCAGGACGGGTACTAACTTGTGATAGTGCGCACTAATGGCAACTTTTATAGTGCTTCCCCACCGGGAGACCAGGCTGCCTGCACCATGACCTGATATTCCACTCAGTCACATTATCCTGACACCAGTCCTTGGCCTATCCTAGTAATACAGAGCACCTGGCTAGGAAGCGACGAGTATTGATTTTTAAGTCATTGGTTTGACCCGACCAGGGTCTAATCCGATGATCTACGAAAATGGGAGACGGACGCTCAACTCATTCGGCCATCCCGTCTGGTTTGATTGGGCAGGGGCGACCAGGTCACCATGGAAGAACAGTTTCGTCTGGTCAGCAAAGTTGGGCAGTGTTGCCGTCGTCATTACTGGGTTCATTACTGTCCACCTGGGAACACCGGACACGGTGGCCGAATCGGTAGAGCGCAGGCTTCCCATGCGGAAGGTCGGGAGTTTGAATCCCAGCCGAGTCAAATCAATGATTTAAAAAAATTGATCCTTGTCACTTCCTAGCCTGGCACTAGGCATTAATAGGATAGGGCAACGACTGGTTGGCTCAGTGTCAGGATAATGTGACTGAGTGTGATATCGGGTCATGGTGCTGGTGGCCTGGTGGCCTGGTCTCCTAGTGGGGCAGCACTATAATGTAGCCATGAGTTACTGTCACAACTTGGTACCCATCCTTATGTGACCCCGGGTGTTGCTAAAATAGAAACCCCAAGCAGCAGTTCACCAGGATGTTTGTTTTTTTGTTCTTTTTGTTGGTGACAAGGTATTTACCAAACTGCCCATCACGTATAAGCCCCCCGAAAGGGCGCTTGTTTTCAACACTGGACGGCTGTGATGTTTTTGTTCTATTCCTTTGCCCAGGGATTTTCACCTGTTTCAGATCAGGCCAGTCTCTCGTGGTTTTGGGTGTTAGTAATAATCTATGTTAGTGTTTTTGTATTTTTTTCCAGAACTTTTCTTCTAGTTTGAGTATGATCTGTGTTTATTTGTCTTCGTGGAGCTTAATTGAGAGACAAATTCAGGAGAACGAAGGAGAAGCGAACAGCGGGAGCTGCCCGGGAGGTTTTCTCACCGGGCCGACAACCAGAGGCGGTGGCCTAATTGGCAGAGCGCAGGCCTCGCGTGCGGAAGGTCGGGAGCTCGGTACCCGGTCGAGTCAAATCAATGACTTATCAAATTGATGCTTGTCACTTCGTAGCCTAGCGCTCGGCATTAATAGGATAGGGCACAGAATGGGTGGCTCAGTGTCAGGATAATGTGACTGAGTGGGATATTGGGTCATGGTGCTGGTGGCCTGATTTCCCAGTGGAGCAGCACTATAAAATCGCCATGAGTGCGCACTGGTCATAAGTCGGTACCTGTCCTGATATGACCTTAGACGTTACCAGGATGTAAAACTCCAACAACCAATCAAACGCCTGGGCGGCGCAGGCGTGTGGACATATCGACGAGGTGATGTCACGTGATCCCTCCCGTCACGCATGACTGACCGCGCTAAGCTGTGGGTGGCTCGAAGGCGGGTCATGGGGCCTGAACACGGCCGGGCTGCCTGAGAGAGGAGGAGGAGGGGGGGGGGTAGGGGCGTGTGTAAGGACGTGTGTGTATGGATGTGTGTAAAGACGTGTGTAAAGATGTATGTATGGATGTGTCTAAGGATGTGTGTAAGGATGTATGAACGGATGTGTGTAAAGATGTGTCGAAGGATGTATGTACAGATATGTCAAACTCAAAGGATGTGTGCAAGGATATGTGTAAGGAGCACGTGTAAAATGACGTGTGTAAGGATATATCTGTTCGGACGTCTGTTCGGATGTGTGCAACGATGTGCGTAGGAGGATATGTGAAAGAGGGGGAGATGGGATGACGTGTGGGCAAACAGTGGGGGTGGATGTCTGAGTGAGGGTGAGTGAGTGTGTGTAGGTGTGTGGGTGTGTTAGGGTGTGTGTGAGGGTGTGTAGGTGTGGGTGGGGGTGTTAGGGTGTGTGTAAGCGTGTAGGCGTGTTGATGAGTGAGTCTCTGTGTGGGGTATTAGGGTGTGTGGGGTGGGATTAGGGTGTGTGTGAGGGTGTGTAGGTGTGGGTGGGGGTGTTAGGGTGTGTGTAAGCATGTGGGCGTGTTGGTGAGTGAGTCTGTGTGTGGGGTATTAGGGTGTGTGTGGGGTGGTATTAGGGTGTGTGTGAGGGTGTGTAGGTGTGGGTGGGGGTGTTAGGGTGTGTGTAAGCATGTGGGCGTGTTGGTGAGTGAGTCTGTGTGTGGGGTATTAGGTGTGTGTGTCGGGTTGGTTATTAGGGGTGTGTGAGGGGTGTGTAGGTGTGGTGTGGGGGTGTTAGGGTGTGTGTAAGCATGTGGGGCTGTTGTGGTGAGGAGTCTGTGTGTGGGGTATTAGGGTGTGTCGGGGGGGGGTAGGATTAGGGTGTGTGTGAGGATGTGTAGGTGTGGGTGGGGGTGTTAGGGTGTGTGTAAGCGTGTGGGCGTGTTGGTGAGTGAGTCTGTGTGTGGGGTATTAGGGTGTGTGTGGGGTGGTATCAGGGTGTGTGTGAGGGTGTGTCGGTGTGGGTGGGGTGTTAGGGTGTGTGTAAGCGTGTGGGCGTGTTGGTGAGTGAGTCTGTGTGTGGGGTATTAGGGTGTGTGTAGGGTGGTATTCGGGTGTGTGAGGGTGTGTAGGTGTGGGTGGGGGTGTTAGGGTGTGTGTAAGCATGTGGGCGTGTTGGTGAGTGAGTCTGTGTGTGGGGTATTAGGGTATGTCGGGGGGGGGGATTAGGGTGTGTGTGAGGGTGTGTAGGTGTGGGTGGGGGTGTTAAGGCATATCTGTGTAGACCTACTTCATGAGAACGTGTGCAAATCTGGGATACGTGAACGGCCTGCCCCAGCCTGACAGAACCTGCCCCAGCCTGCGCCAACCTGACACAGGCTGACACAGGCTGACACAGCCTGATACAGGCTGACACAAGTTGGCATAGACTGATACAGCACGACCCAGCCTGCCCCAGCCTCATACAGTCTGACACAATGAAGAATTACTGCTGGCCGTCGCAGTTACTCATCAGGGCCTGTATGCACCAATCGGGGTTAGGGCCTTAACCGCGGCTAAGGTATCCCCGCACGGCTAAATGTGAAAATTTGGTATGCACCAATCGGAGTTAGCGCTAACTGCAGTGGGTTAACCGCGGCTAAGGTAAACCACCTTGTGAGGTGGGTTTAGGGCCTATCCGGTGTGGTTAGTGTGTATGTATGGGCGTCAATCTACTCAATGCGATCATATTTGACAGATTTACATATGCAATAAGTGAAATTTAATCAAATTAACCCTAAATGCGAAGCGATATTAACGCTGCCACCGCATTGGCGGCGATATTAATAGTTATATTTTTGAATTGACGAACATACAGTAAACAAATCGCCGCCGCCACCAGTATGGAAAGCGACGTCGATGCGGCGGCGGCGGCGATTTGTTTACTTTACGTTCGTCGATTCGGAAATATAAATATTAATATCACCGCCAATGCGGCAGTAGCCTTAATAACGCTTCGAATTTAGGGTTAAATTGATAAAATTTCACTTATTGTGTACGTAATTCTGTTAAATATGATAGCATTTAATATATTTGAGCCTAATATATGGCTACAAATGCAGAGGGAATTACCAAATCTATAAATAAACTCACGGTTAGCTATCCACAGCGGCTAAAACATTGGTGCATACCGATTCACACATTTCTCAAACCCCCCGCTACCCTGAGGTAGCTAACCGCGGCTAGTGCCTTAACTCCGGCTAAGCCTAACCCCGATTGGTGCATACGGGCCCTGATACTTACTACTATCAACTGTCTACCAGTCTCCCCCCCCCCCCCCCCCCCCCCCCCCCCCACTAAATACCAAACACTCATAAGTAAGAAAGGGAAGACAAGTCATGCAATAGTGACAGTGATAAGGTTGAGCTTTATTGCTACAACTCGTGTTCACCTACTAGTGACCTGCCACCCTGACTCACTTACAACCTGCTACACAGACCCACATGGTTCTGCTTGTTCAGTCTAACTAGTGCCGACACCCCATTGAACCTAAGTCCTATGGGTGTTACACACAGCTCAGTGGTGAAATGCTTGTTTTGGTATGTCTAGAGTGAGTGCCTGCATAGCAAGTGCAGGGAGTACAAGGGTGACTGGGCTCACACAGCCAGCCAATCAGACTCCTCTGCAGCTTGGGAGGGGTAGCGCCCAAGAGGGGCACCTGTCACTCAAGCCCCAGTGCAAGTGGTGTTCATAATATATGCAGAATGGCGTGGTGTACTTACCCAGAGGTCCTGTGGTAACAAGTAGTCGTCATATAATTACAATAAACATTAATATATGCTTCTCCTCCATTTGCACTCTTCCTGGTGCATGGAGGGAACATTTCTGTAATTCATAACCGTATTTTAATATCCGGACATCATACTGCAATGCCGATCACCATGCATCATAACATTTCCACATAGTTATTTATATGTCACACAGTGAGTGGGCACATATTGCGTCGCAATTACATAACAATGGTCCCCAATTCCATCGCCTGGGACATTGATATGATTCCAAGCTCATCTATCATGACCGAAAGACCGTATATTTTTACAACAGGCTGACCCAACCTAATACAGCCTGCCCCAGCCTGCCCCAGCCTTCCCCAGCCTGACACATGCTGACACAGGCTGACACAGGCTGATACAGCCCGACCCAGCCTGCCCCAGCTTGATACAGTCTGACACAGGCTCACCCAACCTGATACAGCCTGCCCCAGCCTGCCCCAGCCTGCCCCAGCCTGACACAGGCTGACACAGCCTGATACAGCCTACACAAAACGTGGTCGAGGTGATAGACTGGGCTATAATTATGTGGCAATCGCTTGATTATAGTGAGATCCTAAATCCCGTAAATCACTGCTCCAGTACTATGCCGTCTGGGTACAAGCCCTGACAGCTGTATCTGCTGAGCCATGGTTTAAATCGTCGTTCTGCCTTCCCAACATGCCGTCTGAGTGTCGATAGTCTGAGGCGCGGGTTGGGGAGCATTATTCAGGGGCACCCACCATTAGTGGCACTGACACTGGGGCCGTAATCGATTAACACGACCCGGGCGACTCCGGTCACCCGCATCGTCAGACTTTAAAATCGAACAATGCGAGTAGAGTCGACAAATACACGTGCCGTGTGCAAAACGATCCAACCCAAGCAACCCACCTCGTAGCTGGGGTTGGCTACAAGCGATGACGTCACATTTGCGCTGGTACCGTCCTGCAGGATAACAGCTACCAGTACCAGTCATACATCTTTTTTAAAAAGAATAACGTAGATTAATGAAATGGAAATATAGCTAAACTAGGCCATCATAAAATACTTTAAATCCTATTTTGCTGTAGTTTTATCGGTTATTACAAAAAAATCATTTTGTCCACCGGGAGCGCGGAGAAGCGTATTCGATTATTCGACCCAAGTCTGTAGGACGTGCACATGCACTAAAAAGTGGCTCGGGTGACCCGAGTTGATTAATCGATTACGCCCTGGGTGACAGGCCGAATGGCCGCCCCGGGAACTCAGTAAGCCTCCTCAGCATCAACACATCATTGGGTGTCGTCTGCTTTAACTACAATTGTCGTCTGCTAACAGCGTAACTCATTACAATGGTGCAGGCTTCAGTAGAAGCTATAGTATTTCACTAGATGTCATATGATAACATTGGTTGGTTGTTGGAGTGTTATGTCCTGGCAACATCTAAGGTCATATCAGGACGGGTACCGACTTGTGACAGTGCGCACTCATGGTGATTTTATAGTGCTGCCTCACTGGGAAATCAGACCGCCAGCAACATGACCTGATATCCCACCCATTCACATTATCCTGACACTGAGCCAACCAGTCCTTACCCTATTCTAATAATGCCGAGTGCATGACTAGGAAGTGACAAGTATAAATTGTTATGTCATTGGTTTGACTCAACCAGAGTTCAATGGGTTTGAATCCCACGAGCTACCAAAACGGGAGACGCATGCTCAACTCATTCGGCCATCCCGTCTGGTCCTGACAACATGGGAGGGGCGTGTACGTAGCCGCGCTGTGGGGGTGAGTGGTGGGTGGGGCGAGTTGGGAGGAGGGCAGGAGGTAGGAGGTGTAGAGGAAGGAGGAGAATTAGAGAACGGGGGGGGCATAGTCTGCTAGTTGAATAAGTGGTTTCAGAGGAACGGCAAAAGGTGGAGAGATAATGGAAAGAGAATGGGGAGTTAATGGAGAGATAGTCAAGAGATAATGAAGAGATAATGGTGAGATACAGTTGAGATGATGGAGAGATAATGAAGAGATTTTGAAGAGATAATGGGATATACTGGGGTGATAATGACGAGATAATTGGAGATAGTGGGTATAATTAGGAGATAATGGGGAGATAGTACAAAGATAGTGGGGGGATAGTGGAGAGATAATAAGAGATAATAAGAGATAATGGGGAAATAATGGGGAGATAATAGGGATATACAGGGAGATAATAGAGAGATAATGGGGAGATAGAGGTGAAACACTGGGGATATACTGGAGAGATAATGAAGAGATAATGGGAAATAATGAGGAGATACTAGAGAGATAATATAATAAAGAAATACTGGAGTGATAATGGGGGAGATCGTGGGGAGATAACGAGGATATACAGGGGATATACTGGGGAGACACTGGACAGATAATTAAGAGATAAGGGAGATAATGGGAGATGCAGGGAGATACTAGGAAGATAATGAAGAGATAATGAAAAGCTAATGGGGAGATACCGGAGAAGTAGATAGCTTTGGATATATCTGAAGTGTAAGCTGTAAAGCAGTAGTCGACTACAAGGTCTGTACTGTAAGTGTGTATTAGTCTGACCACGCCACCTGGCGTCAACTCGCGCAGGCCCACAAGTCAGTCTTATCAGCCAACTGCCGATAAGGCTCCGTGTTGCATACACAATTCACAAAGTAAAGTAATAAAATATCTGATTCACATAAAGTCTCAATGCCACACAAAGTTAACGTTACATACATACATTACATCTCCCTTTTCAAATAGAAGGAGGAACATCACAATTCACAAAGTAAAGTAATACGATACATAACTTAAATAAAGGTTCAATGCCACACAGAGTTGACGTTATATACATAGATTACATCTCCCTTTTCAAATAGAAGGAGGAACATCACAATTCACAAAGTAAAGTAATACGATACATAACTTAAATAAAGTCTCAATGCCACACAGAGTTGACGTTATATACATACATTACATCTCCCTTTTCAAATAGAAGGAAGAGCACAATTCACAAAGTAATACAATACATAACTTAAATAAAGGTTCAATGCCACACAGAGTTAACGTTCATAACGTACACAACATACATTATACAAACATGCACAATAATTTGTGAAACACTAAAACGTCTGTTGAAAACAAGTTGTGACCCAGATTCTCACCTCGCCATGGTCACGTGGTACATTGACCCACTAACCTGGGATCTCTGAGCTGGCTGAGCTACTTAGAATTAGGACGCGGCTAATGAAAGGTCACGAGATTAACCTATTGTTTGCGATGGGTCCCTACTTAATGACTTTCCCAAAAATAATTGTTGCAAAGCCTGGTCTCATTAATTCACTCAGGATTCCTTCTATGCTGCCCACGTGACCAGTTACTACACCAGGATTTAAGTTGGAAATATAGGATCACGTATGCTGTATAAGCGTTTTGGTTTGAAAAGAAGGAAGTATTGAACCTCATTTAACTTTGCGCGGAAGGCGTTCTTTAGACTTTAATCGTTTCCGGAACCATACAAATAGTTTTGAATTAAGCCACCATTGTTTCCACCCCGAGCACATTCGTTTAATTAACCCCGGTTTGTGAGGTCTGCACATGAGCAAAACAATGGTTCAAATGATCCGAGGTGCTTAATTGATTACGGCCTAAGGGTGAACGACAATTATATTTAAATGCGAGCATAGCCTGCTTTAGTATGAATCAACTATAAACAAGCTAAACAATCTATATCCAGCCAAGTCAAACCCAATACTTACTGAATGTATACTTGTCGGCCCCTAGCCTGGCACTCGGCATTAATAGGACAGGAGAAGGACCGGTTATCTCATAATCAGGATAATGCCACTGAGTGGGATATCAGGTGCTGGTGCTGGTGGCCTGGTCTCCCAATGGGGCAACATAATAAAGTTGCCATGAGTGCGCACCATTACAAGTCGGTAACCATCCTGATATGACCTTAGATGTTGCCAGGATGTAAAATCCCAACAAGCAAGCGAACAGCGGATATCTGCCCCGATGGCTGAGTGTACTTCCGGTTGCTGAGTGTACTTCCGGTTGCCCTCCTTCACTCTCCACCCCGAGACTGCGTTGAGTGCAGAGGTTCCTCTTTGAGAATAGTTCCAATTTGACACCGAAGTGCGTTTAATAATTGCACACTTCAAGTCGAGCTGGGTCTTGGACTGTGTTTGCTGAAAACCGTAAGTACAAACACATTACACAGTGCTGTCACAACATTTGCCACCCGTGATTTGCCACCCACTCTTTACCACCTGATACTTTGCCAGCCGGGACTTTTCCCGGCCCGGACTAATGCCCGGTACACACCTCCTGTATAAAACCTAAAATTGCCCGTTTCGTGACTAAGTTTGAGTTTTAGTCGGTTTCAGTCTTTAGGTGTGTGACCCCATAACACACATGAGCCTTCCGATACGTGACTTGAAACTCAGTTTTTTGGGCTTAAGTATAAGATTCGGAAAATGAATCGGGCAGTTTTAGGTTTTATACCGGAGGTGTGTACAGGCATAACGGGACGGGACGGGTTGTGACGGGTCGCGTCGGGCAGTCAGTTTTAGCACGGCAATCGTACACGGGTATGTCAAGAGATTATATCGTCTTGCTGCATTATTTCTGTTGGCTGGCAATTCACAACACCACAAGGAACTAGATGTATGGGGATTTGATTTATCTATAATGACTCAGCATGTGTTTGGCTCAATGCATCAGTCTTTCGGCAGGTTCAGGGTTCGAATCCTGACACCCTGGCACTCAACCCTATACTGCGTGACAGTCGGGTGCGTGTCGGGCTGGGTGGGCGACCGAGAAAATGTGCTAGGTGTCGATCGTTGGTTATCAGGAGGTGAAGTGGCAGGAGCCGTCATCCCGGAAGTGACATCAGTAGTTCATTGAGTTCACGCCAAGGCGGCCCACAGCGAAGGTGGCTATGCTTAGCGCAATGTTGGGTAACAGGCCTGGCGGTCGACCGGAAGTTCTTGCATGTTCAGTGGATACAGTGTAGGGGGCTGCGAAGGCTGCGCAGACTGTCCCTCTCTGCTGTGTACACGGCCGGCTGCCTACTACTACCTTCACAATTGTTGCCGACTTCACAATGTTGCCGACGACACCGGTTCCTGCTTCGATCACCGGTGACGGAGGTATAGGACCATGGGGCCCAAGAACATATGCCACTGCCGGGCCACCGCCACACTACCACCAGGAAGCACCCTGACGCCCGAAGAGCTCCCTGCCCCCTCCTGCCATCCACGAAGAACAAAAGAACAGCAGAAAAGAAAGAAAACAACACAAACCATCAAAAACGGGCCATTTTAACCGCTCTGTTAGTACTGCAGCCAGCGACCGTTAGGTTATGAACGCCCACATCAAGTCAAGCCACTACCTTCACATCACCTCCTACTGCTGACCGGACGTCTCTTCTCACCACGCCCAGCTTTCTTACTTACTTAAACTTACTTAAACTTACCTTACTAGGGCTGAGGTCTCTTAGGGGGCCTCCCCTCCCTCCTGTTCTTTGTACCTGTTTAATATTGTTCCTCAATAAACACTTTCTCACCTAAATTAAGCTGCTGACAATAATAGAAGTTGTAGGAACAGGATAATCATTAATGGTTGTTTGTGTTCCCACTGACCCTTACACCACTGAGACTAACCGAAGCCAACCCTGCCCACCTAGGCACCTTTCAGTGTACCAGTATATACATTGTATTCTCCTTTTTCTTTCCATTCTTTCTATGCATCATCAGGCTGTGGAGTTGACAGTGACATTGACGGATCAGTGCTGTCAGTGTTTGCCTGTCACAGACTGAGATCACCATGCACATTGCCAGAGTAGTCAGTCACGTGACAAATGCTACACAGTGAATACACACCCGTCAGTAGTTAGGAGTTGAAGTAGTTTTAGATCAAAGCAGTGAAGTGAATTTTCGCAAATTAATTATTCGGCTGGTGGCTGGAAGGACAGGAAATGAGCTGAGGAGCTTCGTCCTGACAATCAAACCCCAGCAAACACCGGCTCAGAAAGGAAATAGCCGAGAGGAGCCGGAGAGGAAACCGTCGGCAACGTCTAGAAAGGACAGGCAAACTTTATCACAAATTAACTATTACACATCGATGAAAGTGGTATCTCGTAAAAAAGTGGAAATGTCGTTGAGGATTCTATAAATAATCCGTATCATAGAAATTATTGTCATACAAACATTGTCCTGGTATCTCACTAAAAGAATCCCGGAAATCTGGTGAGTAATCAATCAATAATCCTTATTATACTAATTATTGTCTTTAATCCTTATTATACTAATTATCGTATTTAATCCTTATTATACTAATTATTGTCTTTAATCCTTATTATACTAATTATTGTCTTTAATCCTTATTATACTAATTATTGTCTTTAATCCTTATTATACTAATTATTGTCTTTAACATGCTTATTATACTAATTATTGTCTTTTTTAAATGTCTTTAATCCTTATTATACTAATTATTGTCTTTAATCCTTATTATACTAATTATTGTCTTTAATCCTTATTATACTAATTATTGTCTTTAATCCTTATTATACTAATTATTGTCTTTAACCTTATATACTAATTATTGTTTTATCCTATATACTAATTATTGTCTTTAATCCTTATTATACTAATTATTGTCTTTAATCCTTATTATACAATTATTGTCTTTAATCCTTATTATACAATTATTGTCTTTAATCCTTATTATACTAATTATTGTCTTTAATCCTTATTATACTAATTATTGTTTTAATTTATTATACAATTATGTCTTTAATCCTATTATACTAATTATTGTCTTTAATCCTTATTATACTAATTATTGTCTTTAATCCTTATTATACTAATTATTGTCTTTAATCTTATAATTATTGTCTTTAATCCTTATTATACTAATATTGTCTTTAATCCTTATTATACTAATTATTGCTTTAATCCTTATTATACTAATTATTGTCTTTAATCCTTATTATAATTATTGTCTTTAATCCTTATTATACTAATTATTGTCTTTAATCCTTATTATTATTGTCTTTATCCTTTACTAATTATTGTCTTTAATCCTTATTATACTAATTATTGTCTTTAATCCTTATTATACTAATTATTGTCTTTAATCCTTATTATACTAATTATTGTCTTTAATCCTTATTATACTAATTATTGTCTTTAATCCTTATTATACTAATTATTGTCTTTAATCCTTATTATACTAATTATTGTCTTTAATCCTTATTATACTAATTATTGTCTTTAATCCTTATTATACTAATTATTGTCTTTAACATGCTTATTATACTAATTATTGTCTTTAATCCTTATTATACTAATTATTGTCTTTAATCCTTATTATACTAATTATTGTCTTTAATTTATTATACTAATTATTGTCTTTAATCCTTATTATACTAATTATTGTCTTTAATCCTTATTATACTAATTATTGTCTTTAATCTTATATATAATTATTATACTAATTATTGTCTTTAATTTATTATACAATTATTGTCTTTAATCTTATTATACTAATTATTGTCTTTAATCTTATTATACTAATTATTGTCTTTAATCCTTATTATACTAATTATTGTCTTTAATGCTTATTATACTAATTATTGTCTTTAATCCTATTATACTAATTATTGTCTTTAATCCTTATTATACTAATTATTGCTTTAATCTTATTATCTAATTATTGTCTTTAATCCTTATTATACTAATTATTGTCTTTAATCCTTATTATACTAATTATTTCTTTAATCCTTATTTACTATTATTGTCTTTACCTTATTATACTAATTATTGTCTTTAACCTTATTATACTAATTATTGTCTTTATCCTTATTATCTAATATTGTCTTTAATCCTTATTATACTAATTATTGTCTTAATCCTTATTATACTAATTATTGTCTTTAATCCTATTATACTAATTATTGTCTTTAATCCTTATTAACTAATTATTGTCTTTAATCCTTATTATACTAATTATTGTCTTTAATCCTTATTATACTAATTATTGTCTTTAATCCTTATTATACTAATTATTGTCTTTAACATGCTTATTATACTAATTATTGTCTTTAATCCTTATTATACTAATTATTGTCTTTAATCCTTATTATACTAATTATTGTCTTTAATCCTTATTATACTAATTATTGTCTTTAATCCTTATTATACTAATTATTGTCTTTAATCCTTATTATACTAATTATTGTCTTTAATCCTTATTATACTAATTATTGTCTTTAATCCTTATTATACTAATTATTGTCTTTAATCCTTATTATACTAATTATTGTCTTTAATCCTTATTATACTAATTATTGTCTTTAACACGCTTATTATACTAATTATTGTCTTTAATCCTTATTATACTAATTATTGTCTTTAATCCTTATTATACTAATTATTGTCTTTAATCCTTATTATACTAATTATTGTCCAGTAATCCCCCATAGTCTCAACCTAGTCAGGGAATCCCAGAGTATTTCCAGAAGTCAGATTTCACATGCTACTCTCCAAGCACTATCCCAACGCCATTTCACTCATCAATCAGTACAGACTATCTTTGGAGAGGAGGCAACTGTCCTTGTTCTGACGCTATTATCGCCCATGATGCCAAATTAGATTTTCTTTCTCTGTAATAACTCCTGCTTTTCTGTTTGCTTGAGTTGTATCCCTAATAAACGGGATACTACTGAGCAGTTGCTGTCTTGTATCTTTGGCATTTCATGATAATTAATTGGGGAATATCAAAAATCGTGGGAATCCGCGAAATCGCGGAGATCTTAAATCCGTAATAACAAAGCACTTGCCATCATTATATCTCCCTTAACCGACTGGTTATTACTGTTTGAGTACAGTGTACTTTTACATGGCAGCAGTTATTCCTATGAAGTACACTGTCACAATCCTCAAATCCACAAATCACAAATCACAAAGTCACAAATCCCCCGAAATACACTGTTGCACGCCTCAGACTTTGCTAGAAGGTAAAACCCCACTGAAGAACACTCTCACAAGCCTCAGATGTTGCTAGAAGGTCAAACCACACTGAAATACATTGTTACAAACCGCAGATGTTGCTAGAGAGTAAGCCCCTACTGAAGTACACTGTCAAAACCCTCAGATGTTGCTAGAAGGTAAAGCCCACTGAGCCGATCACACAGTGGCAGCTTTGAGTCGGGGGTTTATCGGGCAGTCGGGCCCGTCCTGATATGACGTTAGATGCTGCCAGGACGTAAAACTCCAACAACCAACCAATCACACGAACAGCTGGTGGGACAGTTAACTTACGTAGATGAGGCAGAGCCAGCCTGCACCCGGACTGCCATCATCAAAGACGCGTCTAAACAGGAGGACTCGGGCTGCCACACAGGCCTAAATCAGGCCTAAATCAGGCCTAAATCAGGCCTAAATCAGGCGCCTTTGTAGTCATACCCGGCCCGAGTACCCCTCGAGCCCGCCCCAGCCCGCCCCAGCCCCCCCAGCCTGCCCCAGCCCGCCCCAGCCCGCCCCAGCCCGCCCCAGCCTGCCCCAGCCCGCCCCAGCCCGCCCCAGCCCGCCCCAGCCCGCCCCAGCCCGCCCCAGCCTGCCCCAGCCCGCCCCAGCCTGCCCCAGCCCGCCCTAGCCCGCCCCCAGCCTGCCCAGCCCCCCCAGCCCGCCCCACCCTCCCCAGCCCGCCCCAGCCCGCCCCAGCCCGCCCCAGCCCGCCCCAGCCCGCCATGACTCGCCCTGTCGTCTGCTGGGAACAAATGTCGTTTGCAGAAATCAAAGTACCATTCGTTTTGAACAATTTCCCTGAAACTTAGCCATTATTTCATCAAAGTCGTAGATTGCCACTAAATGCAGTAGTCTGTGATACTCACTCTGTGGCAGGCTTTTGAGTCCTTTTGTTCTCCTAGAAGTCGACCCGTCAGGTGGAGGTCGCAGCTGTCCATCTGGCCTGTCGGCATTCACGCCTGTTTCCTTTTTATGTACAGGCCGGAGTAGTAAGTTCAAAACACTACCCCACAAAAACACTACAGTAGTGTTTTCAACCAACGTTCAAAACACTACCATAGTTGAAGGTAGGTTCGAAACACTACTGTGGCCACGCTCAAAACACTATCCTTAAGTTCAAAACACTACCTTTAACTTTAAGTTCAAAACACTACTCTAATTTGTTTTTAATAATTGCTGCATATTCATTGTCATTTGTAGTAGGGTGAAGCAGTATGCAGTAAGGTGGGGCAGAATGCAGTAGGGTCGGGCAGTGTGTAGAAGTGTGGGGCAGTATGCAGTAGGGTGGGGAAGTATGCAGTAGGGTGGGGAAGTATGCAGTAGGATGGGGCAGTATGTAGTAAGGTGGGGCAGTAGGGGTTGTTGTTGTTGGTTGTTGTTTTGTCGTAGCAACATCTAAGGTCATATCAAGATGGGTACCGACTTATGACAGTGCGCACTCATGGTGACTTTATAGTGTTGCCCCACTGGAAAATCAAGCCGCTGGCACAATGACCCGATATCCCACTCAGTCACATTATCCTGACACTGAGACTCACATGATTGATTGATTTGATTGATTGGTGGTTGCTTTACGCCGTGTCGGCAGCATAGGCCATATTCACGGCGAGAAATGTTAGTTTTTTGTTCAAACCATCGCTTTTACATGTAAAAGCAGACAATCAATTATGTGCCAATAGACACTAATTAAATTAGAAAGCTCACAATCATATATTTGTGGTCAAGGGAAACAAATTCCCATAGAAAAAGAAAAGTTTTATTAATAATTGATAGAATCCATTTAGTAAACTATATGAGGTGGTACAGTCCAGCTGCCCTCAAAAAGGCTAAAATGTTTTCCTGTTTTACCTTAGTAAAAAGGTCATGCATACTGTCTGCAGTGTAGAACCGTTGGCGCAGGGCCAAAAAATCAACGCAACTTAGTAAAATGTGTTTGAGTGTCAGTGGGGACTGACACCCAATACATTCAGGGGGAGGTTCCCCCTTGAGCAGAAAAGCATGTGTAAGCCACGAGTGGCCAATACGGCAGCGGCTAAGGACCACTTGGTCCCGCCGACCTCCCGCATGAGTCTGTGGTGGCTTTCCCACAGATGGTTCAATTTCTTTAAGTTTATTAATGTTTTCATCCCACTCATGTTGCCATTTGGATTTTATGTGGGTGGCTATTAGTGGTTTCAGATCAGAGTGAGGGATCAGACACGGTTCAAGATCACAGTTCAGGGCCTTCTTCGCAGCCCGATCAGCTCGTTCGTTTCCTTGTATGCCAGCATGGCCAGGCACCCAGCACAGGTGGATATCATACCCATCTGTTGTCAGTTGGTTCATTTTATAAATGACCGTTGCTAGAATAGGGTGATTCGTTTTCAGTCCAGCAACAGCCAGGAGGCAAGAGAACGAATCACTGTATATAACATAGTTAGTGTGGTTGGATACCTCGATACACTCTAAAGCGAGAAGGAGTGCTCGGGCTTCTGCAGTGAAAATCGAGCTCTGATCGGGCAAACGTACACCAAATTTTTCCCGTCGGCAGACTGCCGCAGCAGCTACCCGGCTTTGGTCTTTCGAACCATCAGTGTATATGGAGAGGTGGTCTGCAAACTGCCCTTGAATCTCTGCATGCAGTCCTTGGTACTCGAGTGGATGTGTCCCAGACTTCCTCAGTTCCGTGAGTCGGAGGATAACCGATGGCTTTCTCAACGACCACGGGGGATGTTCTGGGACTTTGGCATCCTCCAACACGTTCAAATCCACGCCCAAGGCCTCCAAATGAGGTTTCATTCGGAGCCTCAGTGGCCGGATGTAATTTGGCCTGGCTTCATACCTGGATTCGTCATGTTGCTCGAATAGACAATTGTGTGCAGGATTCAATGCATTAGTTTTTATCTTGACTACATATTGCATGGCCAGTTTGATTCTCCTGTTGTTAAGTGATGGTTCATTGGCTTCGACATAAAGGCTCTGAACTGGTGAGGTGCGGAAGGCCCCAAGGGCCAGGCGCAGTCCCTGGTGGTGGATCGTGTCTAGCAGCCCAATATATGATTTCCTTGTGGAACCGTATACTATGCTGCTGTAATCCACTCGTGAACGAACCAAGGTTCTGTACACGGAGAGCAGAACATCTCTGTCCGCTCCCTACTCTGAGCTGGACAGCACCCTCAGAATATCCAGCGCTTTCAGGCATCTTGTTTTCAGGTACTTTATATGTGGCACAAAAGACAGTTTTGCGTCGAGAATGAGGATCCCCATCCAGGGTCAGCTCCGGTTCCGCATGCATTCTACGCAGCAGGCAGAAGTGCATGCAGACTGTTTTGGTCTTGGAAAATTTGAAACCGTTCAGAACTGACCATCGATGGATCCCATTTATGCTTGGTCGTAGCTGTCTCTCTATGACATTCATGTTAGCACCGCTGTAATATAAAACAAAGTCGTCCACGAAAAGACTACATGATTCATATAACTCACATAGTCACATAACTGGGATGGCTTACATAACTCACATAGTTCACATAACTCACATAACTCACATAGCTAAGAAAACTCACATAGCTCACATAGGTCTCATACCTCACTTGACTCTCATAACTCACATGATTAATATATCTCACAAAGTCACATAACTGGGATAGATTACATAACTCGCATAGTTCACATAACTCACATAACTCAGAAAACTCACATAGCTCTCACAACTCACATGATTCAAATAACTCACATAGCTCTCATAACTCACATGATTCATATAACTCACTTAGTTCACCTTTCTCAGAAAACTCAGACAACTCACATAACACTCATAACTCACATGATTCATATCATCATCATCATCATGCTGTCGGTCGCGATGCGACAAAGACTGCTTTCATTACTTGACTGCTGCTCTCATTGTACATTTCATGAAAGCTGCCTGCAAAAGTGTTGAAGTGCTGCTGGCTTTTGCAAGTTACCAGCGGCACTCTCTCGGGGAGCAAATAGAGGTTTCACACCGGCAAGAACATGTCAAGACAGGCGCAAAACTATTTGTCCCTGCAGTGGCTGGTCGGGAGATGTTGGGAGTTCCATACATCAACCGCCCTTAATGCTGCCACAGTGACATGGTTTTCTGTTTAGGGTTTGCTCCCTTAGCCTTCGGTTCTGTCAAGGACCTGTACCACAAGGCAGTGGTTTACAACTCTGCAAGGCAGGGGCGTCAAACTCCCTGAGGTATTGCTATACCTGAATTCATATAACTGACATACATCATATATCTCACATAAGCCTTGTGCCATACATAGACACATCACTCACACAACTCACCCAGTTCACATAATTCACATAACTCATATAAGTTGCATGGTTATCTGAAATAGTTCCAGGCTGGTTCTCTGGTTGCCCTTCAGCTGGTTATCTGAAGTAGTTCCAGGCTGGTTCTCTGGTTGCCCATCAGCTGGTTATCTGAAGTAGTTCCAGGCTGGTTCTCTGGTTGCTCTTCAGCTGGTTATCTGAAGTAGTTCCAGGCTGGTTCTCTGGTTGCCCTTCAGCTGGTTATCTGAAGTAGTTCCAGGCTGGTTCTCTGGTTGGTCTTCAGCTGGTTATCTGAAGTATTTCCAGGCTGGTTCTCTGGTTGCCCTTCAGCTGGTTATCTGAAATAGTTCCAGGCTGGTTTTCTGGTTGCTCTTCAGCTGGTCGTCTGAAGTAGTTCCAAGCTGGTTCTCTGGTTGGTCTTCAGCTGGTTATCTGAAGTAGTTCCAGGCTGGTTCTCTGGTTGCCCTTCAGCTGGTTATCTGAAGTAGTTCCAGGCAGGTTCTCTGGTTGCCCTTCAGCTGGTTATCTGAAGTAGTTCCAGGCTGGTTCTCTGGTTGCCCTTCAGCTGGTTATCTGAAGTAGTTCCAGGCAGGTTCTCTGGTTGCCCTTCAGCTGGTTATCTGAAGTAGTTCCAGGCTGGTTCTCTGGTTGCCCTTCAGCTGGTTATCTGCATTAGTTCAGGCTGGTTCTCTGGTTTCCCTTCAGCTGGTTATCTGAAGTAGTTCCAGGCTGGTTCTCTGGTTGCTCTTCAGCTGGTTATCTGAAGTAGTTCCAGGCTGGTTCTCTGGTTGGTCTTCAGCTGGTTGTCTGAAGTAGTTCCAGGCTGGTTCTCTGGTTGCCCTTCAGCTGGTTATCTGAAGTAGTTCCAGGCTGGTTCTCTGGTTGCCCTTCAGCTGGTTATCTGAAGTAGTTCCAGGCTGGTTCTCTGGTTGGTATTCAGCTGGTTATCTGAAGTAGTTCCAGGCCGGTTCTCTGGTTGCCCTTCAGCTGGTTATCTGAAGTAGTTCCAGGCTGGTTCTCTGGTTGCTCTTCAGCTGGTTATCTGAAGTAGTTCCAGGCTGGTTCTCTGGTTGCCCTTCAGCTGGTTATCTGAAGTAGTTCCAGGCTGGTTCTCTGGTTGCTCTTCAGCTGGTTATCTGCATTAGTTCAGGCTGGTTCTCTGGTTTCCCTTCAGCTGGTTATCTGAAGTAGTTCCAGGCTGGTTCTCTGGTTGCCCTTCAGCTGGTTATCTGAAGTAGTTCTAGGCTGGTTCTCTGGTTGCCCTTCAGCTGGTTATCTGAAGTAGTTCCTGACTGGTTCTCTGGTTGCCCTTCAGCTGGTTATCTGAAGTAGTTCCTGACTGGTTCTCTGGTTGCCCTTCAGCTGGTTATCTGAAGTAGTTCCAGGCTGGTTCCTGGTTGTTTCCCGGCTGTCTCCCGGCTGTTTCCCGGCTGGTTCCCGGCTGGTTCCGGGCTTGTCCCATGCTGCCTCACACCATACACTAGTAGCGCACGCCGACTTGTCCGGAACCAGCGTTCAGAGGAGCACGTGACCGCGGTCCAAGAACAGCCGACATTCCGCCATGATTGATCCGGCGTCCGCCACTCTCCCAGAAGCACCCGCGCCATTACAGGCCCACTTCCGCTTCCTGCTGCGTCCACTGCGAGCACGCCGTCTGTATGTGTTTATTCTCTCACAGTCCGTACTCTACTTTAAAGTTGCACAGCCAGGTGGATTCGAGTTTGTCATATGGAGCGGGACGTAGCTCAGGCGGTACAGTGTCCACCTGTGAAGGTGTCATCATCCGATCCATCCTGCTCACCGGACCCATTTGCAGTTTGGGCTATTTTCCATTCCAACCAATGGTCCTCAACTAGTTCATCAAAGGATGTGGTATGTGCTGTCCTGTCTGTGGAAAAGTGCATGTAAAACACCCCTCACTGCTTATTGGAAAGAGTAGCCAATGTGGTGGCAGCGAGTTGCCTCCAAAGAAATATGTCTGAATGACCATGAAAGAGACCTGAGATAGAATGAGATGGTTCAAGTCTGTAGAGTCAGAGCTCGCTCCTTACCTAATACATGAAGTGACACGGGTGGAGTTTGAAGTGTAGAGTGGTTTTGGTTTAATCAGCCACTGCATTTATAGTACATTGAAATATATAGTAAATCACAGCTCAGGAATAATCATGTGACTAACACCCCAGACCAGAGCAACCTAAATGCACACTACCTAATCAGGCTACATGTATGAGATGGTATTTAGGCACCTCTGACAGACACAGTACATTGAAGATGGGTAGGTGGCACATGCACCAATCACAACTCAGAAATACTCAGCTGACCAATACCTACACCAGAGCAACCTAAATAACACTACCTAGTTAGGCTACATGCATGACATGGCTTTTAGGGACCTCTGTCAGACACAGTACATGATAGTCAAAATAGAGTGAGTCACCAAGCAGGTGCTCCAAAGAAGGACTGTCCCTGCAGAGAGGTGACACACCACGATGGATATACTTCTCATAAGAATGGACACAACCGGAGGATTTTACCATATGCTTGACGTCCAATAGCCGATGATAAAAATCAATGTGCACCTTGAGGCTTTGGGTTTGTCATTTTCTGCCATGCCATTTGGGTTTGTCATTTTCTTCCATTCCAAGTAAACAATATCGGGTCATTCCAAGGAAACAATCTGGGATCATTCCAAATAAACAATCTGGGTAATTTCATATAAACAATATGGGGCCATTCCAAATCAACAATATGAAGAATTCAGGCGCAATTCCCCATAAAAGGTTTTTACCCGAAAATAAATTTAATTCTCACTAATTCCACTTTTCTTATGATCACATGGTTATGGAGCAATGAACAAAAAAGTAGGGATATATATCAAAACAAACCTTTTTGAAGGTTTGATTCCACTGTTTATCTCAACTTTTGGATTGGCATTTACGGGGGTTTGCGCCTGAACTGTTAATATATAAAGTCGACCTTGCCTTACCTTAGTTGGAAGTGACTTTGTTTTAAAATGACTAACTTGAGAGATATTTGAAGTACAAACTTGAAACATTAACTACAATAAATAAGTAAATCAGGAAAGAGATAAACAATCTGGGGGCATTGCAAATACAAAATCTGGGAACATTCCAAATAACCAATCTGGGACCACTCCATGTAAACAATCTGGGAACATTCCATATAAACAACTGGTTATTTGGAATGGTCACGCATAACCAATCTGGGACTATTCAAAATAAACAATCTGGGACCATTCAAAATCAACAATCTGGGGGCCACTCCATATAAACAATCTGGGGCCATTCCAAAGTAACAATCTGGGGCCATTCAAAATAAACGGTCTGAGACCATTCCAAATAAACAATCTGGATCCATTCCAAGCCAACAATCTAAGGTCGTTCCAAACCAAGAATATGGGGCCCTTTCACATAAACATTCTGGGGCAATTCCAAATAAACAATCTGGGGTCATTCCAAATAAACAATGTGGGACCCTTCCAAAGAAACAATCTAGGGCCTTTCCACATAAACAATCTGGAGCCATTCCAAGTAAACAATATCGGGTCATTCCAAGGAAACAATCTGGGATCATTCCAAATAAACAATCTGGGTAATTACATATAAACAATATGGGGCCATTCCAAATCAACAATCTGGGACCATTCCAAATCAACAATTTGGGGCCATTTCGAATAAGCAATCTGGGACCATTCCAAATAAGCAATCTGGGGCAATTCCAAATAAACAATCTGGTAGTATTCCAAATAAACAAACTGAGTGGCCATTCCAAATCAACAGTCTGGGACCATTCCAAATCAACAATCTGGGATCATTCCAAATCAACAATCTGGGGCCATTCCAAATCAACAGTCTGGGACCATTCCAAATCAACAATCTGGGATCATTCCAAATCAACAATCTGGGACCATTCCAATTCAACAATCTGGGATCATTCCAAATCAACAGTCTGGGACCATTCCAAATCAACAATCTGGGGCCATTCCAAATCAACAATCTGGGATCATTCCAAATCAACAATCTGGGATCATTCCAAATCAACAATCTGGGATCATTCCAAATCAACAATCTGGGACCATTCCAAATCAACAATCTGGGATCATTCCAAATCAACAATCTGGGATCATTCCAAATCAACAATCTGGGACCATTCCAAATCAACAATCTGGGATCATTCCAATTCAACAGTCTGGGACCATTCCAAATCAACAATCTGGGATCATTCCAAATCAACAATCTGGGACCATTCCAAATCAACAATCTGGGATCATTCCAAATCAACAGTCTGGGACCATTCCAAATCAACAATCTGGGATCATTCCAAATCAACAATCTGGGGCCATTCCAAATCAACAGTCTGGGACCATTCCAAATCAACAGTCTGGGACCATTCCAAATCAACAGTCTGGGACCATTCCAAATCAACAATCTGGGATCATTCCAAATCAACAACCTGGGGCCATTCCAAATCAACAATCTGGGGCCATTCCAAATCAACAATCTGGGACCATTCCAAATCAACAATCTGGGGCCATTCCAAATCAACAATCTGGGGCCATTCCAAATCAACAACCTGGGGCCATTCCAAATCAACAACCTGGGGCCATTCCAAATCAACAATCTGGGACCATTCCAAATCAACAATCTGGGATCATTCCAAATCAACAATCTGGGATCATTCCAAATCAACAACCTGGGGCCATTCCAAATCAACAGTCTGGGACCATTCCAAATCAACAATCTGGGATCATTCCAAATCAACAGTCTGGGGCCATTCCAAATCAACAATCTGGGACCATTCCAAATCAACAGTCTGGGACCATTCCAAATCAACAGTCTGGGACCATTCCAAATCAACAATCTGGGATCATTCCAAATCAACAATCTGGGGCCATTCCAAATAAACAATCTGGGGCCATTCCAAATAAACAATCTGGGGCCATTCCAAATAAACAATCTGGGGCCATTCCAAATCAACAATCTGGGGCCATTCCAAATCAACAATCTGGGGCCATTCCAAATCAACAATCTGGGGCCATTATAAATTAACAATTTGGGGCCATTCCAAATCATCAATCTGGGACCATTCCAAACAAACAATTTGGGGTCATTCCAAATAAACAATCTTGGGCCATTCTAAATAAAGAATCTGGGCCATACCATATAAAGAATCTGGGGCCATTCCAAATAAAGAATATGGAGCCATTCCAGCAGAAAGAGTGGGAGACTTGACTGAAACAGTCCTGTGTGCTTGTCTGTTTGTTTGGGTTTTACATCCTGGCAACATCTAAGGGCATCTACTGTCCAAACAAAGCTACATTTATTACTACTTAAATAAGTAATAGATGCTACGACATCAGCATAATTAGGAATTAATTGTCGATAATATCCTGCATATGGGACTATTTTACATGAGGATGGTTACCGATTGTGACGGTGCTGTCCCACTGGGAGACCATGCTAATGGGCTCTGTGTATTGGGTACTTGTTGTACTGTCCCACTGGGAGACCACGCTAATGGGCTGTGTTTACTGGGTACTTGTTGTACTGTCCCACTGGGAGACCACGCTAATCGGTTGTGTTTACTGGGTACTTGTTGTATTGTCCCACTGGGAGACCATGCTAATGGGCTCTGTTTATTGGGTACTTGTTGTGCTGTCCCACTGGGAGACCATGCTAATGGGCTCTGTTTATTGGGTACTTGTTGTACTGCCCGACTGGGAGACCATGCTAATGCGCTGTGTTTACTGGGTACTTGTTGTACTGTCCCACTGGGAAACCACACTAATGGGCTGTGTTTACTGGGTACTTGTTGTACTGTCCCACTGGGAGACCACGCTAATGGGCTGTGTGTATTGGATACTTGTTGTACTGTCCCACTGGGAGACCATGCTAATGCGCTGTGTTTACTGGGTACTTGTTGTACTGTCCCACTGGGAGACCACGCTAATGGGCTGTGTTTACTGGGTACTTGTTGTACTGTCCCACTGGGAAACCACGCTAATGGGCTGTGTTTACTGGGTACTTGTTGTACTGTCCCACTGGGAGACCATGCTAATGGGCTGTGTTTACTGGGTACTTGTTGTACTGTCCCACTGGGAGACCATGCTAATGGGCTGTGTTTATTGGGTACTTGTTGTACTGTCCCACTGGGAGACCATGCTAATGGGCTGTTTACTGGGTACTTGTTGTACTGTCCCACTGGGAGACCAGGCTAATGGTCTGTGTTTACTGGGTACTTGTTGTACTGTCCCACTGGGAGACCACGCTAATGCGCTGTTTTTACTGGGTACTTGTTGTACTGTCCCACTGGGAGACCATGCTAATGGGCTGTTTACTGGGTACTTGTTGTACTGTCCCACTGGGAGACCATGCTAATGGGCTGTGTTTACTGGGTACTTGTTGTACTGTCCCACTGGGAGACCATGCTAATGGGCTGTTTACTGGGTACTTGTTGTACTGTCCCACTGGGAGACCAGGCTAATGGGCTGTGTTTACTGGGTACTTGTTGTACTGTCCCACTGGGAGACCACGCTAATGGGCTGTGTTTACTGGGTACTTGTTGTACTGTCCCACTGGGAAACCACGCTAATGGGCTGTGTTTATTGGGTACTTGTTGTACTGTCCCACTGGGAGACCATGCTAATGCGCTGTTTTTACTGGGTACTTGTTGTACTGTCCCACTGGGAGACCACACTAATGGGCTGTGTTTACTGGGTACTTGTACTGTCCCACTGGAGACCACGCTAATCGGTTGTGTTTACTGGTTACCTGTACCTACCAGACAATGCCCATGTGCAAGCAATCCACGATGCAAACATAACTCTTCATATCGACCACCTGCTGAACTAGCTGAGAAGTGAGATAGCTGAGAAGTGAGATAGCTGAGAAGTGATATAGCTGAGAAGTGAGATAGCTGAGAAGTGAGATAACTGAGAAGTGAGATAGCAAAGAAGAGAGATAACTGAGAAGTGAGATAACTGAGAAATGGAGTTAGCTGAGAAGTGAGATAGCTGAGAAGTGATATAGCTGATAAGTGAGATAGCTGAGAAGTGAGATAACTGAGAAGTGAGATAGCAAAGAAGTGAGATAACTGAGAAGTGAGATAACTGAGAAATGGAGTTAGCTGAGAAGTGAGATCGCTGAGAAGTGAGATCGCTAAGAAGTGAGATTGCTGAGAAGTAAGATCGTTGAGAAGTGAGATAACTGAGATAGCTGCAGTGACGTGAGACTCCCTTCCCGGCATCCCCTCCTTCTGTCAGCTGAGTGACAGCCTCTCGGGTTAGGCCACGCCCATCCGGCACGTTTTCTATTTCCTGTTCAATATTGATGAAGACTTTTAAAAGAACCTCATAAAAAAGACCTGCTAAAGTGATTAGCTGATTAGTGAATTACCCGGACAGGTCTTTTTGTTATTGTCAACGAATTCCAAGCACGTTTAATTAATGCTTAGCATCTCTCCTGCCAGGTGTTACTGACAAATTGCCATCAGCAATTATCTAAATCATTAAAGATTAACTTCTGGAGTGGCGGATAACCGACTGGTAGAGCACTTGTTCTCGTAGGATCGAGCTCCATCCGAGTCAAACCAATGACTTACAGGATGTATGCTTGTCACTGCCGAGCCAGGCGCTTGGCAGCACTAGGATAGTGCAATGTCTGATTGACTCAGTGTCAGGATAGAGTGACTGAGAGGAATATCGGGTCATGGTGCTGGCAGTGCGGTGGACTGAATGGGCTGCACTATAAAGCCCCCTTTTGTGCGCACTGCAACCAGCTGGTATCTGCCCTAGTATGAACTGAGTTGTTGCTAAGATATAAAACCCCAATACCGAAGCAAATATCAATGAAGATTTAGTAATAGTCAGATGGTTGGTTGTTGGAATTTTACGTCCTAGCAACATCTAAGGTCATATTACGACGGTTTTAGTCAAATGTTTGTCCTCCAGAGGGGGTTTTGAGAGTTGGTTTGGAAGTGCTTTGGGTTTAGGGTTTGCGGGACTTCAGGGGGGGGGGGGGGGACGAGTTTGCAGGCTTTGGAATCTAATGTTTATTGGGGTTTGAGGTGTATATTTGGGGGTTTGGGGGTGTGAGATGTAGGTTGGTTGGTTGAAGGTTTATGTCCTGGCAATATTTAAGGTCATATCAGGTCAGGTCAGTACCTGTAACAGTGCACACTCATACTCATATCCACTTAATAGTGCTGCCTCACTGGGAGACCAGACCACCAGCACCATGACCTGCTATCTCACTCAGTCATATTATCCTGACACTGAGCCAACCAGTCCTTGCCCTATCCTAATAATGGCGAGCACCTAACCAACTTTGGACGTACTTAGCTAATAATGGCGAGCACCTGGCTAGGAAGCGACAAGTATCAACATTTAAGTCATTGGTTTGACTCGACCAGGGTTTGAACCTGTGGCTTCGAATCCCACGATCTACCAAAACGGGAGACGGACGCTCAACTCATTCGGCCACCCCGTCTGGTGGCCTTCGCTGACTGGATCATGTCGTTCCTGGCTGACTTCAAGCGGTTCAATCCATGCAGACCCCACTTTCCCTACATCCCAAGCGCGCCTGCGCGACGTGGGTCATTAACGCTCACTTCCGGTCAGGTGGGTGCCCACAATCCCCGCCAGCTGTCGCAAGTAGGTCCTGCGCCCTCCGCCGGGTGGCGCGCCGGTTCAGCGGCTGAGAAGCTGCAGGATCAATAGTAAGCGAGCCGAGGGTAAACACGCGCTATTTATAGCAGGCGGAGACTCCCCCTGGCGGCAGTGCTCGTCACCACGCAATGAGACGCGCTAATTCGAGACGAGACTGGCGGGAACACAACAGGCTGTCCGCGCATTTGTTTGATGGGCAGAGGGCGCAGCTGCCATGTGTGTTTGTGTGTTTGTGTGTGTGTTTGTGTATGTTTGTGTTTGTGTGTTTGTGTGTGTGTTTGTGTGGTTGTGTGTGTTTGTGCATGTGTGTTGGTGTGTGTTGGTGTGTGTTTGTGTGCATGTGTGTGTTTGTGTTGTGTGTGTTTGTGTGTGTTTGTCTGTGCCTATTCCAGTGCTGCCCTTTTGTGTTGCTAATGTGCTCCGTGACGCCCCCTGGTGGTGTGAATGTGCACCACCTGTACCATGACGCCCCATGGTGGTGTGAATGTGCACCACCTGTACCATGACGCCCCCTGGTGATGTGAATGTGCACCACCTGTACCATGACGCCCCCTGGTGATGTGAATGTGCACCACCTGTACCATGACGCCCCCTGGTGATGTCAATGATTGTGCACCACCTGCACCTTGACGCCCCCTGGTGTTGTGAATGTGCACCTTGACGCCCCCTGGTGTTGTGAATGTGCACCTTGACGCCCCCTCGTGTTGTGAATGTGCTCCGTGACGCCCTCTGGTGGTGCGCGCGTGTACCACCTGCTCTGTGACGCCCCCTGGTGGTGAGGACAGCCCCCCTCCGGGTGCTTCGCTCCTAGTGTGAGGTTGATGAGTGTTGGTCGCCGTCCATTGGGGAGTGTGTGAGGATATTGTTAGTTGTTAGTTTTACTTTGCGTCTTGTTTAATCCCGCCATCACCATGACTACGTCTTGTTACATTAAACATAACTCACACAAAACTGTTTAATGGTCCTCTCTCTTACTCACCTCTGTCACCACCGCTTCTTATATCAAACATAACTCACACAAAGCTGTTTACTGGGCCTCACTCTTACACGCCTCTGTCACCACCACTTCTTATATCAAACATAACTCACACAAAGCTGTTTACTGGGCCTCTGTCTTACATGCCTCTGTCACCACCGCTTCTTATATCAAACATAACTCACACAAAGCTGTTTACTGGGCCTCTCTCTTACACGCCTCTGTCACCACCGCTTCTTATATCAAACATAACTCACACAAGTGTTTCTGGGCCTCTCTCTTGTTTACGGGCCCACTCTTACACGCCCGTCACCACGCTTCTTATACAAACATAACTCACACAAAGCTGTTACTGGCTCTCTCTTACACGCCTCTGTCACCACCGCTTCTTATATCAAACATAACTCACACAAAGCTGTTTACTGGGCCTCACTCTTACACGCCTCTGTCACCACCGCTTCTTATATCAAACATAACTCACACAAAGCTGTATACTGGTCCTCTCTCTTACTCACCTCTGTCACCACTGCTTCTTCTCTCAAACATAACTCACACAAAGCTGTTTACTGGGCCTCACTCTTACACGCCTCTGTCACCACCGCTTCTTATATCAAACATAACTCACACGAAGCTGTTTACTGGGCCTCTCTCTTACACGCCTCTGTCACCACCGCTTCTTATATCAAACATAACTCACACAAAGCTGTTTACTGGGCCTCTCTCTTACACGCCTCTGTCACCACCGCTTCTTATATCAAACATAACTCACACAAAGCTGTTTACTGGGCCTCTCTCTTACAAGCCTCTGTCACCACCGCTTCTTATATCAACCATAACTCACACAAAGCTGTTTACTGGGCCTCTCTCTTACACGCCTCTGTCACCACCGCTTCTTATATCAAACATAACTCACACAAAGCTGTTTACTGGGCCTCTCTCTTACACGCCTCTGTCACCACCGCTTCTTATATCAAACATAACTCACACAAAGCTGTTTACTGGGCCTCTCTCTTACACGCCTCTGTCACTACCGCTTCTTATATCAAACATAACTCACACAAAGCTGTTTACTGGGCCTCTCTCTTACACACCTCTGTCACCACCGCTTCTTATATCAAACATAACTCACACAAAGCTGTTTACTGGGCCTCTCTCTTACACACCTCTGTCACCACCGCTTCTTATATCAAACATAACTCACACAAAGCTGTTTACTGGTCCTCTTTCTTACACGCCTCTGTCACTACCGCTTCTTATATCAAACATAACTCACACAAAGCTGTTTACTGGTCCTCTTTCTTACACGCCTCTGTCACCACCGCTTCTTATATCAAACATAACTCACACAAAGCTGTTTACTGGTCCTCTTTCTTACACGCCTCTGTCACTACCGCTTCTTATATCAAACATAACTCACACAAAGCTGTTTACTGGTCCTCTTTCTTACACGCCTCTGTCACTACTGCTTCTTATATCAAACATAACTCACACAAAGCTGTTTACTGGTCCTCTTTCTTATACCCCTGTCACACTACGACGTAACGAGCCAACGTGAGCCTAACGTGATGATTTTTCGTCATTACGTTGCCGTACGTTGGGTCACGTTATGATGACGTCATAATGACGTTAGAGTGACGTCGAGCTACGTCATGTTACGTCGTGTTACGTCGGCGCGCGTCGAGGTTTTGAACCTGTTCAAAACTTTCGACGTATCTCAACGTGAAGCCGTTACGTTGGGATGACGTGACAATGACGTTAGGTTGACGTTCCGCGATCGTTATAGCAGCGTAAATGACGTTAGAGTCACGTTATGTCACGTCAGACCGACGGCCCGGGTGGGAGCAACGTGTGGGCAGCGTTTTGCACGTTACGGTCACGTTACGGTCACGTTACGGTCACGTTACGGTCACGTTACGGTCACGTTACGGTCACGTTACGGTCACGTTACGGTCACGTTACGGTCACGTTACGGTCACGTTACGGTCATGTTACGGTCACGTTACGGTCACGTTACGGTCACGTTACGGTCACGTTACGGTCAAGTTACGGTCACGTTACGTTCACGTCACACCCGTTACGGCGACGTTACGCTCACGTTACACTAACGCCCGGTCACGTCGCCAATTACCCCTCCCCTCTAACGTTGTCACGTTACAGCTAACGTCACGACGTACACCCACGTTACTTTCACGTTACGCTCACGTCAACTACGTTGCATTCACGTCCACAATTTGCATATTACGCCGATAACTTCGACGTGATATCATTATTTTCACGTTGTGGTTACGCTGACGTAGTCACGTCGTAGTGTGACAGGGCCATCACACGCCTCTGTCACTACTGCTTCTTATATCAAACATAACTCACACAAAGCTGTTTACTGGTCCTCTTTCTTACACGCCACTGTCACCACCGCTTCTTATATCAAACATAACTCACACAAAGCTGTTTACTGGGCCTCTCTCTTACAAGCCTCTGTCACCACCGCTTCTTATATCAAACATAACCAACATGGATTAGCACTCACACACAATAAAAACAATGCGTGGATATTATTCTCAGAGCCGAACAAGGCGGGTTTACTACACACTGGAACTCCCTCGTCCATTCTGACAGTCGCACCAGTTGTCTCTGTTTCATGACCGTGAAATGTTGACAACTCTGGAGGCTCCTTATTTAGCTCCTCACGCATGCGCAGCGTCTCACTGCCAAGCCGGCCTCGTGCTGGCAGCTCTCCGCCATGACGGTCACGTGACCGACTGTAACCAACAGCCGCCGGACATACACGGTGCGGGCGCCTAATTTCCGGTGTGGAGCGGTGCATTGTGGGAACTGGGAGCGGGGAGTGCACGCGCACCACGCCGAGTATTCGGCTTGTTTGTTTGTTCGGGGTTTGCTTCCTAGCAACATCTAAGTTCATCTCCTGAAGGGTAGCGATTTGTGACAGTGCACATTCACGGTGACTTACTAGTACTGTCCTACTGGGTTCTTTGTTTGTTGTTTCCTTCTTTTCGTTTTGCATCCTAGCAACATCTAAGGTAATATCAGGACGCGCACCGATTTGTGACATTGCACACTCATGCCAACTTCATAGTGTTGTCCTACTAGGAGATCAGACTGCCGGCACCATGAGCCGATATCCCCCAGTCTCATTATCATGACACTGTGCTAACCAGTCCTTGCCCTGTCCTATTAATGTCCAGGTCCAGGCTAGGAAGGGACAAGGATCAATGTTATAAGTCATTGCTTTGACTTGACAAGGAACCAAACTCCCGACCTTCACGACAGGCTCGCGCTCTACCGATTCGGCCTCTGCGCCCGGTCACAATGTGTCCAGTAATTGAGCGGTATAAATAATTATTTATGCAAACATTGTTAAGAATGCGTGATATATGGTTCTAAGGGGTGGTTGGAGCGGCCTGGGGAGCCGGGTGCAATCCAACAAGTAGGACTAGCCGGTCGTGGTGGCGAGCAGCCAGTCAGGGTAGAGTGAGTTGGGTCAGTTAAGCTGCAGATTTGTAAGTGAGAAAAGCCAGCAACTTGCATTGTGTACAGTAATCGCACTAAATTGTCTTCTTATGTCGTGTATATTTTAATATGGCAATATTATTACTAATGAAGCATTGCTGTCTGGTTAGTTCCATGAATCGCCACTGTCCGGAACTGGCGCCACTGTCGTCTCCGTTGCAGACGCAGTAAGCTAAGAAGCACCATGATGACTCCAGCTTTGCCTCTGCCCCATACATCATCTCTTGGCAGGTGCTTTGTCCGAGTTCACTGTGGAATACAAAGTATTACCGAATTGTGTTACATTAGTGCAACGCCTCTCGTATAACAGTCAAATAATTCTTCCGGTATACAGAAATCTTAATGTTACATCAGTGCAACGCCTCTCGTATAACAGTCAAATAATACTTTCGGTATACAGAAATCTTAACGTTACATCAGTGCAATGCCAGTCACATATAACAATCAAATAATACTTCCAGTTTACAGAAATCTTAGCATTAAATAAGTGCAACGCCTCTCATATAACAGTCAAATAATACTTTCGGTTTCAAGAAATCTTAGCATTAAATAAGTGCAACGCCTCTCATATAACAGTCAAATAATACTTCCGGTTTACAGAAATCTTGGCGTTACATCAGTGCATATATATGCTAATTTTCGGTGGTGAGTGAATCAGGATAATGAGCAAGGCGACTGGTGGTGCCACCATTGCAGCTGAGGTTGAATAGGTTGGAGCAGTAGATGACTAGCCTGAGGCTCCACCATGCGATTACTGGTGGGTGGGTGTGAGGAGTGAGTTTGGAATTCCCGGTTAATATACTCATATAATGTGTATGCAGCATATATATCTATAACTAAAATAATCTGTTAGGTTATATATATATATAATCTAAAAGAAATAACCGACCCCTTACATATATATATATATAATATATATATTAGGTTGATAATTATAATTGACCTCAGTTGGAGTAACTTATTTTAAATGGCTAACTTTGGAGATATTTGAAGTGGGAACATGTCAAATCAATGTTGACTTGCACATTAAGACTGTGGCGCAGTTACTTCAGCAATAACAAGTTAATTAAATTGACCTAGTATTCCCCTCAATGCCACAACAAATGCCCAATAATCAAACCTAGATAAGTGTGTTTTTTTGTAGAAAATGTGATGATTTCATCAGACATTACAGCTTTAATGAAATACAATGACTGACGTGCACTGCGTTGATTTGCAACAGTTTTGAAGTTTGAGAATTGACGAGATTTAACTACACACAGCAGTAAAGTCCGCCAATCGGCCCAGAACGCGGGGGGAGCCCGCGGTATCCATGGTAACCCGCACAGACACTGCTTCCACCTGGCGGGCTTCAGCTGAACTACCCGCAGACAGGCGGTGACCGCTGCGGTGGCGCCACCTGGAGAGGGGCTTCCGAGTCTTAGGTGGCGCCACCTGGTGTTTCATCTGGCAAACCCATACGCACCAGGTGCGCATGCGCTTAAGGCTAAGCAGCTAAGTTGTGGTAGACACTCAAGTTTGACTTGCTGTCATGCCGTTTAGATAACTATGTCAGGTTAATCGTTCAAATATACTTCACTTTAGTTTGAGGTAACTTTTATTTGAAAGGGTTAACTTTGAACATGTTTGAAGTGAAAACATGTTGCGAGTTTCAGGTTATTTTATTTTTGGAGTTTTGCATCCTGGCAACATGCATTGTCATATGGATGGGTACTGCCACTCATGGCAACTTTATAGTGCTGCCTCAGAGCCAGGCTTTGTGGGTTTGAATCCTGGTCAAGTCAAACTAATGACTTAACATGTTATACTTGTCGCTTCCTAGCCAGGCGCTCAGCATTATTAGGATAGGGCTAGGACTGGTTGGTTCAGTGTCAGGATAATGTGACTGAGTGGGATATCAGGTCATGGTGCTGGCAGCCGGTTCTCCCAGTGGGGCAGCACTGCAAAGTCGCCATGAGTGCGCACTGTCACAAGTCGGTACCCGTCCTGATATGACCTTTTATGTTGCTAGGACATAAAACAACAAACAAACAAGCCTGAGAGGGAGACCAGGCGGCCAGATTTTCCACTCAGTCATGGCACAAGTTCCATTCGATCTTGTGTAAAAAAGCCGGGTCAAATCTGTGACTTGTAAACATTAGAGACTCGTCTAATTACGAATGACAATCTTAGTGAACAATACGTCAAAACTGATGACCAATATGTATGTCATGGACGCCATCATCCCGAATCATTCTTTTGTAACCGCCATGTTTATTCAATAATTAACTTCTTTTGGCAACATTGAAACTCTGGTCACCCGGGCAAAAACATTGCATTTTTACATACAGTGAAACCTCTCCAAATCGATCGATCATGGGAACGACTTTAAATGGTCCATTTAGGGAGGTGGTCGCTTTAGGGAGTTTTTGTTATTGCTACAATGGTATTGTGATTGGTTAAATGCAGTCACTAGTTGCGGTGTGTGAAGGTGTTGCTTCTGTTGCTGCTTGTTCTAGATCTGAATGGATGAGTTTGGGTTGATATGAGTGTGTCGATTCTAGGCGGGGTGTGGTTACAATAAAGACATTCTAACCCCTCTTTTGTTTCATATGAGAATTAATGATGTGAGGTCAGTGAATGATGTGAGATTAGTGAATGATGTGACATTGTGAATGATGTGACATCAGTGAATTATGTGAGATCAGTGAATGATGTGAGACTAGTGAATGATGTGAGATCAGTGAAAGATGTGAGATCAGTGAATGATGTGAGATCAGTGAATGATGTGAGATCAGTGAATGATGTGAGATCAGTGAATGATGTGACATCAGTGAATGATGTGACATCAGTGAATGATGTGAGATCAGTGAATGATGTGAGATTAATGAATGATGTGAGATCAGTGAAAGATGTGAGATCAGTGAATGATGTGAGATCAGTGAATGATGTGAGATCAGTGAATGATGTGACATCGTGAATGATGTGACATCAGTGAATGATGTGAGATCAGTGAATTATGTGAGATCAGTGAATGATGTGAGATCAGTGAATGATGTGAGATCAGTGAATGATGTGAGATCAGTGAATTATGTGAGATCAGTGAATGATGTGAGATCAGTGAATGATGTGACATCAGTGAATGATGTGACATCAGTGAATGATGTGAGATTAATGAATGATGTGAGATCAATGATTGCTGTGAGATCAGTGAAAGATGTGAGATCAGTGAATGATGTGAGATCAGTGAGTGATGTGAGATCAGTGAATGATGTGAGATCAGTGAATGATGTGAGATCAATGAATGATGTGAGATCAGGGAATGATGTGAGATCAGTGAATGATGTGAGATCAGTGAATGATGTGAGATCAATGAATGATGTGAGATCAGTGAATGATGTGAGATCAGTGAGTGATGTGAGATCAGTGAATGATGTGAGATCAATGAATGATGTGAGATCAGGGAATGATGTGAGATCAGTGAATGATGTGAGATCAGTGAATGATGTGAGATCAATGAATGATGTGAGATTAGTGAATGAAGTGAGATCAGTGAATGATGTGAGTCCTGACTCCAGTAGCCAGACGAGATGGTTGTTTACCATGTGCTCCATGGTTTTACAGATGCAGCTTGTGAGGGCTATGGGATGATAGTTGTTGGCTTCACTCTGGTCTTTACCAGGTCTGGGACTCATTATTACTGTCTCCTCCCGCCAAGAGGCAGGGACGACACCCGACTCCCAGATGTTGAAGAGTTGAAGCAACAGTCTCAGTGCATGTTCAGGGAGATGTTTAAAAAATTGATAATGAATTCCATCAGGTCCAACTGCTGTGTCATGTGAGCTTTCCAAAGAACACCTCAACTTACCCATACTGAATGGGGAGTTGTAGTGCTCCTCGCCATCAGAGGAAAGGTCCAAAAGCTTTAGCTCTTGGTGTTCCTTGACCACCCGAAAGCCCGGGAAGCAGTTTGCCAAAGACGAGTTTCCAGCAAAGGTGTGAGCCAATTCTTCACTTATTTCCTCGAGTGATGTGAGAATGGTGCCGTTGTGTTTCAAGTGCTGGACTACCGAAGAATGACCTCCCCTTTGTTTGATTCTCCTGATCCTTGTGCACACTTTGTCCAATGGTGTGTGCATGGTGATGCTAGAAATAGATTGTCTCCAACACTGCCTCCGCGCTTCTTTGATTGTTCTGCGAGCGCGAGCGCGTAGAATTCTAAAGAGCGCCAGATTTTCAGCAGTCGGTCTCCAGTGGAATTTACGCTGAGCTTTCTTTTGTTCCTTAATAATCCTCCTACAGCCGTCATCTAACCATGGAGGCGTCAAATGATTGGGAGTTGCCGAGGTCTTCAGAACAGTTTTCTCTGCGATCCATCTCAGCATCTCAGTGAAGGCATCGATGTCACTGATGTCTGGAGTGCACTCCTCGCCACATAGCGTTTGGAAGGTGGGCCAGTCATTGTAGTAATTACAGTGGTTGTAGTAGTACAGTAGGTGTACAGTTGTTGTAGTAGAACAGTGGTTGTTGTAGTACAATGGTTGTAGTAGTACACTTGGTGTACAGTTGTTAATCAATATCACAAATAGTACAGTTTGTGTATAGTGGTTGTAGTAGAACAGTGGTTGTTGTAGTACAATAACATATTGTAGTACAGTGGGTGTACAGTTGTTGTAGTAGAACAGTGGTTGTTGTAGTACAATAACATATAGTAGTTCAGTGGGTGTACAGTTGTTGTAGTAGAACGATGGTTGTTGTAGTACAATAACATATAGTAGTACAGTGGGTGTACAGTTGTTGTAGTAGAACAGTGCTTGTTGTAGTGAATAACATATAGTAGTTCAGTGGGTGCACAGTTGTTTTAGTAGAACAGTGGTTGTTGTAGTACAATAATGTATAGTAGTACAGTGGGTGTACAATGGTTGTAGTAGAACAGTGGTTGTTGTAGTACAATGATTGTACAAGGCCAATGATTGAAGTAGTACAATGATTGTAGTAGGACATTGATTGTAGTAGTACAATCATTATAGTAATACAGTGGTTGTACTGCAGGGACAAACAGTTTTGCACCTGTCTTGACATGTTCTTGCCGGTGTGAATCCTCTATTTGCTCCCCGAGAGAGTGCCGCTGGTAACTTGCAAAAGCCAGCAGCACTTCAACACTTTTGCAGGCAGCTTTCATGAAATGTACTCGAACGGATGGGGCTGCCCTCTATGGAAGATCTTCTGATCAAAAAGAATCTCCGGTGGACTGGACACCTCATGAGGATGTCATCAGACAGGTTACCAAAGCAGATCCTCTATTCTCAACTGTCTTCTGGCTACAGAAAGAGAGGGCGCCCCCGTCTCCGGTTCAAAGATACCATCAAGAGAAACCTGAAGCTGAGAGACATTAAGACCGACTCATGGACGCAACTCTCACAGCAGAGAGCTAAATGGAGAGCGGCAGTCAAGTAATGAAAGCAGTCTTTGTCGCATCGCGACCGACAGCATGATGATGATGATGATGGTTGTACTAGTACAGTGGGTGTACAATGGTTGTACTACTACAATGATTGTAGTAGGACAATGACTGTACTAGGACACTGATTGTAGTAGTACAACCATTGTAGTAATATAGTGGTACAATCGTTGTACCACTACAATGATTGTAGTAGGACAATGACTGTACTAGGACACTGATTGTAGTAGTACAACCATTGTAGTACAACAGTGGTTGTACTAGTACAGTGGGTGTACAATGGTTGTATTACAACAATGATTGTAGTAGGACAATGATTGTAGTAGTACAATCATTGTAGTAATACAGTGGTTGTACTAGTACAGTGGGTGTACAATGGTTGTACTACTACAATGATTGTAGTAGGACACTGATTGTAGTAGGACACTGATTGTAGTAGTACAATCATTGTAGTAATACAGTGGTACAATCGTTGTACCACTACAATGATTGTAGTAGGACAATGACTGTACTAGGACACTGATTGTAGTAGTACAACCATTGTAGTACAACAGTGGTTGTACTAGTACAGTGGGTGTACAATGGTTGTATTACAACAATGATTGTAGTAGGACAATGATTGTAGTAGTACAATCATTGTAGTAAAACAGTGGTTGTACTAGTACAGTGGGTGTACAATGGTTTACTACAAAAATGATTGTAGTAGGACAATGATTGTAGTAGGACACTGATTGTAGTAGTACAATCATTGTAGTAATGCAGTGGTTGTACTAGTACAGTGGGTGTACAATGGTTGTACTACTACAATGATTGTAGGAGGACACTGATTGTAGTAGGACCCTGATTGTAGTAGTACAATCATTGTAGTAATGCAGTGGTTGTACTAGTATAGTGGGTGTACAATGGTTTTACTACTACAATGAGTGTAGTAGGACACTGATTATAGTAGTACAATCATTGTAGTAATACAGTGGTTGTACTAGTATAGTGGGTGTACAATGGTTTTACTACTACAATGAGTGTAGTAGGACACTGTTTATAGTAGTACAATCATTGTAGTAATACAGTGGTTGTACTAGTATAGTGGGTGTACAATGGTTTTACTACTACAATGAGTGTAGTAGGACACTGATTATAGTAGTACAACCATTGTAGTAATACAGTGTTTCTACTAGTACAATGATTGTAGTAGGACAATGTTTGGGAGTCCCTATTGAACCCTAGCCACACTCCCTAGTGAACCCTAGTCACACTCCCCAGTGAACCTTAGTCACACTCCCTAGTGAACCCTAGTCACTCTCCCTAGTCACACTCCCTAGTGAATCCTAGTGACACTCTCTAATAAACCCTAGTCACACTCCCTAGTGAACCCTATCCACACACCTTAGTAAACCCTAGTCAACCTCCCATTGAACCCTAGTCACACTCCCTAGTGGCCCGAAACACCTCCCAGTAAACCCTAGTCACACTTCCTAGTGAACCCTAGTCACATCATCATCATGCTGTCGGTCGCGATGCGAAAAAGACTGCTTTCATTACTTGACTGCCACTCCCTATTTCTTTTGTGCGGTTGTACATTTCATGAAAGCTGTTGAAGTGCTGCTGGCTTTTGCAAGTTACCAGCGGCACTCTCTCGTGGAGCGAATAAAGGTTTCACACCGGCAAGAACATGTCAAGACAGGCACAAAACTATTTGTCCCTGCAGTGGCTGGTCGGGAGATGTTGGGAGTTCGATACATCAACTGCCCTTAATGCTGCCACAGTGACATGGTTTTCTGTTTAGGGTTTGCTCCCTTAGCCTTCGGTTCTGTGAAGAACCTGTACCACAAGGCAGTGGTTTACAACTCTGCAAGGCAGGGGCGTCAAACTCCCTGAGGTATTGCTATACCTGCAATACCTGCAATACCTGCATACCCTAGTCACACACCCTATTTAACCATAGTCAAACTCCCCAGTGAATGTTAGTCACACTCCCTATTGAACCCTAGTCACACTCCCTAGGCACACTCCCCACTGAACCCTAGTCACACTCCTGAATGAACTCTAGGCACAATTCCTAGTTAACCTTAGTCACACACCATCGTATATCCTAGTCACACTCCCTAGTGAGCCATAGTCACACCTCCCAGTGAACCCTAGTCACACTCCTTAGTGAACCCTAATAACACACCCTAGTGAACCCTAGTCACATCCCCTAGTGAACCCTAGTCACACTCCCTAGTGGACCCTAGTCACACCTCCCAGTGGATCCTAGTCACACTCCCAGTGAACCCTAGTCACACTCCCTAGTGAACCCTCGTCACACCCCCAGTGAACTCTAGTCACACTCCCTTGTGAACCCTAGTCACACTCCCTACTGAACCTTATGTAAAATATTCTGATGAAACCCATTGGTGGGGTATGTGAAATGGTCTATAAAGGAGTACAAATGGTCTATACAGGTAAATGATGTATATGGCCAGGTGCATGAATGTATTCATGTAGTTGCTGGTGACTCTTTACTTGTAGTCAATAGTCATTGTGTATTAAATAGATAGTGTGAGAGGGCCACTACTGTTAGCGTGCGAGGAGCTCAAGAGCAATACTCACTACCCCCTCCCCCCCAACTGTTAGTCACGGATCACCACACACACACAACAGGGCAGGTGCAGGCCGACCAGCCACAAGGCATGGTAGTGGTGGGTGTTTTGCAGTAGCCATGGTGACACAAGAATGCTTACTGTTCATTGGTGGACCTAGAAATGATTGCTGTTGATTGGAGAGCATGGTCAGGTGGTATGCCATATCAGATCCATGTACCACTATATTATTTATATTCTTGTGGACAGACAACGACACAACAGTTAATAGTTGGATGAGAAATTCTCTGGCTGAACCTCGAAAGGCCCCTCCGTTTATTAACATAGCTTAATACTAACAATATAAAGTCAAATTTGCGGCCGAAAGGATAGCTGATAGCGACCGCGCCGCGCGAAGTCAACTCACCCGGGCCCCCGGCCCCCTGATTGGCTGGAGTCGAGTGGCCCGGGCCAACCCAGCCGGGTGAGTCAAGGTGGCACAGCGCGCACCAGCCCTACCCTGGCAGGTGATACTAAGGCCCTGCAGCCTAAATAATATGGGCATAACTCGTTATACAATACATTATTTATATTCTTGCGGACAGACAACGACACAACAGTTAATAGTTGGATGAGAAATTCTCTGGCTGAACCTCGAAAGGCCCAAACCCACCCAAACTAGAGATTACCTCGGCAGCCCCGACAACATAGCCGCCACCCTGAGATCAGATGCCAGTCTCTCTTCCATAGGCGCCTGTAGGTATTCGAAGACTGCGTCTGATTTCCAGTCCCCCCTTTCCTTTATTTCAAATATGGATGCTCCACACCTTCTAAGAAAGGTAGCACCCCCTCTGCTCAGGCTATGGGTAGTAAAAGCCCCCGGCTGTAAACCTGCATGGCCGCAAAGCAATTTCAGCGAGCCTAGGTAGAAGTTGTAAGGCATAGGGATAGAACCCCCCCCCCTGGGGATCGTGAAGGCTTGTCCCTCCGGTGGAGAGGCCATATCTGCAAAGTGCCTGCGTACCCAGTATACGGCACACAGTGACGGGTTCAACACATATGATACGGGGATTAAATGCGTTCTCTCACGATACTGGATTGTTTTTGACTTCCTTACCCTGACCATCATCCCCCACCTGTAGAAGGTGAAGTCTGATCTGAGTAAGGAAGAGTCCGAGTCTGATACATGGCACTTCCTTAGTAGTGCCCGGAATGACAGGAGGATAGCTGCGCGCAGTAGAATTGTGCTCTAGTCAATGTTATTAGTGAATACAGCCCTAGTAACGACCCCCAGTAGAGTCTTGCTCTAGTCAATGTTATTAGTGAATACAGCCCTAGTAACGACCCCCAGTAGAGTTGTGCTCTAGTCAATGTTATTAGTGAATACAGCCCTAGTAACGACCCCCAGTAGAGTTGTTCCCTAGTCAATTTTATTAGTGAATAAAGCCCTAGTAACGACCCCCAGTAGAGTCGTGCACTAGTCAATGTTATTAGTGAAAACAGCCCAAGTAACGACCCCCAGTAGAGTCATGCTCTAGTTAATGTTATTAGTGAATACAGCCCTAGTAATGACCCCCAGTAGAGTCGTGCTCTAGTTAATGTTATTAATGAATACAGCCCTAGTAATGACCCCCAGTAGAGTTGTGCTCTAGTCAATGTTATTAGTGAATACAGCCCTAGTAACGACCCCCAGTAGAGTTGTGCTCTAGTCAATGTTATTAGTGAATACAGCCCTAGTAATGACCCCCAGTAGAAGCGTGCTTTAGTCAATGTTATTAGGGAATACACCCCTAGTAACGACCCCCAGTAGAGTTGTGCACTAGTCAATGTCATTAGTGAATACAGCCCAAGTAATGCCCCCCAGTAGAGTCGTGCTCTAGTCAATGTTATTAGTGAATACAGCCCTAGTAACGACCCCCAGTAGAGTTGTGCTCTAGTCAATGTTATTAGTGAATACAGGCCTAGTAACGACCCCCAGTAGAGTCGTGCTCTAGTCAATGTTATTGGTGAATAGAGCCCTAGTAACGACCGCCAGTAGAGTTGTGCTCTAGTCAATGTTATTAGTGAATACAGCCCTAGTAACGACCCCCAGTAGAGTCGTGCTCTAGTCAATGTTATTAGTGAATACAGCCCTAGTAACGACCCCCAGTAGAATTGTGCTCTAGTCAATGTTATTAGTGAATACAGCCCTAGTAACGACCCCCAGTAGAGTTGTGCCCTAGTCAATGTTATTAGTGAATACAGCCCTAGTAACGACCCCCAGTAGAGTCATGCTCTAGTCAATGTTATTAGTGAATACAGCCCTAGTAACGACCCCCAGTAGAGTCGTGCTCTAGTCAATGTTATTAGTGAATACAGCCCTAGTAACGACCCCCAGTAGAGTTGTGCTCTAGTCAATGTTATTAGTGAATACAGCCCTAGTAACGACCCCCAGTAGAGTCGTGCTCTAGTCAATGTTATTAGTGAATACAGCCCTAGTAATGACCCCCAGTAGAGTTGTGCTCTAGTCAATGTTATTAGTGAATACAGCCCTAGTAACGACCCCCAGTAGAGTTGTGCCCTAGTCAATGTTATTAGTGAATACAGCCCTAGTAATGACCCCCAGTAGAGTTGTGCTCTAGTCAATGTTATTAGTGAATACAGCCCTAGTAACGACCCCCAGTAGAGTTGTGCCCTAGTCAATGTTATTAGTGAATACAGCCCTAGTAACGACCCCAGTAGAGTTGTGCTCTAGTCAATGTTATTAGTGAATACAGCCCTAGTAACGACCCCCAGTAGAGTTGTGCTCTAGTCAATGTTATTAGTGAATACAGCCCTAGTAACGACCCCCAGTAGAGTTGTGCCCTAGTCAATGTTATTAGTGAATACAACCCTAGTAAGGACCCCCAGTAGAGTTGTGCCCTAGTCAATGTTATTAGTGAATACAGCCCTGGTAACGACCCCCAGTAGAGTTGTGCCCTAGTCAATGTTATTAGTGAATACAGCCCTAGTAACGACACCCAGTAGAGTTGTGCCCTAGTCAATGTTATTAGTGAATACAGCCCTAGTAATGACCCCCAGTAGAGTTGTGCTAGTCAATGTTATTAGTGAATACAGCCCTAGTAACGACCCCATTAGAGCTGTGCTCTAGTCAATGTTATTAGTGAATACAGCTCTAGTAACGACCCCCAGTAGAGTTGTGCCCTAGACAATATTATTAGTGAATAAAGCCCTACTAACGAACCCCAGTAGAGTGGTGCTCTAGTCAATGTTTTTAGTGAATACAGCCCTAGTAACGACCCCAGTAGAGTTGTGCTCTAGTCAATGTTATTAGTGAATACAGCCCTAGTAACGACCCCCAGTAGACTTGTGCCCTAGTCAATGTTATTAGTGAATACAGCCCTAGTAACGACCGCCGGTAGAGTTGTGCTATAGTCAATGTTATTAGTCAATACAGCCCTAGTAACGACCCCCAGTAGAGTAGTGCTCTAGTTAATGTTATTAGTGAATACAGCCCTACTAACGACCCCTAGTAGAGTTGTGCCCTAGTCTATGTTATTAGCGAATACAGCCCTAGTAACGACCCCCAGTAGAGTCGTGCTCTAGTCAATGTTATTAGTGAATACAGCCCTAGTAATGACCCCCAGTAGAGTCATGCTCTAGTCAATGTTATTAGTGAATACAGCCCTAGTAACGACCCCCAGTAGAGTAGTGCTCTAGTTAATATTATTAGTGAATACAGCCCTAGTAACGACCCCCAATAGCGTTGTGCCCTAGTCAATGTTATTAGTGAATACAGCCCTAGTAACGACCCCCAGTAGAGTTGTGCCCTAGTCAATGTTATTACTGAATACAACCCTAGTAACGACCCCCAATAGAGTTGTGCCCTAGTCAATGTTATTAGTGAATACAGCCCTAGTAATGACCCCAATAGAGTTGTGCTCTAGTCAATGCTATTAGTGAATACAGCCCTAGTAACGACCCCCAGTAGAGTTGTGCTCTAGTGAATGTTATTAGTGAATACAGCCCTAGTAATGACCCCCAGTAGAAGTGTGCTTTAGTCAATGTTATTAGTGAATACACCTCTAGTAACGACCCCCAGTAGAGTTGTGCCCTAGTCAATGTTATTAGTGAATACAGCCCTAGTAACGACCCCCAGTAGAGTTGTGCTCTAGTCAATCTTATTAGTGAATAGAGCCCTAGTAAGGACCGCCAGTAGAGTTGTGCTCTAGTCAATGTTATTAGTGAATACAGCCCTAGTAACGACCCCCAGTAGAGTCATGCTCTAGTCAATGTTATTAGTGAATACAGCCCTACTAACGACCCCTAGTAGAGTTGTGCCCTAGTCAATGTTATTAGCGAATACAGCCCTAGTAACGACCCCCAGTAGAGTCGTGCTCTAGTCAATGTTATTAGTGAATACAGCCCTAGTAATGACCCCCAGTAGAGTCATGCTCTAGTCAATGTTATTAGTGAATACAGCCCTAGTAACGACACCAATTAGAGTAGTGTTCTAGTTAATGTTATTTGTGAATACAGCCCTAGTAACGACCCCCAGTAGCGTTGTGCCCTAGTCAATGTTATTAGTGAATACAGCCCTAGTAACGACCCCCAGTAGAGTTGTGCCCTAGTGAATGTTATTACTGAATACAACCCTAGTAACGACCCCCAATAGAGTTGTGCTCTAGTCAATGCTATTAGTGAATACAGCCCTAGTAATGACCCCCAGTAGAGTTATGCCCTAGTCAATGTTATTAGTGAATACAGCCCTAGTAACGACCCCCAGTAGAGTCGTGCTCTAGTCAATGTTATTAGTGAATACAGCCCTAGTAACGACCCCCAGTAGAGTTGTGCTCTACTCAATGTTATTAGTGAATACAGCCCTAGTAACGACCCCCAGTAGAGTCGTGCTCTAGTCAATGTTTTTAGTGAATACAGCCCTAGTAATGACCCCCAGTAGAATTGTGCCCTAGTCAATGGTATTAGTGAATACAGCCCTAGTAAGGACCCCCAGTAGAGTTGTGGTCTACTCAATGTTATTAGTGAATACAGCCCTAGTAACGACCCCCAGTAGAGTCGTCCTCTAGTCAATGTTATTAGTGAATACAGCCCTAGTAACGACCCCCAGTAGAGTTGTGCCCTAGTCAATGTTATTAGTGAATACAGCCCTAGTAAGGACCCCCAGTAGAGTTGTGCCCTAGTCAATGTTATTAGTGAATACAGCCCTAGTAACGACCCCAATAGAGTTGTGCCCTAGTCAATGTTATTAGTGAATACACCCCTAGTAACGACACCCAGTAGAGTTGTGCCCTACTCAATGTTATCAGTGAATACAGCCCTAGTAACGACCCCCAGTAGAGTTGTGCCCTAGTCAATGTTATTACTGAATACAGCCCTAGTAACGACCCCAGTAGAGTTGTGCTCTAGTCAATGTTATTAGTGAATACTGCTCTAGTAACGACCCCCAGTAGAGTTCTGCCCTAGTCAATGTTATTTATGAATACATCCCTAGTAAGGAACCCCAGTAGAGTGGTGCTCTAGTCAATGTTTTTAGTGAATACAGCCCTAGTAACGACCCCCAGTAGACTTGTGCCCTAGTCAATGTTATTAGTGAATACAGCCCTAGTAATGACCCCCTGTAGAGTTGTGCTCTAGTCAATGTTATTAGTGAATACAGCCCTAGTAACGACCCCCAGTAGAGTAGTGCTCTAGTTAATGTTATTAGTGAATACAGCCCTAGTTATGACCCCCAATAGAGTTGTGCCCTGGTCAATGTTATTAGTGAATACAGCCCTAGTAATGACCCCCAGTAGAGTCGTGCTCTAGTCAATGGTATTAGTAAATACAGCCGTAGTAACGACCCCCAGTAGAGTCGTGCTCTAGTCAATGTTATTAGTGAATACAGCCCTGGTAACGACCCCCAGTAGAGTTGTGCTCGAGTCAAAGTTATTAGTGAATACAGCCCTAGTAACGAACCCCAGTAGAGTTGTGCTCTAGTCAATGTTATTAGTGAATACAGCCCTAGTAACGACTCCCAGTAGAGTTGTGCTCTACTCAATGTTATTAGGGAATACAGCCCTAGTAACAACCCCCAGTAGAGTCGTGCTCTACTCAATGTTATTAGTGAATACAGCCCTAGTAACGACCCCCAGTAGAGTTGTGCTCTACTCAATGTTATTAGTGAATACAGCCCTAGTAACGACCCCCAGTAGAGTAGTGCTCTAGTCAATGTTATTAGTGAATACAGCCCTAGTAACAACCCCCAGTAGACTTGGGCCCTACTCAATGTTATTAATGAAGACAGCCCTAGTAACGACCCCCAGTAGAGTTCTGCCCTAGTCAATGTTATCCGTGAATACAGCCCTAGTAACGACCCCCAGAAGAGTTGTGCTCTAGTCAATGTTATTAGTGAATACAGCCCTTGTAACGAACCCCAGTCCTGCTCTACTCAATGTTATTAGTGAATACAGCCCTAGTAACGACCCCCAGTACAGTCGTGCTCTAATCAATGTTATTAGTCAATACAGCCCTTGTAATGACCCCCAGTAGAGTTATGCTCTAGTCAATGTTATTAGTGAATACAGCCCTAGTAACGACCCCCAGTAGAGTCGTGGTCTAGTCAATGTTATTACTGAATAGAGCGCTAGTAACGACCCCCAGTAGAGTTGTGCCGTAGTCAATGTTATTCGTGAATACAGCCCTAGTAACGACCCCCAGTAGAGTTGTGCTCTAGTCAATGTTATTTGTGAATACAACCATAGTAACGACCCCCAGTGGAGTTGTGCTCGAGTCGATGTTATTAGTGAAAACAACCCTAGTAACGACCCCCAGTAGACTTGGGCCCTACTCAATGTTATAAATGAAGAGAGCCTTAGTAACGACCCCCAGTAGAGTTGTGCTCTAGTAAATGGTATTAGTGAATATAGCCCTAGTAACAACCCCCAGTTGAGTTGTGCTCTATTCAATGTCATTAGTGAATACAGCCCTAGTAACGACCTTCAGTAGAGTTGTGCTCTAGTCAATGTTATTAGTGAATACAGCCCTTGTAACGACCCCCAGTAGAGTTGTGCCAATGTCAAGGTTATTAGTGAATACAGCCCTAGTAACGACCCCAATAGAGTCGTGCTCTAGTCAATGTTATTAGTAATATACCCCTAGTAACGACCCCCAGTAGATTTGTGCTCTAGGCAATGATATTTGGCAACTGGGGGTCGTTACTACGGCTGTATTCACTAATAACATTGACTAGAGCACAACTCTACTGGGGGTCATTACTAGGGCTGTATTCACTAATAACATTGACTAGGGTACAACTCTACTGGGGGTTGTTACTAGGGGTGTATTCATTAATAACCTTGACTAGAGCACAACTCTACTGGGGGTCGTTACTAGGGCTGTATTCACTAATAACATTGACTAGAGCACGACGCTACTGGGGGTCGTTACTAGGGCTGTATTCAATAATAACATTGACTAGGGCACAACTCTACTGGGGGTCGTTACTAGGGCTGTATTCACTAATAACATTGACTAGAGCACAACTCTACTGGGGGTCGTTACTAGGGCTGTATTCACTAATAACATTGACGAGAGCACAACTCTACTGGGGGTCGTTACTAGGGCTGTATTCACTAATAACATTGACTAGGGCACAAATCTACAGGGGGTCATTACTAGGGCTGTATTCACCAATAACATTGACTAGAGCACAACTCTACTGGGGGTCGTTACTAGGGCTGTATTCACTAATAACTTTGACTAGAGCACAACTCTACTGGGGGTCGTTACTAGGGCTGTATTCACTAATAACATTGACTAGAGCACAACTCTACTGGGGTTCGTTTCTAGGGCTGTATTCACTAATAACATTGACTAGAGCACGACTCTACTGGGGTTCGTTACTAGGGCTGTATTCACTAATAACATTGACTAGAGCACAACTCTACTGGGGGTCGTTACTAGGGATGTATTCACTAATAACATTGACTAGAG